>JAPYKT020000018.1:603803-832503 GCA_028749325.2 Caryopteris x clandonensis | reverse complement strand
AATCCATTTTAAAACCTTATTTAACGGTTTATAATTTATAACAAGTCTAGGAACTCCTCGTTCCTGCTCAGAATGTTTATTAACATAAAATGCAGTACATGACCATGGAGACTTAGAAGGAGTTATTAACTTCTTCTGTAAAAGAGACTCTATTTCTTTTTTACATAACTCTAAATATTCAGAGTTCATTTGACAAGGTCTAGCCTTGGTAGGAATATTTTTTTCACAAAAATCGTCTTCATATGGAAGAGAAATAATATGCTTTTTTCTATCCCAAAAAGCATTAGGTAAATCATTACAAATGTCAATAGAAAACTTATTTTGAATAAGTTGAATTTTTTCCTGTAATTTAGGATTCTTGAGTTTTTCTTCTATAGTCAGAAAACTCACTTCTTCTTTTAAAGAATTTATTTGAAAGTTTTTCCTTTCAATCTGTTCCTGTAATTCATTCAAGACTCTATTTATGGGTTTTGTAATAAAATCAAAAGATATGGGTTTTCCTTCAAAGGTTCCAATTAAACCTTTTTCATTGACAACTGTCAAAGGATATATTTTATAAATAAAAGGTAAGCCAAGTATAAGCTGGCTTGAAATATTTTTTGCAAGAAGAAAACTAGTTGAAATACAACTAGCATTTTTACAAACAAAAGCTTTTGGAATCTTGAAATTTATTTCAAGTTTTTCACCTCCAGCATGGGAAAGTGAATGAGAAGTTTTATAAAAATACCTGGTAGGAATTAATCCTTCCTGAATGACATTTAAGTCAGCACCACTATCAATCATAGCAATAAAATCAAATTTTTGATTTTTTATAATAAGAGTTATCTTTGTATACCACTTTTGTGATATAACCATAGAAATAGTAGATAAAAAATCTTTTTCTAAAGGCATAAAATGCTCAATAGAATCATCAAAAGAATTATCAATCTCTTTTTCTTTATTTCCTTCTAATAAAGAAATTCTTTGATGAAAATTATCATTTATCTTATAAAGATTTTTTATTTCATTTTTAAGATTATTAATCTCATGAACTAAATCCTGAATAGAAACAGGATTCTGTTTTTCATACTTCTGTCTAAGAAGTTTATTAACTTCGGACATGGAGTATGTATTCTCAGTATTCTGAGAAACTGTTTGACTAGTATTACTAGTAGAAGGAGTATCTTCCATCTGATCTTCCATCTGATCAATAATACTAGTTCTTAAAAGAGGATCTTTTATTCTTTTAAGAAACGCTAACAAATTATCATTAGTCAAAACACTTAAATTAAGGTCTTGAAACTGAGACATAAGTTTATAAAACTCATCATTATTATCAGTATTACTGATTTCTTTTGAAGAACGAATACAAGGTTGTCCTTGTATACATGCTTCACAATCTTCACTTTCTGATAATAAAGATTCATTATCAAGAATTTGAAGATCTTCAAAATCATTTGATTCTGAATAATCAGTATCTGAACTATCTGATTTATTATTATCAGATTCTAAAACAATTTTACAAATTTTTTCTTTTAAATCATCATCAATATCCAGGGCTTTAATCTTATCTTTTGCCCAACACTGATTAGCATAATGACCAGGTTTTTTGCATTTTCTACATATTATAGAAAATTCTTTCTTCTTTCTTTTATCTTTTTTATAAAAATCTGATCTAGATTTTTTCAATTCTTTTCTTCTATCAGAATAATGTCTTTTCTTTCTTTTAGAAAGTTTTCCTTCTCTAACATCTTTAGAAGGACGAGATTTCCTCTTATAAGGATTTTCCATACCAAATTGACCACAAAATTGACCAAGTTGTTTTTTCTCAAGCAAATTTTGCTTTCTAATCTGGTTATTTAATTTCAACTCATTACAAAGAGCTAATCCCTCTTGAATACAAGTTGATATTAAATTACCATATGTATAATCATCATAAGGAATAGAAATATTATCTTTCCTAAGAATTCTACGAATTCTTTCTGCAAAAAGACTAGGAAGGCCATCAATAAATTTAGCTTTCCAATGACTGCTATTACAGTCTGGTAACTCAAAAATACGAGTTAAAAATGTATCTTTATACCATCTAAAATCAGATAATGTTTTACATCTAAGATTACTAAGGAGAGTTCTAATATTTTCCCCATTATCAGAAAATCTTCCTGTAAAATGATCAATAATAGTGAGAACTAAAGAATAAACAGCATTCTCAATAGTAATATTATTTTCTTCTTTAATAGAATTAAGAATAGTAAATTTTTGTTCTTGGGACAAATAATTATCCCACCAACCTTTAAGTTGGCCAGTAAAACCAGCAATTATCATACCAGCTATATTCTTATCAGTATTACCAGCAACTTTACACACAGTACTATACATCATCATACGGTGTGCCAGATTATAGATGTGTCTATCAGTACAACCATCTAAATTCCATTCATAAATACTTTTTCCATTATAATTGTTGGAAAGAAAATATTCTTGTTCTTCATGTAAAATATCTACAGGAGAAGGTCTATTATAATAATACCTGCTCTGAGTAGGTCTATCTGCCCACTTCATTTTATTAATCTCTTCTGTATTATTAACAGAAAAAGAAGAAGAAGGTTTTTGAAATTCTTTTTGAAATTCTTCTTCATTATCTAAAGCTGAAATATTAAAAGCTTTAAATTTTTCTTCTAAAAGTTTCTCTAAATCAGAAACAGATGATTTTAATTTAAAATCCTTTATTAAAGGGGGAGATTTCATAGAAGAAGAAACAACTGATGTAATTTCTTTTTTCTTTTCAATATGAACATCAGGTTTAATCTGATTAATAGCTGAAATAATCTTTTCAACTCTATCATGCAAAGAAATCATTTCTTCACCAAGAATAGTTAAATATAAATTTGTATAATTTTGATTTTCAATCAATTGATTTATATGCTTTGTAGTTATAGGAAGCATCTCTGTTTCAAATATTTTTGAAAAAGCTGTAAAATTAAAACTTTTATCATTTTTTTCAATTTGAAAAGGTTGTTGTGGAGGATAAACAGATTTTTGAACCTGTCCAGAATTTAATTTATAACTTCTTTCAATTACTGAAATATAATCATTAACAAAGGTTTTAAAAAACCAAGGAATGAAATATATTATTTCATTTTTTTCTTCACAGAATTTATAAAATCTATCAAGAAAATAATCATGTTCTTTTTTAGTAAAACTTTTAAAAAACCATTTTCTGAATGGTTCCCATTTGGGTAAATAAAATTCTTCATTAATCTGCTTTCTAACAGCAGATCCTTTTGTAAAATCGAGTTTTGTTGTACTATTCATATTAAATAGTAAAATTCATTTGTGATACAGTATCAGTATCTTTAATGTTATAAACATTATTATGTAAAATCTTGTTTTTATCAATAACAATATTTTCATTATGATCTTCTTGAGATTTATCATCCTCTTGAAAATAAGAAGACGTTGATGCTCTAGAAGTCTGTGGTATCTCCACATCATAATGGAAAGGAGATATAAAAGAATGATTAGATTGAGATCTAGATAGAGATCTTGAGGAAGATATTAACTTCCTTTGTTCAGGAGCAAATTTAATTTGCACTGAACCTTCATTATTCTGAATAATCTGTTGTAATCTATTATTAACTACAGGAATTTTAGGCATAGCCTGTGTAAGAGTCCAATGTTCTGGGAACTTAATTTCTTCCCATTTAATAGCTCTTTTTGTAGTTATATTAGATTTTCCAAAATTTGTTTCAATTAAAATAGTCTCATTAGACTTTTTATCTACTCTTTTACACATAGGATTAAGAGTATACAATGGTTTAAAATATATGCGATAACAAATACATATGACTTCTGTTCCAGAAACATAATTATAATTTTCTGTACAGACATTTAATGTCAAAGTATCTAAAATATTTCTATCAGTTAATGAAACTGAAAGGTTTGGATAAACATCAAAATATACTGGACCATGTGCCAGACTTGATTGAATCATTCCCATTATAGAATGGGTAAAATCCAGATTTCTAGCATCTCTAAGAGTTGCCATGAACATTTCTGGAAGACCCTCTAATGTTAAAGGCCTAAATGCAATTTGAATGCATCCTATATGAATAAAATTATGAGTATCCATAAAGGATTTAATATCTCTTTCATTTAAGAGACGAATAGTCATCTCTTTATCATTAAGAGATATAGCAGACTCAGTAGTTTTGACTACTTGTTTAAGACCTAATTTCTCAAAAGTACCTAGTTCATAAACCAGATTTGGTTTTATCTTAGGAATAGTCCATTTATTTAATAGATCTAAATTTTCAGGAATATCAAATTCCTCTATTCTAGTGTTTTTAACACTAGTTTTCTTATGAAATATATTCATAAGGAATAAAAGTGTCAGATCATAGATGAACTTCAACATATTTTTACTTCCATGGCTCTGATACCAAATTGAACCCAGGAGGACAGGATTATAACCAAACAAACTAAGATCAACAATAGACTTGTGAGGAACACATAGATCAAAGATCTCTTTTACTGAATTCAGGAATTATTACTGAGGACCCCCTTAGTAATATAAGCTGACAAGAAAAACCCCACAAACGCCTGCGCCTTCACTCGGCTTTACGGCAACAAGGGCACGAAATCGGCTTATACACCTTAGGCTAACTCAAACCTGATTCAAACCTCATCAATCCTATTATTGATTTTAGTTATTTGATTTTAATCATGTTTCCAGAACCTCAAAAGGTCTGGATCCATGTTAGTAAAAACATGCAAGCCATACTATGATCTAACACATAAACCTAGCCAGCCATATTAGGCGGCCACTAAACAAAAATTAAATAAAAACTTTAAATACAATATAAAAATTTAAACTTACAATTTTGTTGTGCTCAGAATAATTCTTCTTATTATAAAGGCTTTGTTACAAAGGGAGAGAGTGGTTGGAGAGAGGAAAAGAGAGGCGGTAAACACCAGCGTGCCTCAACAAATGGAAAACAAACCTATTTATAGGAAAGGAAGAGCCGGACATAAAACCCCGGATTCCAAAAATAAAAATGAACAGTAAAATCATCTTTACAAAAAGTCAAAAAGTAAATAGTAAACCTACTTTCTAAAAGATGCTTTATAAAAGCAAAAGGACAAATATATCCATATCCTTGTTTGGTGACTAATATGTCACTGTTGAACTTCCGTCTTCAATTTTCTTCACATTCTGATTCTTCTGAAAAGGGATGCTCTTTTGTAATACCAATATTATGGAACTTGAGCTTCCAAAAACCCAAGAGAAAAGCTTGAGAAAAACAATCAGGTGAATAGAGATATTTTTCCATACACCTTCTAAATTTATTATCCTGAAATTCCGTCTTCTTCCAGGCTTGGCAATGAATTCTAACAACTTTGGCACAATTATAATTAATTTGCTGCTCACTGCTGAAATCTTCAACAAGAAGTAAAATGGCTTCCTTTCGGCATTGATTCCAAATTTCATCAATATTCTGTTTCCATTGAAAATAACAGAAACATCTTGGACAATTCAAATAATGTTCTGTACTCATTTTGAATGATCTTTAGAAAAAGAGTCTTTGAGCTCTTCAAGTGCTTCAAATAAAGCAGGGTCTGGAATATCATCCTCTGGATCTTGTGAATCCTGTAAAAGACTAGTGAATTGATTTTCACTAGATTCAGACCTCATGGAAGAGTCAGATTTTGAATCTGATGCAAGATTTTTAGAAATATCTTTTTTCATTTCTGCAACAAACAGATCAATCATCTGTTTTTGTGACAAAATCCCAGCATATTTCTGGGTAAGAATCTTAAAAGGACTAATATGATCCTCCTCTTTTTCTTTTTCTTTTTCTTGAAGATCTTGCTTATAAGCTTTGATCTTTTCATTGATTTTTTCAAAAGTTTCTTCCGAGAATAATTTCCCGGTTTCTGAGTCCATCCTCATCATTTTTTCCCAGAATTTACAATGGCTGATTCGCCATAAACATGGTGCACCATAGCTAGTATAACCAACTATTGGAGTCCACTTCCATATCCATGGAATTCCAAATTCAATAAAGAAAAGACATATAGTCTTCCCTTCAATAAAATTATCAGAAGATTTTCCCTGTATAACAGGGGAGACTGATATCCATTCTTTCATCAGACTATGAAATAAATCTGGCAAAATTTTTGCCGAAGGTCCAAAAGTTCTCCACCAAGTAAAGAACCAATTTGGAATTGGTTTATGAAAAATATTTACACAAACTTTTAAAAACCAAGAGTGTTTATGCCTCTTGTTCTCATATAAAAGAGTTTTTTCAAAACTTTCGATATAATCGAAATAATTGAATTTAAAATTCATATTATGAAGCTGTGAATAGAATTCTTTCTCAGCTAATGGAGATATTCCCCATTCTTCAAAGGATATAACCTTTTTGATAATCATTTTGGAAAAGTTATAATCTTTTCCTTTTTCACCAGAGGCGAAATGATTAATCTCAACACTATTAGTGGAGAGAAGGAGAGATTCATAATAACCTCTCTGTTTGTAAGACCCACACACATATGATGTGTTAGAAAGATATCTTTCCATTATGGTCCAAGGACTATCAGCCCATTGAGTATCTCTTTCTTCTATTAGAAGAATAAGTTGTCGATTAATATTTTCAACAAACATTTTTTCATTTTCTTCTTCCTTTGCTATATTAGCATAGGAATTCTGAGTATCCTCAGGAGAGATATTACTCTCTTTTCCTTTTTGTTTTTGTTTCAAGAATTCTTGAAACTCTTTATCAAGATCAGAGGTATTACCTCCATAGGAACTTGCAGTATTAGCAATGTTCTGGGCAATCAATTTTCCCTTGCCATGCTGAACAATAGTTCTTGGTTGAGGTTGTGGGTTATAACCCCTTCCTCCTCTACCTCTATAAGAGGTGATATTTCCTCCACTTGTACTTCCTCTTCCTCTATTAGAGGAATAGAAATTGTGATCTGGGAAACTCATTCCTGCAAAAATTCACGAGTAAGAAAATCAGGCAAATAGTTATCAGTGCCTTTTTTATGAATAATATCAAAATCAAAGGGAGCAAGATGTGCTTGCCATCTGGCAAACATCTGCTTTGATACATCATGTTTAAAATCTTTATTAAACATAAATTTGGCTGCATTGCAGTCAGTTTTAATAATAAACTTCTGATTATATAAATCATCTTGAAATTTTAGAACACATTTAACAATGGCAAGAATTTCTTTAGCCACTGTAGAATAATTCTTCTGGGCATTATTCCATTTCCCAGAATAAAATCTTACAAGGTATTCTTGTTTTTTATGAGGATCTACTTGTTTTAGTATTCCTCCATAACCAATATCAGATGCATCAGTTTCAACAATTTTTTCCCATAAGGGATTAGCAAGCATAAGACATGGAAGGTTTTTAACCTTTTCCTTTATTCTTTTAACAGCCTTGGTATGATTTTCATTCCAAGGTAATGGTTTCTTTTTTAATCTATCATATAAAATAGCAGTATCTTCATTAAGATTTTTTATATAAGAAGAAATATAATTTAAACTTCCAAGAAATCTCTGAAGCTGAGTTTTATCAGTAATAATATCTGGAAATTTATTTCCAAATTCAATACTTCTTTGTATAGGAATTATATTTCCTTTATCAATTATATGACCAAGAAATCTTATAGAAGATTGAAATAAAACCATTTTTGGTTTTGAAATAACAAGACCATTTTTTATGACAATATCCTTAAACATATTTAAATGTTTAAAATGACTTTCAATATCTTTAGAAAAAACAAGAATATCATCAATATAAACAATAATAAAATTGCTAAATGGATTAAAAATGTCATTCATAATTTGTTGAAATTCTGAAGGAGCATTTTTAAGTCCAAATGGCATAACTGTCCATTCATAATGTCCAAATGGAACATTGAATGCAGTTTTATATCTGTCAGATTCATTTATTTGAATCTGCCAAAATCCAGATTTTAAATCAAATTTAGAAAAGACTAATGCATTAACTAGTCTATCTAAAAGATCTTTCTTATTAGGAATAGGATGCCTAATCCATTTTAAAACCTTATTTAACGGTTTATAATTTATAACAAGTCTAGGAACTCCTCGTTCCTGCTCAGAATGTTTATTAACATAAAATGCAGTACATGACCATGGAGACTTAGAAGGAGTTATTAACTTCTTCTGTAAAAGAGACTCTATTTCTTTTTTACATAACTCTAAATATTCAGAGTTCATTTGACAAGGTCTAGCCTTGGTAGGAATATTTTTTTCACAAAAATCGTCTTCATATGGAAGAGAAATAATATGCTTTTTTATATCCCAAAAAGCATTAGGTAAATCATTACAAATGTCAATAGAAAACTTATTTTGAATAATCACTCGGCTTTACGGCAACAAGGGCACGAAATCGGCTTATACACCTTAGGCTAACTCAAACCTGATTCAAACCTCATCAATCCTATTATTGATTTTAGTTATTTGATTTTAATCATGTTTCCAGAACCTCAAAAGGTCTGGATCCATGTTAGTAAAAACATGCAAGCCATACTATGATCTAACACATAAACCTAGCCAGCCATATTAGGCGGCCACTAAACAAAAATTAAATAAAAACTTTAAATACAATATAAAAATTTAAACTTACAATTTTGTTGTGCTCAGAATAATTCTTCTTATTATAAAGGCTTTGTTACAAAGGGAGAGAGTGGTTGGAGAGAGGAAAAGAGAGGCGGTAAACACCAGCGTGCCTCAACAAATGGAAAACAAACCTATTTATAGGAAAGGAAGAGCCGGACATAAAACCCCGGATTCCAAAAATAAAAATGAACAGTAAAATCATCTTTACAAAAAGTCAAAAAGTAAATAGTAAACCTACTTTCTAAAAGATGCTTTATAAAAGCAAAAGGACAAATATATCCATATCCTTGTTTGGTGACTAATATGTCACTGTTGAACTTCCGTCTTCAATTTTCTTCACATTCTGATTCTTCTGAAAAGAGATGCTCTTTTGTAATACCAATATTATGGAACTTGAGCTTCCAAAAACCCAAGAGAAAAGCTTGAGAAAAACAATCAGGTGAATAGAGATATTTTTCCATACACCTTCTAAATTTATTATCCTGAAATTCCATCTTCTTCCAGGCTTGGCAATGAATTCTAACAACTTTGGCACAATTATAATTAATTTGCTGCTCACTGCTGAAATCTTCAACAAGAAGTAAAATGGCTTCCTTTCGGCATTGATTCCAAATTTCATCAATATTCTGTTTCCATTGAAAATAACAGAAACATCTTGGACAATTCAAATAATGTTCTGTACTCATTTTGAATGATCTTTAGAAAAAGAGTCTTTGAGCTCTTCAAGTGCTTCAAATAAAGCAGGGTCTGGAATATCATCCTCTGGATCTTGTGAATCCTGTAAAAGACTAGTGAATTGATTTTCACTAGATTCAGACCTCATGGAAGAGTCAGATTTTGAATCTGATGCAAGATTTTTAGAAATATCTTTTTTCATTTCTGCAACAAACAGATCAATCATCTGTTTTTGTGACAAAATCCCAGCATATTTCTGGGTAAGAATCTTAAAAGGACTAATATGATCCTCCTCTTTTTCTTTTTCTTTTTCTTGAAGATCTTGCTTATAAGCTTTGATCTTTTCATTGATTTTTTCAAAAGTTTCTTCCGAGAATAATTTCCCGGTTTCTGAGTCCATCCTCATCATTTTTTCCCAGAATTTACAATGGCTGATTCGCCATAAACATGGTGCACCATAGCTAGTATAACCAACTATTGGAGTCCACTTCCATATCCATGGAATTCCAAATTCAATAAAGAAAAGACATATAGTCTTCCCTTCAATAAAATTATCAGAAGATTTTCCCTGTATAACAGGGGAGACTGATATCCATTTTTTCATCAGACTATGAAATAAATCTGGCAAAATTTTTGCCGAAGGTCCAAAAGTTCTCCACCAAGTAAAGAACCAATTTGGAATTGGTTTATGAAAAATATTTTCACAAACTTTTAAAAACCAAGAGTGTTTATGCCTCTTGTTCTCATATAAAAGAGTTTTTTCAAAACTTTCGATATAATCGAAATAATTGAATTTAAAATTCATATTATGAAGCTGTGAATAGAATTCTTTCTCAGCTAATGGAGATATTCCCCATTCTTCAAAGGATATAACCTTTTTGATAATCATTTTGGAAAAGTTATAATCTTTTCCTTTTTCACCAGAGGTGAAATGATTAATCTCAACACTATTAGTGGAGAGAAGGAGAGATTCATAATAACCTCTCTGTTTGTAAGACCCACACACATATGATGTGTTAGAAAGATATCTTTCCATTATGGTCCAAGGACTATCAGCCCATTGAGTATCTCTTTCTTCTATTAGAAGAATAAGTTGTCGATTAATATTTTCAACAAACATTTTTTCATTTTCTTCTTCCTTTGCTATATTAGCATAGGAATTCTGAGTATCCTCAGGAGAGATATTACTCTCTTTTCCTTTTTGTTTTTGTTTCAAGAATTCTTGAAACTCTTTATCAAGATCAGAGGTATTACCTCCATAGGAACTTGCAGTATTAGCAATGTTCTGGGCAATCAATTTTCCCTTGCCATGCTGAACAATAGTTCTTGGTTGAGGTTGTGGGTTATAACCCCTTCCTCCTCTACCTCTATAAGAGGTGATATTTCCTCCACTTGTACTTCCTCTTCCTCTATTAGAGGAATAGAAATTGTGATCTGGGAAACTCATTCCTGCAAAAATTCACGAGTAAGAAAATCAGGCAAATAGTTATCAGTGCCTTTTTTATGAATAATATCAAAATCAAAGGGAGCAAGATGTGCTTGCCATCTGGCAAACATCTGCTTTGATACATCATGTTTAAAATCTTTATTAAACATAAATTTGGCTGCATTGCAGTCAGTTTTAATAATAAACTTCTGATTATATAAATCATCTTGAAATTTTAGAACACATTTAACAATGGCAAGAATTTCTTTAGCCACTGTAGAATAATTCTTCTGGGCATTATTCCATTTCCCAGAATAAAATCTTACAAGGTATTCTTGTTTTTTATGAGGATCTACTTGTTTTAGTATTCCTCCATAACCAATATCAGATGCATCAGTTTCAACAATTTTTTTCCCATAAGGGATTAGCAAGCATAAGACATGGAAGGTTTTTAACCTTTTCCTTTATTCTTTTAACAGCCTTGGTATGATTTTCATTCCAAGGTAATGGTTTCTTTTTTAATCTATCATATAAAATAGCAGTATCTTCATTAAGATTTTTTATATAAGAAGAAATATAATTTAAACTTCCAAGAAATCTCTGAAGCTGAGTTTTATCAGTAATAATATCTGGAAATTTATTTCCAAATTCAATACTTCTTTGTATAGGAATTATATTTCCTTTATCAATTATATGACCAAGAAATCTTATAGAAGATTGAAATAAAACCATTTTTGGTTTTGAAATAACAAGACCATTTTTTATGACAATATCCTTAAACATATTTAAATGTTTAAAATGACTTTCAATATCTTTAGAAAAAACAAGAATATCATCAATATAAACAATAATAAAATTGCTAAATGGATTAAAAATGTCATTCATAATTTGTTGAAATTCTGAAGGAGCATTTTTAAGTCCAAATGGCATAACTGTCCATTCATAATGTCCAAATGGAACATTGAATGCAGTTTTATATCTGTCAGATTCATTTATTTGAATCTGCCAAAATCCAGATTTTAAATCAAATTTAGAAAAGACTAATGCATTAACTAGTCTATCTAAAAGATCTTTCTTATTAGGAATAGGATGCCTAATCCATTTTAAAACCTTATTTAACGGTTTATAATTTATAACAAGTCTAGGAACTCCTCGTTCCTGCTCAGAATGTTTATTAACATAAAATGCAGTACATGACCATGGAGACTTAGAAGGAGTTATTAACTTCTTCTGTAAAAGAGACTCTATTTCTTTTTTACATAACTCTAAATATTCAGAGTTCATTTGACAAGGTCTAGCCTTGGTAGGAATATTTTTTTCACAAAAATCGTCTTCATATGGAAGAGAAATAATATGCTTTTTTCTATCCCAAAAAGCATTAGGTAAATCATTACAAATGTCAATAGAAAACTTATTTTGAATAAGTTGAATTTTTTCCTGTAATTTAGGATTCTTGAGTTTTTCTTCTATAGTCAGAAAACTCACTTCTTCTTTTAAAGAATTTATTTGAAAGTTTTTCCTTTCAATCTGTTCCTGTAATTCATTCAAGACTCTATTTATGGGTTTTGTAATAAAATCAAAAGATATGGGTTTTCCTTCAAAGGTTCCAATTAAACCTTTTTCATTGACAACTGTCAAAGGATATATTTTATAAATAAAAGGTAAGCCAAGTATAAGCTGGCTTGAAATATTTTTTGCAAGAAGAAAACTAGTTGAAATACAACTACCATTTTTACAAACAAAAGCTTTTGGAATCTTGAAATTTATTTCAAGTTTTTCACCTCCAGCATGGGAAAGTGAATGAGAAGTTTTATAAAAATACCTGGTAGGAATTAATCCTTCCTGAATGACATTTAAGTCAGCACCACTATCAATCATAGCAATAAAATCAAATTTTTGATTTTTTATAATAAGAGTTATCTTTGTATACCACTTTTGTGATATAACCATAGAAATAGTAGATAAAAAATCTTTTTCTAAAGGCATAAAATGCTCAATAGAATCATCAAAAGAATTATCAATCTCTTTTTCTTTATTTCCTTCTAATAAAGAAATTCTTTGATGAAAATTATCATTTATCTTATAAAGATTTTTTATTTCATTTTTAAGATTATTAATCTCATGAACTAAATCCTGAATAGAAACAGGATTCTGTTTTTCATACTTCTGTCTAAGAAGTTTATTAACTTCGGACATGGAGTATGTATTCTCAGTATTCTGAGAAACTGTTTGACTAGTATTACTAGTAGAAGGAGTATCTTCCATCTGATCTTCCATCTGATCAATAATACTAGTTCTTAAAAGAGGATCTTTTATTCTTTTAAGAAACGCTAACAAATTATCATTAGTCAAAACACTTAAATTAAGGTCTTGAAACTGAGACATAAGTTTATAAAACTCATCATTATTATCAGTATTACTGATTTCTTTTGAAGAACGAATACAAGGTTGTCCTTGTATACATGCTTCACAATCTTCACTTTCTGATAATAAAGATTCATTATCAAGAATTTGAAGATCTTCAAAATCATTTGATTCTGAATAATCAGTATCTGAACTATCTGATTTATTATTATCAGATTCTAAAACAATTTTACAAATTTTTTCTTTTAAATCATCATCAATATCCAGGGCTTTAATCTTATCTTTTGCCCAACACTGATTAGCATAATGACCAGGTTTTTTGCATTTTCTACATATTATAGAAAATTCTTTCTTCTTTCTTTTATCTTTTTTATAAAAATCTGATCTAGATTTTTTCAATTCTTTTCTTCTATCAGAATAATGTCTTTTCTTTCTTTTAGAAAGTTTTCCTTCTCTAACATCTTTAGAAGGACGAGATTTCCTCTTATAAGGATTTTCCATACCAAATTGACCACAAAATTGACCAAGTTGTTTTTTCTCAAGCAAATTTTGCTTTCTAATCTGGTTATTTAATTTCAACTCATTACAAAGAGCTAATCCCTCTTGAATACAAGTTGATATTAAATTACCATATGTATAATCATCATAAGGAATAGAAATATTATCTTTCCTAAGAATTCTACGAATTCTTTCTGCAAAAAGACTAGGAAGGCCATCAATAAATTTAGCTTTCCAATGACTGCTATTACAGTCTGGTAACTCAAAAATACGAGTTAAAAATGTATCTTTATACCATCTAAAATCAGATAATGTTTTACATCTAAGATTACTAAGGAGAGTTCTAATATTTTCCCCATTATCAGAAAATCTTCCTGTAAAATGATCAATAATAGTGAGAACTAAAGAATAAACAGCATTCTCAATAGTAATATTATTTTCTTCTTTAATAGAATTAAGAATAGTAAATTTTTGTTCTTGGGACAAATAATTATCCCACCAACCTTTAAGTTGGCCAGTAAAACCAGCAATTATCATACCAGCTATATTCTTATCAGTATTACCAGCAACTTTACACACAGTACTATACATCATCATACGGTGTGCCAGATTATAGATGTGTCTATCAGTACAACCATCTAAATTCCATTCATAAATACTTTTTCCATTATAATTGTTGGAAAGAAAATATTCTTGTTCTTCATGTAAAATATCTACAGGAGAAGGTCTATTATAATAATACCTGCTCTGAGTAGGTCTATCTGCCCACTTCATTTTATTAATCTCTTCTGTATTATTAACAGAAAAAGAAGAAGAAGGTTTTTGAAATTCTTTTTGAAATTCTTCTTCATTATCTAAAGCTGAAATATTAAAAGCTTTAAATTTTTCTTCTAAAAGTTTCTCTAAATCAGAAACAGATGATTTTAATTTAAAATCCTTTATTAAAGGGGGAGATTTCATAGAAGAAGAAACAACTGATGTAATTTCTTTTTTCTTTTCAATATGAACATCAGGTTTAATCTGATTAATAGCTGAAATAATCTTTTCAACTCTATCATGCAAAGAAATCATTTCTTCACCAAGAATAGTTAAATATAAATTTGTATAATTTTGATTTTCAATCAATTGATTTATATGCTTTGTAGTTATAGGAAGCATCTCTGTTTCAAATATTTTTGAAAAAGCTGTAAAATTAAAACTTTTATCATTTTTTTCAATTTGAAAAGGTTGTTGTGGAGGATAAACAGATTTTTGAACCTGTCCAGAATTTAATTTATAACTTCTTTCAATTACTGAAATATAATCATTAACAAAGGTTTTAAAAAACCAAGGAATGAAATATATTATTTCATTTTTTTCTTCACAGAATTTATAAAATCTATCAAGAAAATAATCATGTTCTTTTTTAGTAAAACTTTTAAAAAACCATTTTCTGAATGGTTCCCATTTGGGTAAATAAAATTCTTCATTAATCTGCTTTCTAACAGCAGATCCTTTTGTAAAATCGAGTTTTGTTGTACTATTCATATTAAATAGTAAAATTCATTTGTGATACAGTATCAGTATCTTTAATGTTATAAACATTATTATGTAAAATCTTGTTTTTATCAATAACAATATTTTCATTATGATCTTCTTGAGATTTATCATCCTCTTGAAAATAAGAAGACGTTGATGCTCTAGAAGTCTGTGGTATCTCCACATCATAATGGAAAGGAGATATAAAAGAATGATTAGATTGAGATCTAGATAGAGATCTTGAGGAAGATATTAACTTCCTTTGTTCAGGAGCAAATTTAATTTGCACTGAACCTTCATTATTCTGAATAATCTGTTGTAATCTATTATTAACTACAGGAATTTTAGGCATAGCCTGTGTAAGAGTCCAATGTTCTGGGAACTTAATTTCTTCCCATTTAATAGCTCTTCTTGTAGTTATATTAGATTTTCCAAAATTTGTTTCAATTAAAATAGTCTCATTAGACTTTTTATCTACTCTTTTACACATAGGATTAAGAGTATACAATGGTTTAAAATATATGCGATAACAAATACATATGACTTCTGTTCCAGAAACATAATTATAATTTTCTGTACAGACATTTAATGTCAAAGTATCTAAAATATTTCTATCAGTTAATGAAACTGAAAGGTTTGGATAAACATCAAAATATACTGGACCATGTGCCAGACTTGATTGAATCATTCCCATTATAGAATGGGTAAAATCCAGATTTCTAGCATCTCTAAGAGTTGCCATGAACATTTCTGGAAGACCCTCTAATGTTAAAGGCCTAAATGCAATTTGAATGCATCCTATATGAATAAAATTATGAGTATCCATAAAGGATTTAATATCTCTTTCATTTAAGAGACGAATAGTCATCTCTTTATCATTAAGAGATATAGCAGACTCAGTAGTTTTGACTACTTGTTTAAGACCTAATTTCTCAAAAGTACCTAGTTCATAAACCAGATTTGGTTTTATCTTAGGAATAGTCCATTTATTTAATAGATCTAAATTTTCAGGAATATCAAATTCCTCTATTCTAGTGTTTTTAACACTAGTTTTCTTATGAAATATATTCATAAGGAATAAAAGTGTTAGATCATAGATGAACTTCAACATATTTTTACTTCCATGGCTCTGATACCAAATTGAACCCAGGAGGACAAGATTATAACCAAACAAACTAAGATCAACAATAGACTTGTGAGGAACACATAGATCAAAGATCTTTTTTACTGAATTCAGGAATTATTACTGAGGACCCCCTTAGTAATATAAGCTGACAAGAAAAACCCCACAAACGCCTGCGCCTTCACTCGGCTTTACGGCAACAAGGGCACGAAATCGGCTTATACACCTTAGGCTAACTCAAACCTGATTCAAACCTCATCAATCCTATTATTGATTTTAGTTATTTGATTTTAATCATGTTTCCAGAACCTCAAAAGGTCTGGATCCATGTTAGTAAAAACATGCAAGCCATACTATGATCTAACACATAAACCTAGCCAGCCATATTAGGCGGCCACTAAACAAAAATTAAATAAAAACTTTAAATACAATATAAAAATTTAAACTTACAATTTTGTTGTGCTCAGAATAATTCTTCTTATTATAAAGGCTTTGTTACAAAGGGAGAGAGTGGTTGGAGAGAGGAAAAGAGAGGCGGTAAACACCAGCGTCCCTCAACAAATGGAAAACAAACCTATTTATAGGAAAGGAAGAGCCGGACATAAAACCCCGGATTCCAAAAATAAAAATGAACAGTAAAATCATCTTTACAAAAAGTCAAAAAGTAAATAGTAAACCTACTTTCTAAAAGATGCTTTATAAAAGCAAAAGGACAAATATATCCATATCCTTGTTTGGTGACTAATATGTCACTGTTGAACTTCCGTCTTCAATTTTCTTCACATTCTGATTCTTCTGAAAAGAGATGCTCTTTTGTAATACCAATATTATGGAACTTGAGCTTCCAAAAACCCAAGAGAAAAGCTTGAGAAAAACAATCAGGTGAATAGAGATATTTTTCCATACACCTTCTAAATTTATTATCCTGAAATTCCATCTTCTTCCAGGCTTGGCAATGAATTCTAACAACTTTGGCACAATTATAATTAATTTGCTGCTCACTGCTGAAATCTTCAACAAGAAGTAAAATGGCTTCCTTTCGGCATTGATTCCAAATTTCATCAATATTCTGTTTCCATTGAAAATAACAGAAACATCTTGGACAATTCAAATAATGTTCTGTACTCATTTTGAATGATCTTTAGAAAAAGAGTCTTTGAGCTCTTCAAGTGCTTCAAATAAAGCAGGGTCTGGAATATCATCCTCTGGATCTTGTGAATCCTGTAAAAGACTAGTGAATTGATTTTCACTAGATTCAGACCTCATGGAAGAGTCAGATTTTGAATCTGATGCAAGATTTTTAGAAATATCTTTTTTCATTTCTGCAACAAACAGATCAATCATCTGTTTTTGTGACAAAATCCCAGCATATTTCTGGGTAAGAATCTTAAAAGGACTAATATGATCCTCCTCTTTTTCTTTTTCTTTTTCTTGAAGATCTTGCTTATAAGCTTTGATCTTTTCATTGATTTTTTCAAAAGTTTCTTCCGAGAATAATTTCCCGGTTTCTGAGTCCATCCTCATCATTTTTTCCCAGAATTTACAATGGCTGATTCGCCATAAACATGGTGCACCATAGCTAGTATAACCAACTATTGGAGTCCACTTCCATATCCATGGAATTCCAAATTCAATAAAGAAAAGACATATAGTCTTCCCTTCAATAAAATTATCAGAAGATTTTCCCTGTATAACAGGGGAGACTGATATCCATTCTTTCATCAGACTATGAAATAAATCTGGCAAAATTTTTGCCGAAGGTCCAAAAGTTCTCCACCAAGTAAAGAACCAATTTGGAATTGGTTTATGAAAAATATTTTCACAAACTTTTAAAAACCAAGAGTGTTTATGCCTCTTGTTCTCATATAAAAGAGTTTTTTCAAAACTTTCGATATAATCGAAATAATTGAATTTAAAATTCATATTATGAAGCTGTGAATAGAATTCTTTCTCAGCTAATGGAGATATTCCCCATTCTTCAAAGGATATAACCTTTTTGATAATCATTTTGGAAAAGTTATAATCTTTTCCTTTTTCACCAGAGGCGAAATGATTAATCTCAACACTATTAGTGGAGAGAAGGAGAGATTCATAATAACCTCTCTGTTTGTAAGACCCACACACATATGATGTGTTAGAAAGATATCTTTCCATTATGGTCCAAGGACTATCAGCCCATTGAGTATCTCTTTCTTCTATTAGAAGAATAAGTTGTCGATTAATATTTTCAACAAACATTTTTTCATTTTCTTCTTCCTTTGCTATATTAGCATAGGAATTCTGAGTATCCTCAGGAGAGATATTACTCTCTTTTCCTTTTTGTTTTTGTTTCAAGAATTCTTGAAACTCTTTATCAAGATCAGAGGTATTACCTCCATAGGAACTTGCAGTATTAGCAATGTTCTGGGCAATCAATTTTCCCTTGCCATGCTGAACAATAGTTCTTGGTTGAGGTTGTGGGTTATAACCCCTTCCTCCTCTACCTCTATAAGAGGTGATATTTCCTCCACTTGTAATTCCTCTTCCTCTATTAGAGGAATAGAAATTGTGATCTGGGAAACTCATTCCTTCAAAAATTCACGAGTAAGAAAATCAGGCAAATAGTTATCAGTGCCTTTTTTATGAATAATATCAAAATCAAAGGGAGCAAGATGTGCTTGCCATCTGGCAAACATCTGCTTTGATACATCATGTTTAAAATCTTTATTAAACATAAATTTGGCTGCATTGCAGTCAGTTTTAATAATAAACTTCTGATTATATAAATCATCTTGAAATTTTAGAACACATTTAACAATGGCAAGAATTTCTTTAGCCACTGTAGAATAATTCTTCTGGGCATTATTCCATTTCCCAGAATAAAATCTTACAAGGTATTCTTGTTTTTTATGAGGATCTACTTGTTTTAGTATTCCTCCATAACCAATATCAGATGCATCAGTTTCAACAATTTTTTCCCATAAGGGATTAGCAAGCATAAGACATGGAAGGTTTTTAACCTTTTCCTTTATTCTTTTAACAGCCTTGGTATGATTTTCATTCCAAGGTAATGGTTTCTTTTTTAATCTATCATATAAAATAGCAGTATCTTCATTAAGATTTTTTATATAAGAAGAAATATAATTTAAACTTCCAAGAAATCTCTGAAGCTGAGTTTTATCAGTAATAATATCTGGAAATTTATTTCCAAATTCAATACTTCTTTGTATAGGAATTATATTTCCTTTATCAATTATATGACCAAGAAATCTTATAGAAGATTGAAATAAAACCATTTTTGGTTTTGAAATAACAAGACCATTTTTTATGACAATATCCTTAAACATATTTAAATGTTTAAAATGACTTTCAATATCTTTAGAAAAAACAAGAATATCATCAATATAAACAATAATAAAATTGCTAAATGGATTAAAAATGTCATTCATAATTTGTTGAAATTCTGAAGGAGCATTTTTAAGTCCAAATGGCATAACTGTCCATTCATAATGTCCAAATGGAACATTGAATGCAGTTTTATATCTGTCAGATTCATTTATTTGAATCTGCCAAAATCCAGATTTTAAATCAAATTTAGAAAAGACTAATGCATTAACTAGTCTATCTAAAAGATCTTTCTTATTAGGAATAGGATGCCTAATCCATTTTAAAACCTTATTTAACGGTTTATAATTTATAACAAGTCTAGGAACTCCTCGTTCCTGCTCAGAATGTTTATTAACATAAAATGCAGTACATGACCATGGAGACTTAGAAGGAGTTATTAACTTCTTCTGTAAAAGAGACTCTATTTCTTTTTTACATAACTCTAAATATTCAGAGTTCATTTGACAAGGTCTAGCCTTGGTAGGAATATTTTTTTCACAAAAATCGTCTTCATATGGAAGAGAAATAATATGCTTTTTTCTATCCCAAAAAGCATTAGGTAAATCATTACAAATGTCAATAGAAAACTTATTTTGAATAAGTTGAATTTTTTCCTGTAATTTAGGATTCTTGAGTTTTTCTTCTATAGTCAGAAAACTCACTTCTTCTTTTAAAGAATTTATTTGAAAGTTTTTCCTTTCAATCTGTTCCTGTAATTCATTCAAGACTCTATTTATGGGTTTTGTAATAAAATCAAAAGATATGGGTTTTCCTTCAAAGGTTCCAATTAAACCTTTTTCATTGACAACTGTCAAAGGATATATTTTATAAATAAAAGGTAAGCCAAGTATAAGCTGGCTTGAAATATTTTTTGCAAGAAGAAAACTAGTTGAAATACAACTACCATTTTTACAAACAAAAGCTTTTGGAATCTTGAAATTTATTTCAAGTTTTTCACCTCCAGCATGGGAAAGTGAATGAGAAGTTTTATAAAAATACCTGGTAGGAATTAATCCTTCCTGAATGACATTTAAGTCAGCACCACTATCAATCATAGCAATAAAATCAAATTTTTGATTTTTTATAATAAGAGTTATCTTTGTATACCACTTTTGTGATATAACCATAGAAATAGTAGATAAAAAATCTTTTTCTAAAGGCATAAAATGCTCAATAGAATCATCAAAAGAATTATCAATCTCTTTTTCTTTATTTCCTTCTAATAAAGAAATTCTTTGATGAAAATTATCATTTATCTTATAAAGATTTTTTATTTCATTTTTAAGATTATTAATCTCATGAACTAAATCCTGAATAGAAACAGGATTCTGTTTTTCATACTTCTGTCTAAGAAGTTTATTAACTTCGGACATGGAGTATGTATTCTCAGTATTCTGAGAAACTGTTTGACTAGTATTACTAGTAGAAGGAGTATCTTCCATCTGATCTTCCATCTGATCAATAATACTAGTTCTTAAAAGAGGATTTTTTATTCTTTTAAGAAACGCTAACAAATTATCATTAGTCAAAACACTTAAATTAAGGTCTTGAAACTGAGACATAAGTTTATAAAACTCATCATTATTATCAGTATTACTGATTTCTTTTGAAGAACGAATACAAGGTTGTCCTTGTATACATGCTTCACAATCTTCACTTTCTGATAATAAAGATTCATTATCAAGAATTTGAAGATCTTCAAAATCATTTGATTCTGAATAATCAGTATCTGAACTATCTGATTTATTATTATCAGATTCTAAAACAATTTTACAAATTTTTTCTTTTAAATCATCATCAATATCCAGGGCTTTAATCTTATCTTTTGCCCAACACTGATTAGCATAATGACCAGGTTTTTTGCATTTTCTACATATTATAGAAAATTCTTTCTTCTTTCTTTTATCTTTTTTATAAAAATCTGATCTAGATTTTTTCAATTCTTTTCTTCTATCAGAATAATGTCTTTTCTTTCTTTTAGAAAGTTTTCCTTCTCTAACATCTTTAGAAGGACGAGATTTCCTCTTATAAGGATTTTCCATACCAAATTGACCACAAAATTGACCAAGTTGTTTTTTCTCAAGCAAATTTTGCTTTCTAATCTGGTTATTTAATTTCAACTCATTACAAAGAGCTAATCCCTCTTGAATACAAGTTGATATTAAATTACCATATGTATAATCATCATAAGGAATAGAAATATTATCTTTCCTAAGAATTCTACGAATTCTTTCTGCAAAAAGACTAGGAAGGCCATCAATAAATTTAGCTTTCCAATGACTGCTATTACAGTCTGGTAACTCAAAAATACGAGTTAAAAATGTATCTTTATACCATCTAAAATCAGATAATGTTTTACATCTAAGATTACTAAGGAGAGTTCTAATATTTTCCCCATTATCAGAAAATCTTCCTGTAAAATGATCAATAATAGTGAGAACTAAAGAATAAACAGCATTCTCAATAGTAATATTATTTTCTTCTTTAATAGAATTAAGAATAGTAAATTTTTGTTCTTGGGACAAATAATTATCCCACCAACCTTTAAGTTGGCCAGTAAAACCAGCAATTATCATACCAGCTATATTCTTATCAGTATTACCAGCAACTTTACACACAGTACTATACATCATCATACGGTGTGCCAGATTATAGATGTGTCTATCAGTACAACCATCTAAATTCCATTCATAAATACTTTTTCCATTATAATTGTTGGAAAGAAAATATTCTTGTTCTTCATGTAAAATATCTACAGGAGAAGGTCTATTATAATAATACCTGCTCTGAGTAGGTCTATCTGCCCACTTCATTTTATTAATCTCTTCTGTATTATTAACAGAAAAAGAAGAAGAAGGTTTTTGAAATTCTTTTTGAAATTCTTCTTCATTATCTAAAGCTGAAATATTAAAAGCTTTAAATTTTTCTTCTAAAAGTTTCTCTAAATCAGAAACAGATGATTTTAATTTAAAATCCTTTATTAAAGGGGGAGATTTCATAGAAGAAGAAACAACTGATGTAATTTCTTTTTTCTTTTCAATATGAACATCAGGTTTAATCTGATTAATAGCTGAAATAATCTTTTCAACTCTATCATGCAAAGAAATCATTTCTTCACCAAGAATAGTTAAATATAAATTTGTATAATTTTGATTTTCAATCAATTGATTTATATGCTTTGTAGTTATAGGAAGCATCTCTGTTTCAAATATTTTTGAAAAAGCTGTAAAATTAAAACTTTTATCATTTTTTTCAATTTGAAAAGGTTGTTGTGGAGGATAAACAGATTTTTGAACCTGTCCAGAATTTAATTTATAACTTCTTTCAATTACTGAAATATAATCATTAACAAAGGTTTTAAAAAACCAAGGAATGAAATATATTATTTCATTTTTTTCTTCACAGAATTTATAAAATCTATCAAGAAAATAATCATGTTCTTTTTTAGTAAAACTTTTAAAAAACCATTTTCTGAATGGTTCCCATTTGGGTAAATAAAATTCTTCATTAATCTGCTTTCTAACAGCAGATCCTTTTGTAAAATCGAGTTTTGTTGTACTATTCATATTAAATAGTAAAATTCATTTGTGATACAGTATCAGTATCTTTAATGTTATAAACATTATTATGTAAAATCTTGTTTTTATCAATAACAATATTTTCATTATGATCTTCTTGAGATTTATCATCCTCTTGAAAATAAGAAGACGTTGATGCTCTAGAAGTCTGTGGTATCTCCACATCATAATGGAAAGGAGATATAAAAGAATGATTAGATTGAGATCTAGATAGAGATCTTGAGGAAGATATTAACTTCCTTTGTTCAGGAGCAAATTTAATTTGCACTGAACCTTCATTATTCTGAATAATCTGTTGTAATCTATTATTAACTACAGGAATTTTAGGCATAGCCTGTGTAAGAGTCCAATGTTCTGGGAACTTAATTTCTTCCCATTTAATAGCTCTTCTTGTAGTTATATTAGATTTTCCAAAATTTGTTTCAATTAAAATAGTCTCATTAGACTTTTTATCTACTCTTTTACACATAGGATTAAGAGTATACAATGGTTTAAAATATATGCGATAACAAATACATATGACTTCTGTTCCAGAAACATAATTATAATTTTCTGTACAGACATTTAATGTCAAAGTATCTAAAATATTTCTATCAGTTAATGAAACTGAAAGGTTTGGATAAACATCAAAATATACTGGACCATGTGCCAGACTTGATTGAATCATTCCCATTATAGAATGGGTAAAATCCAGATTTCTAGCATCTCTAAGAGTTGCCATGAACATTTCTGGAAGACCCTCTAATGTTAAAGGCCTAAATGCAATTTGAATGCATCCTATATGAATAAAATTATGAGTATCCATAAAGGATTTAATATCTCTTTCATTTAAGAGACGAATAGTCATCTCTTTATCATTAAGAGATATAGCAGACTCAGTAGTTTTGACTACTTGTTTAAGACCTAATTTCTCAAAAGTACCTAGTTCATAAACCAGATTTGGTTTTATCTTAGGAATAGTCCATTTATTTAATAGATCTAAATTTTCAGGAATATCAAATTCCTCTATTCTAGTGTTTTTAACACTAGTTTTCTTATGAAATATATTCATAAGGAATAAAAGTGTTAGATCATAGATGAACTTCAACATATTTTTACTTCCATGGCTCTGATACCAAATTGAACCCAAAATTGACCAAGTTGTTTTTTCTCAAGCAAATTTTGCTTTCTAATCTGGTTATTTAATTTCAACTCATTACAAAGAGCTAATCCCTCTTGAATACAAGTTGATATTAAATTACCATATGTATAATCATCATAAGGAATAGAAATATTATCTTTCCTAAGAATTCTACGAATTCTTTCTGCAAAAAGACTAGGAAGGCCATCAATAAATTTAGCTTTCCAATGACTGCTATTACAGTCTGGTAACTCAAAAATACGAGTTAAAAATGTATCTTTATACCATCTAAAATCAGATAATGTTTTCCCAGGAGGACAGGATTATAACCAAACAAACTAAGATCAACAATAGACTTGTGAGGAACACATAGATCAAAGATCTTTTTTACTGAATTCAGGAATTATTACTGAGGACCCCCTTAGTAATATAAGCTGACAAGAAAAACCCCACAAACGCCTGCGCCTTCACTCGGCTTTACGGCAACAAGGGCACGAAATCGGCTTATACACCTTAGGCTAACTCAAACCTGATTCAAACCTCATCAATCCTATTATTGATTTTAGTTATTTGATTTTAATCATGTTTCCAGAACCTCAAAAGGTCTGGATCCATGTTAGTAAAAACATGCAAGCCATACTATGATCTAACACATAAACCTAGCCAGCCATATTAGGCGGCCACTAAACAAAAATTAAATAAAAACTTTAAATACAATATAAAAATTTAAACTTACAATTTTGTTGTGCTCAGAATAATTCTTCTTATTATAAAGGCTTTGTTACAAAGGGAGAGAGTGGTTGGAGAGAGGAAAAGAGAGGCGGTAAACACCAGCGTGCCTCAACAAATGGAAAACAAACCTATTTATAGGAAAGGAAGAGCCGGACATAAAACCCCGGATTCCAAAAATAAAAATGAACAGTAAAATCATCTTTACAAAAAGTCAAAAAGTAAATAGTAAACCTACTTTCTAAAAGATGCTTTATAAAAGCAAAAGGACAAATATATCCATATCCTTGTTTGGTGACTAATATGTCACTGTTGAACTTCCGTCTTCAATTTTCTTCACATTCTGATTCTTCTGAAAAGAGATGCTCTTTTGTAATACCAATATTATGGAACTTGAGCTTCCAAAAACCCAAGAGAAAAGCTTGAGAAAAACAATCAGGTGAATAGAGATATTTTTCCATACACCTTCTAAATTTATTATCCTGAAATTCCATCTTCTTCCAGGCTTGGCAATGAATTCTAACAACTTTGGCACAATTATAATTAATTTGCTGCTCACTGCTGAAATCTTCAACAAGAAGTAAAATGGCTTCCTTTCGGCATTGATTCCAAATTTCATCAATATTCTGTTTCCATTGAAAATAACAGAAACATCTTGGACAATTCAAATAATGTTCTGTACTCATTTTGAATGATCTTTAGAAAAAGAGTCTTTGAGCTCTTCAAGTGCTTCAAATAAAGCAGGGTCTGGAATATCATCCTCTGGGTCTTGTGAATCCTGTAAAAGACTAGTGAATTGATTTTCACTAGATTCAGACCTCATGGAAGAGTCAGATTTTGAATCTGATGCAAGATTTTTAGAAATATCTTTTTTCATTTCTGCAACAAACAGATCAATCATCTGTTTTTGTGACAAAATCCCAGCATATTTCTGGGTAAGAATCTTAAAAGGACTAATATGATCCTCCTCTTTTTCTTTTTCTTTTTCTTGAAGATCTTGCTTATAAGCTTTGATCTTTTCATTGATTTTTTCAAAAGTTTCTTCCGAGAATAATTTCCCGGTTTCTGAGTCCATCCTCATCATTTTTTCCCAGAATTTACAATGGCTGATTCGCCATAAACATGGTGCACCATAGCTAGTATAACCAACTATTGGAGTCCACTTCCATATCCATGGAATTCCAAATTCAATAAAGAAAAGACATATAGTCTTCCCTTCAATAAAATTATCAGAAGATTTTCCCTGTATAACAGGGGAGACTGATATCCATTCTTTCATCAGACTATGAAATAAATCTGGCAAAATTTTTGCCGAAGGTCCAAAAGTTCTCCACCAAGTAAAGAACCAATTTGGAATTGGTTTATGAAAAATATTTTCACAAACTTTTAAAAACCAAGAGTGTTTATGCCTCTTGTTCTCATATAAAAGAGTTTTTTCAAAACTTTCGATATAATCGAAATAATTGAATTTAAAATTCATATTATGAAGCTGTGAATAGAATTCTTTCTCAGCTAATGGAGATATTCCCCATTCTTCAAAGGATATAACCTTTTTGATAATCATTTTGGAAAAGTTATAATCTTTTCCTTTTTCACCAGAGGCGAAATGATTAATCTCAACACTATTAGTGGAGAGAAGGAGAGATTCATAATAACCTCTCTGTTTGTAAGACCCACACACATATGATGTGTTAGAAAGATATCTTTCCATTATGGTCCAAGGACTATCAGCCCATTGAGTATCTCTTTCTTCTATTAGAAGAATAAGTTGTCGATTAATATTTTCAACAAACATTTTTTCATTTTCTTCTTCCTTTGCTATATTAGCATAGGAATTCTGAGTATCCTCAGGAGAGATATTACTCTCTTTTCCTTTTTGTTTTTGTTTCAAGAATTCTTGAAACTCTTTATCAAGATCAGAGGTATTACCTCCATAGGAACTTGCAGTATTAGCAATGTTCTGGGCAATCAATTTTCCCTTGCCATGCTGAACAATAGTTCTTGGTTGAGGTTGTGGGTTATAACCCCTTCCTCCTCTACCTCTATAAGAGGTGATATTTCCTCCACTTGTACTTCCTCTTCCTCTATTAGAGGAATAGAAATTGTGATCTGGGAAACTCATTCCTGCAAAAATTCACGAGTAAGAAAATCAGGCAAATAGTTATCAGTGCCTTTTTTATGAATAATATCAAAATCAAAGGGAGCAAGATGTGCTTGCCATCTGGCAAACATCTGCTTTGATACATCATGTTTAAAATCTTTATTAAACATAAATTTGGCTGCATTGCAGTCAGTTTTAATAATAAACTTCTGATTATATAAATCATCTTGAAATTTTAGAACACATTTAACAATGGCAAGAATTTCTTTAGCCACTGTAGAATAATTCTTCTGGGCATTATTCCATTTCCCAGAATAAAATCTTACAAGGTATTCTTGTTTTTTATGAGGATCTACTTGTTTTAGTATTCCTCCATAACCAATATCAGATGCATCAGTTTCAACAATTTTTTCCCATAAGGGATTAGCAAGCATAAGACATGGAAGGTTTTTAACCTTTTCCTTTATTCTTTTAACAGCCTTGGTATGATTTTCATTCCAAGGTAATGGTTTCTTTTTTAATCTATCATATAAAATAGCAGTATCTTCATTAAGATTTTTTATATAAGAAGAAATATAATTTAAACTTCCAAGAAATCTCTGAAGCTGAGTTTTATCAGTAATAATATCTGGAAATTTATTTCCAAATTCAATACTTCTTTGTATAGGAATTATATTTCCTTTATCAATTATATGACCAAGAAATCTTATAGAAGATTGAAATAAAACCATTTTTGGTTTTGAAATAACAAGACCATTTTTTATGACAATATCCTTAAACATATTTAAATGTTTAAAATGACTTTCAATATCTTTAGAAAAAACAAGAATATCATCAATATAAACAATAATAAAATTGCTAAATGGATTAAAAATGTCATTCATAATTTGTTGAAATTCTGAAGGAGCATTTTTAAGTCCAAATGGCATAACTGTCCATTCATAATGTCCAAATGGAACATTGAATGCAGTTTTATATCTGTCAGATTCATTTATTTGAATCTGCCAAAATCCAGATTTTAAATCAAATTTAGAAAAGACTAATGCATTAACTAGTCTATCTAAAAGATCTTTCTTATTAGGAATAGGATGCCTAATCCATTTTAAAACCTTATTTAACGGTTTATAATTTATAACAAGTCTAGGAACTCCTCGTTCCTGCTCAGAATGTTTATTAACATAAAATGCAGTACATGACCATGGAGACTTAGAAGGAGTTATTAACTTCTTCTGTAAAAGAGACTCTATTTCTTTTTTACATAACTCTAAATATTCAGAGTTCATTTGACAAGGTCTAGCCTTGGTAGGAATATTTTTTTCACAAAAATCGTCTTCATATGGAAGAGAAATAATATGCTTTTTTCTATCCCAAAAAGCATTAGGTAAATCATTACAAATGTCAATAGAAAACTTATTTTGAATAAGTTGAATTTTTTCCTGTAATTTAGGATTCTTGAGTTTTTCTTCTATAGTCAGAAAACTCACTTCTTCTTTTAAAGAATTTATTTGAAAGTTTTTCCTTTCAATCTGTTCCTGTAATTCATTCAAGACTCTATTTATGGGTTTTGTAATAAAATCAAAAGATATGGGTTTTCCTTCAAAGGTTCCAATTAAACCTTTTTCATTGACAACTGTCAAAGGATATATTTTATAAATAAAAGGTAAGCCAAGTATAAGCTGGCTTGAAATATTTTTTGCAAGAAGAAAACTAGTTGAAATACAACTAGCATTTTTACAAACAAAAGCTTTTGGAATCTTGAAATTTATTTCAAGTTTTTCACCTCCAGCATGGGAAAGTGAATGAGAAGTTTTATAAAAATACCTGGTAGGAATTAATCCTTCCTGAATGACATTTAAGTCAGCACCACTATCAATCATAGCAATAAAATCAAATTTTTGATTTTTTATAATAAGAGTTATCTTTGTATACCACTTTTGTGATATAACCATAGAAATAGTAGATAAAAAATCTTTTTCTAAAGGCATAAAATGCTCAATAGAATCATCAAAAGAATTATCAATCTCTTTTTCTTTATTTCCTTCTAATAAAGAAATTCTTTGATGAAAATTATCATTTATCTTATAAAGATTTTTTATTTCATTTTTAAGATTATTAATCTCATGAACTAAATCCTGAATAGAAACAGGATTCTGTTTTTCATACTTCTGTCTAAGAAGTTTATTAACTTCGGACATGGAGTATGTATTCTCAGTATTCTGAGAAACTGTTTGACTAGTATTACTAGTAGAAGGAGTATCTTCCATCTGATCTTCCATCTGATCAATAATACTAGTTCTTAAAAGAGGATCTTTTATTCTTTTAAGAAACGCTAACAAATTATCATTAGTCAAAACACTTAAATTAAGGTCTTGAAACTGAGACATAAGTTTATAAAACTCATCATTATTATCAGTATTACTGATTTCTTTTGAAGAACGAATACAAGGTTGTCCTTGTATACATGCTTCACAATCTTCACTTTCTGATAATAAAGATTCATTATCAAGAATTTGAAGATCTTCAAAATCATTTGATTCTGAATAATCAGTATCTGAACTATCTGATTTATTATTATCAGATTCTAAAACAATTTTACAAATTTTTTCTTTTAAATCATCATCAATATCCAGGGCTTTAATCTTATCTTTTGCCCAACACTGATTAGCATAATGACCAGGTTTTTTGCATTTTCTACATATTATAGAAAATTCTTTCTTCTTTCTTTTATCTTTTTTATAAAAATCTGATCTAGATTTTTTCAATTCTTTTCTTCTATCAGAATAATGTCTTTTCTTTCTTTTAGAAAGTTTTCCTTCTCTAACATCTTTAGAAGGACGAGATTTCCTCTTATAAGGATTTTCCATACCAAATTGACCACAAAATTGACCAAGTTGTTTTTTCTCAAGCAAATTTTGCTTTCTAATCTGGTTATTTAATTTCAACTCATTACAAAGAGCTAATCCCTCTTGAATACAAGTTGATATTAAATTACCATATGTATAATCATCATAAGGAATAGAAATATTATCTTTCCTAAGAATTCTACGAATTCTTTCTGCAAAAAGACTAGGAAGGCCATCAATAAATTTAGCTTTCCAATGACTGCTATTACAGTCTGGTAACTCAAAAATACGAGTTAAAAATGTATCTTTATACCATCTAAAATCAGATAATGTTTTACATCTAAGATTACTAAGGAGAGTTCTAATATTTTCCCCATTATCAGAAAATCTTCCTGTAAAATGATCAATAATAGTGAGAACTAAAGAATAAACAGCATTCTCAATAGTAATATTATTTTCTTCTTTAATAGAATTAAGAATAGTAAATTTTTGTTCTTGGGACAAATAATTATCCCACCAACCTTTAAGTTGGCCAGTAAAACCAGCAATTATCATACCAGCTATATTCTTATCAGTATTACCAGCAACTTTACACACAGTACTATACATCATCATACGGTGTGCCAGATTATAGATGTGTCTATCAGTACAACCATCTAAATTCCATTCATAAATACTTTTTCCATTATAATTGTTGGAAAGAAAATATTCTTGTTCTTCATGTAAAATATCTACAGGAGAAGGTCTATTATAATAATACCTGCTCTGAGTAGGTCTATCTGCCCACTTCATTTTATTAATCTCTTCTGTATTATTAACAGAAAAAGAAGAAGAAGGTTTTTGAAATTCTTTTTGAAATTCTTCTTCATTATCTAAAGCTGAAATATTAAAAGCTTTAAATTTTTCTTCTAAAAGTTTCTCTAAATCAGAAACAGATGATTTTAATTTAAAATCCTTTATTAAAGGGGGAGATTTCATAGAAGAAGAAACAACTGATGTAATTTCTTTTTTCTTTTCAATATGAACATCAGGTTTAATCTGATTAATAGCTGAAATAATCTTTTCAACTCTATCATGCAAAGAAATCATTTCTTCACCAAGAATAGTTAAATATAAATTTGTATAATTTTGATTTTCAATCAATTGATTTATATGCTTTGTAGTTATAGGAAGCATCTCTGTTTCAAATATTTTTGAAAAAGCTGTAAAATTAAAACTTTTATCATTTTTTTCAATTTGAAAAGGTTGTTGTGGAGGATAAACAGATTTTTGAACCTGTCCAGAATTTAATTTATAACTTCTTTCAATTACTGAAATATAATCATTAACAAAGGTTTTAAAAAACCAAGGAATGAAATATATTATTTCATTTTTTTCTTCACAGAATTTATAAAATCTATCAAGAAAATAATCATGTTCTTTTTTAGTAAAACTTTTAAAAAACCATTTTCTGAATGGTTCCCATTTGGGTAAATAAAATTCTTCATTAATCTGCTTTCTAACAGCAGATCCTTTTGTAAAATCGAGTTTTGTTGTACTATTCATATTAAATAGTAAAATTCATTTGTGATACAGTATCAGTATCTTTAATGTTATAAACATTATTATGTAAAATCTTGTTTTTATCAATAACAATATTTTCATTATGATCTTCTTGAGATTTATCATCCTCTTGAAAATAAGAAGACGTTGATGCTCTAGAAGTCTGTGGTATCTCCACATCATAATGGAAAGGAGATATAAAAGAATGATTAGATTGAGATCTAGATAGAGATCTTGAGGAAGATATTAACTTCCTTTGTTCAGGAGCAAATTTAATTTGCACTGAACCTTCATTATTCTGAATAATCTGTTGTAATCTATTATTAACTACAGGAATTTTAGGCATAGCCTGTGTAAGAGTCCAATGTTCTGGGAACTTAATTTCTTCCCATTTAATAGCTCTTCTTGTAGTTATATTAGATTTTCCAAAATTTGTTTCAATTAAAATAGTCTCATTAGACTTTTTATCTACTCTTTTACACATAGGATTAAGAGTATACAATGGTTTAAAATATATGCGATAACAAATACATATGACTTCTGTTCCAGAAACATAATTATAATTTTCTGTACAGACATTTAATGTCAAAGTATCTAAAATATTTCTATCAGTTAATGAAACTGAAAGGTTTGGATAAACATCAAAATATACTGGACCATGTGCCAGACTTGATTGAATCATTCCCATTATAGAATGGGTAAAATCCAGATTTCTAGCATCTCTAAGAGTTGCCATGAACATTTCTGGAAGACCCTCTAATGTTAAAGGCCTAAATGCAATTTGAATGCATCCTATATGAATAAAATTATGAGTATCCATAAAGGATTTAATATCTCTTTCATTTAAGAGACGAATAGTCATCTCTTTATCATTAAGAGATATAGCAGACTCAGTAGTTTTGACTACTTGTTTAAGACCTAATTTCTCAAAAGTACCTAGTTCATAAACCAGATTTGGTTTTATCTTAGGAATAGTCCATTTATTTAATAGATCTAAATTTTCAGGAATATCAAATTCCTCTATTCTAGTGTTTTTAACACTAGTTTTCTTATGAAATATATTCATAAGGAATAAAAGTGTTAGATCATAGATGAACTTCAACATATTTTTACTTCCATGGCTCTGATACCAAATTGAACCCAGGAGGACAGGATTATAACCAAACAAACTAAGATCAACAATAGACTTGTGAGGAACACATAGATCAAAGATCTTTTTTACTGAATTCAGGAATTATTACTGAGGACCCCCTTAGTAATATAAGCTGACAAGAAAAACCCCACAAACGCCTGCGCCTTCACTCGGCTTTACGGCAACAAGGGCACGAAATCGGCTTATACACCTTAGGCTAACTCAAACCTGATTCAAACCTCATCAATCCTATTATTGATTTTAGTTATTTGATTTTAATCATGTTTCCAGAACCTCAAAAGGTCTGGATCCATGTTAGTAAAAACATGCAAGCCATACTATGATCTAACACATAAACCTAGCCAGCCATATTAGGCGGCCACTAAACAAAAATTAAATAAAAACTTTAAATACAATATAAAAATTTAAACTTACAATTTTGTTGTGCTCAGAATAATTCTTCTTATTATAAAGGCTTTGTTACAAAGGGAGAGAGCCATGGAAGTAAAAATATGTTGAAGTTCATCTATGATCTAACACTTTTATTCCTTATGAATATATTTCATAAGAAAACTAGTGTTAAAAACACTAGAATAGAGGAATTTGATATTCCTGAAAATTTAGATCTATTAAATAAATGGACTATTCCTAAGATAAAACCAAATCTGGTTTATGAACTAGGTACTTTTGAGAAATTAGGTCTTAAACTTTAAACCATTGTATACTCTTAATCCTATGTGTAAAAGAGTAGATAAAAAGTCTAATGAGACTATTTTAATTGAAACAAATTTTGGAAAATCTAATATAACTACAAGAAGAGCCATTAAATGGGAAGAAATTAAGTTCCCAGAACATTGGACTCTTACACAGGCTATGCCTAAAATTCCTGTTGTTAATAATAGATTACAACAGATTATTCAGAATAATGAAGGTTCAGTGCAAATTAAGTTTGCTCCTGAACAAAGGAAGTTAATATCTTCCTCGAGATCTTTATCTAGATCTCAATCTAATCATTCTTTTATTTCTCCTTTTCATTATGATGTGGAAATACCACAGACTTCTAGAGCATCAACGTCTTCTTATTTTCAAGAGGATGATAAATCTCAAGAAGATCATAATGAAAATATTGTTATTGATAAAAACAAGATTTTACATAATAATGTTTATAACATTAAAGATACTGATACTGTATCACAAATGAATTTTACTATTTAATATGAATAGTACAATAAAACTCGATTTTACAAAAGGATCTGCTGTTAGAAAGCAGATTAATGAAGAATTTTATTTACCCAAATGGGAACCATTCAGAAAATGGTTTTTTAAAAGTTTTACTAAAAAAGAACATGATTATTTTCTTGATAGATTTTATAAATTCTGTGAAGAAAAAAATGAAATAATATATTTCATTCCTTGGTTTTTTAAAACCTTTGTTACTGATTATATTTCAGTAATTGAAAGAAGTTATAAATTAAATTCTGGACAGGTTCAAAAATCTGTTTATCCTCCACAACAACCTTTTCAAATTGAAAAGAATGATAAAAGTTTTAATTTTACAGCTTTTTCAAAAATATTTGAAACAGAGATGCTTCCTATAACTACGAAGCATATAAATCAATTGATTGAAAATCAAAATTATACAAATTTATATTTAACTATTCTTGGTGAAGAAATGATTTCTTTGCATGATAGAGTTGAAAAGATTATTTCAGCTATTAATCAGATTAAACCTGATGTTCATATTGAAAAGAAAAAAGAAATTACATCAGTTGTTTCTTCTTCTATGAAATCTCCCCCTTTAATAAAGGATTTTAAATTAAAATCTTCTGTTTCTGATTTAGAGAAACTTCTTGAAGAAAAATTTAAAGCTTTTAATATTTCAGCTTTAGATAATGAAGAAGAATTTCAAAAAGAATTTCAAAAACCTTCTTCTTCTTTTTCTGTTAATAATACAGAAGAGATTAATAAAATGAAGTGGGCAGATAGACCTACTCAGAGCAGGTATTATTATAATAGACCTTCTCCTGTAGATATTTTACATGAAGAACAAGAATATTTTCTTTCCAACAATTATAATGGAAAAAGTATTTATGAATGGAATTTAGATGGTTGTACTGATAGACACATCTATAATCTGGCACACCGTATGATGATGTATAGTACTGTGTGTAAAGTTGCTGGTAATACTGATAAGAATATAGCTGGTATGATAATTGCTGGTTTTACTGGCCAACTTAAAGGTTGGTGGGATAATTATTTGTCCCAAGAACAAAAATTTACTATTCTTAATTCTATTAAAGAAGAAAATAATATTACTATTGAGAATGCTGTTTATTCTTTAGTTCTCACTATTATTGATCATTTTACAGGAAGATTTTCTGATAATGGGGAAAATATTAGAACTCTCCTTAGTAATCTTAGATGTAAAACATTATCTGATTTTAGATGGTATAAAGATACATTTTTAACTCGTATTTTTGAGTTACCAGACTGTAATAGCAGTCATTGGAAAGCTAAATTTATTGATGGCCTTCCTAGTCTTTTTGCAGAAAGAATTCGTAGAATTCTTAGGAAAGATAATATTTCTATTCCTTATGATGATTATACATATGGTAATTTAATATCAACTTGTATTCAAGAGGGATTAGCTCTTTGTAATGAGTTGAAATTAAATAACCAGATTAGAAAGCAAAATTTGCTTGAGAAAAAACAACTTGGTCAATTTTGTGGTCAATTTGGAATGGAAAATCCTTATAAAAGGAAATCTCGTCCTTCTAAAGATGTTAGAGAAGGAAAACTTTCTAAAAGAAAGAAAAGACATTATTCTGATAGAAGAAAAGAATTGAAAAAATCTAGATCAGATTTTTATAAAAAAGATAAAAGAAAGAAGAAAGAATTTTCTATAATATGTAGAAAATGCAAAAAACCTGGTCATTATGCTAATCAGTGTTGGGCAAAAGATAAGATTAAAGCCCTGGATATTGATGATGATTTAAAAGAAAAAATTTGTAAAATTGTTTTAGAATCTGATAATAATAAATCAGATAGTTCAGATACTGATTATTCAGAATCAAATGATTCTGAAGATCTTCAAATTCTTGATAATGAATCTTTATTATCAGAAAGTGAAGATTGTGAAGCATGTATACAAGGACAACCTTGTATTCGTTCTTCAAAAGAAATCAGTAATACTGATAATACTGATGAGTTTTATAAACTTATGTCTCAGTTTCAAGACCTTAATTTAAGTGTTTTGACTAATGATAATTTGTTAGAGTTTCTTAAAAGAATAAAAGATCCTCTTTTAAGAACTAGTATTATTGATCAGATGGAAGATACTCCTTCTACTAGTAATACTAGTCAAACAGTTTCTCAGAATACTGAGAATACATACTCCATGTCCGAAGTTAATAAACTTCTTAGACAGAAGTATGAAAAACAGAATCCTGTTTCTATTCAGGATTTAGTTCATGAGATTAATAATCTTAAAAATGAAATAAAAAATCTTTATAAGATAAATGATAATTTTCATCAAAGAATTTCTTTATTAGAAGGAAATAAAGAAAAAGAGATTGATAATTCTTTTGATGATTCTATTGAGCATTTTATGCCTTTAGAAAAAGATTTTTTATCTACTATTTCTATGGTTATATCACAAAAGTGGTATACAAAGATAACTCTTATTATAAAAAATCAAAAATTTGATTTTATTGCTATGATTGATAGTGGTGCTGACTTAAATGTCATTCAGGAAGGATTAATTCCTACCAGGTATTTTTATAAAACTTCTCATTCACTTTCCCATGCTGGAGGTGAAAAACTTGAAATAAATTTCAAGATTCCAAAAGCTTTTGTTTGTAAAAATGCTAGTTGTATTTCAACTAGTTTTCTTCTTGCAAAAAATATTTCAAGCCAGCTTATACTTGGCTTACCTTTTATTTATAAAATATATCCTTTGACAGTTGTCAATGAAAAAGGTTTAATTGGAACCTTTGAAGGAAAACCCATATCTTTTGATTTTATTACAAAACCCATAAATAGAGTCTTGAATGAATTACAGGAACAGATTGAAAGGAAAAACTTTCAAATAAATTCTTTAAAAGAAGAAGTGAGTTTTCTGACTATAGAAGAAAAACTCAAGAATCCTAAATTACAGGAAAAAATTCAACTTATTCAAAATAAGTTTTCTATTGACATTTGTAATGATTTACCTAATGCTTTTTGGGATAGAAAAAAGCATATTATTTCTCTTCCATATGAAGACGATTTTTGTGAAAAAAATATTCCTACCAAGGCTAGACCTTGTCAAATGAACTCTGAATATTTAGAGTTATGTAAAAAAGAAATAGAGTCTCTTTTACAGAAGAAGTTAATAACTCCTTCTAAGTCTCCATGGTCATGTACTGCATTTTATGTTAATAAACATTCTGAGCAGGAACGAGGAGTTCCTAGACTTGTTATAAATTATAAACCGTTAAATAAGGTTTTAAAATGGATTAGGCATCCTATTCCTAATAAGAAAGATCTTTTAGATAGACTAGTTAATGCATTAGTCTTTTCTAAATTTGATTTAAAATCTGGATTTTGGCAGATTCAAATAAATGAATCTGACAGATATAAAACTGCATTCAATGTTCCATTTGGACATTATGAATGGACAGTTATGCCATTTGGACTTAAAAATGCTCCTTCAGAATTTCAACAAATTATGAATGACATTTTTAATCCATTTAGCAATTTTATTATTGTTTATATTGATGATATTCTTGTTTTTTCTAAAGATATTGAAAGTCATTTTAAACATTTAAATATGTTTAAGGATATTGTCATAAAAAATGGTCTTGTTATTTCAAAACCAAAAATGGTTTTATTTCAATCTTCTATAAGATTTCTTGGTCATATAATTGATAAAGGAAATATAATTCCTATACAAAGAAGTATTGAATTTGGAAATAAATTTCCAGATATTATTACTGATAAAACTCAGCTTCAGAGATTTCTTGGAAGTTTAAATTATATTTCTTCTTATATAAAAAATCTTAATGAAGATACTGCTATTTTATATGATAGATTAAAAAAGAAACCATTACCTTGGAATGAAAATCATACCAAGGCTGTTAAAAGAATAAAGGAAAAGGTTAAAAACCTTCCATGTCTTATGCTTGCTAATCCCTTATGGGAAAAAATTGTTGAAACTGATGCATCTGATATTGGTTATGGAGGAATACTAAAACAAGTAGATCCTCATAAAAAACAAGAATACCTTGTAAGATTTTATTCTGGGAAATGGAATAATGCCCAGAAGAATTATTCTACAGTGGCTAAAGAAATTCTTGCCATTGTTAAATGTGTTCTAAAATTTCAAGATGATTTATATAATCAGAAGTTTATTATTAAAACTGACTGCAATGCAGCCAAATTTATGTTTAATAAAGATTTTAAACATGATGTATCAAAGCAGATGTTTGCCAGATGGCAAGCACATCTTGCTCCCTTTGATTTTGATATTATTCATAAAAAAGGCACTGATAACTATTTGCCTGATTTTCTTACTCGTGAATTTTTGCAGGAATGAGTTTCCCAGATCACAATTTCTATTCCTCTAATAGAGGAAGAGGAAGTACAAGTGGAGGAAATATCACCTCTTATAGAGGTAGAGGAGGAAGGGGTTATAACCCACAACCTCAACCAAGAACTATTGTTCAGCATGGCAAGGGAAAATTGATTGCCCAGAACATTGCTAATACTGCAAGTTCCTATGGAGGTAATACCTCTGATCTTGATAAAGAGTTTCAAGAATTCTTGAAACAAAAACAAAAAGGAAAAGAGAGTAATATCTCTCCTGAGGATACTCAGAATTCCTATGCTAATATAGCAAAGGAAGAAGAAAATGAAAAAATGTTTGTTGAAAATATTAATCGACAACTTATTCTTCTAATAGAAGAAAGAGATACTCAATGGGCTGATAGTCCTTGGACCATAATGGAAAGATATCTTTCTAACACATCATATGTGTGTGGGTCTTACAAACAGAGAGGTTATTATGAATCTCTCCTTCTCTCCACTAATAGTGTTGAGATTAATCATTTCGCCTCTGGTGAAAAAGGAAAAGATTATAACTTTTCCAAAATGATTATCAAAAAGGTTATATCCTTTGAAGAATGGGGAATATCTCCATTAGCTGAGAAAGAATTCTATTCACAGCTTCATAATATGAATTTTAAATTCAATTATTTCGATTATATCGAAAGTTTTGAAAAAACTCTTTTATATGAGAACAAGAGGCATAAACACTCTTGGTTTTTAAAAGTTTGTGAAAATATTTTTCATAAACCAATTCCAAATTGGTTCTTTACTTGGTGGAGAACTTTTGGACCTTCGGCAAAAATTTTGCCAGATTTATTTCATAGTCTGATGAAAGAATGGATATCAGTCTCCCCTGTTATACAGGGAAAATCTTCTGATAATTTTATTGAAGGGAAGACTATATGTCTTTTCTTTATTGAATTTGGAATTCCATGGATATGGAAGTGGACTCCAATAGTTGGTTATACTAGCTATGGTGCACCATGTTTATGGCGAATCAGCCATTGTAAATTCTGGGAAAAAATGATGAGGATGGACTCAGAAACCGGGAAATTATTCTCGGAAGAAACTTTTGAAAAAATCAATGAAAAGATCAAAGCTTATAAGCAAGATCTTCAAGAAAAAGAAAAAGAAAAAGAGGAGGATCATATTAGTCCTTTTAAGATTCTTACCCAGAAATATGCTGGGATTTTGTCACAAAAACAGATGATTGATCTGTTTGTTGCAGAAATGAAAAAAGATATTTCTAAAAATCTTGCATCAGATTCAAAATCTGACTCTTCCATGAGGTCTGAATCTAGTGAAAATCAATTCACTAGTCTTTTACAGGATTCACAAGATCCAGAGGATGATATTCCAGACCCTGCTTTATTTGAAGCACTTGAAGAGCTCAAAGACTCTTTTTCTAAAGATCATTCAAAATGAGTACAGAACATTATTTGAATTGTCCAAGATGTTTCTGTTATTTTCAATGGAAACAGAATATTGATGAAATTTGGAATCAATGCCGAAAGGAAGCCATTTTACTTCTTGTTGAAGATTTCAGCAGTGAGCAGCAAATTAATTATAATTGTGCCAAAGTTGTTAGAATTCATTGCCAAGCCTGGAAGAAGATGGAATTTCAGGATAATAAATTTAGAAGGTGTATGGAAAAATATCTCTATTCACCTGATTGTTTTTCTCAAGCTTTTCTCTTGGGTTTTTGGAAGCTCAAGTTCCATAATATTGGTATTACAAAAGAGCATCTCTTTTCAGAAGAATCAGAATGTGAAGAAAATTGAAGACGGAAGTTCAACAGTGACATATTAGTCACCAAACAAGGATATGGATATATTTGTCCTTTTGCTTTTATAAAGCATCTTTTAGAAAGTAGGTTTACTATTTACTTTTTGACTTTTTGTAAAGATGATTTTACTGTTCATTTTTATTTTTGGAATCCGGGGTTTTATGTCCGGCTCTTCCTTTCCTATAAATAGGTTTGTTTTCCATTTGTTGAGGCACGCTGGTGTTTACCGCCTCTCTTTTCCTCTCTCCAACCACTCTCTCCCTTTGTAACAAAGCCTTTATAATAAGAAGAATTATTCTGAGCACAACAAAATTGTAAGTTTAAATTTTTATATTGTATTTAAAGTTTTTATTTAATTTTTGTTTAGTGGCCGCCTAATATGGCTGGCTAGGTTTATGTGTTAGATCATAGTATGGCTTGCATGTTTTTACTAACATGGATCCAGACCTTTTGAGGTTCTGGAAACATGATTAAAATCAAATAACTAAAATCAATAATAGGATTGATGAGGTTTGAATCAGGTTTGAGTTAGCCTAAGGTGTATAAGCCGATTTCGTGCCCTTGTTGCCGTAAAGCCGAGTGAAGGCGCAGGCGTTTGTGGGGTTTTTCTTGTCAGCTTATATTACTAAGGGGGTCCTCAGTAATAATTCCTGAATTCAGTAAAAAAGATCTTTGATCTATGTGTTCCTCACAAGTCTATTGTTGATCTTAGTTTGTTTGGTTATAATCCTGTCCTCCTGGGTTCAATTTGGTATCAGAAAGTGAAGATTGTGAAGCATGTATACAAGGACAACCTTGTATTCGTTCTTCAAAAGAAATCAGTAATACTGATAATAATGATGAGTTTTATAAACTTATGTCTCAGTTTCAAGACCTTAATTTAAGTGTTTTGACTAATGATAATTTGTTAGCGTTTCTTAAAAGAATAAAAAATCCTCTTTTAAGAACTAGTATTATTGATCAGATGGAAGATCAGATGGAAGATACTCCTTCCACTAGTAATACTAGTCAAACAGTTTCTCAGAATACTGAGAATACATACTCCATGTCCGAAGTTAATAAACTTCTTAGACAGAAGTATGAAAAACAGAATCCTGTTTCTATTCAGGATTTAGTTCATGAGATTAATAATCTTAAAAATGAAATAAAAAATCTTTATAAGATAAATGATAATTTTCATCAAAGAATTTCTTTATTAGAAGGAAATAAAGAAAAAGAGATTGATAATTCTTTTGATGATTCTATTGAGCATTTTATGCCTTTAGAAAAAGATTTTTTTATCTACTATTTCTATGGTTATATCACAAAAGTGGTATACAAAGATAACTCTTATTATAAAAAATCAAAAATTTGATTTTATTGCTATGATTGATAGTGGTGCTGACTTAAATGTCATTCAGGAAGGATTAATTCCTACCAGGTATTTTTATAAAACTTCTCATTCACTTTCCCATGCTGGAGGTGAAAAACTTGAAATAAATTTCAAGATTCCAAAAGCTTTTGTTTGTAAAAATGGTAGTTGTATTTCAACTAGTTTTCTTCTTGCAAAAAATATTTCAAGCCAGCTTATACTTGGCTTACCTTTTATTTATAAAATATATCCTTTGACAGTTGTCAATGAAAAAGGTTTAATTGGAACCTTTGAAGGAAAACCCATATCTTTTGATTTTATTACAAAACCCATAAATAGAGTCTTGAATGAATTACAGGAACAGATTGAAAGGAAAAACTTTCAAATAAATTCTTTAAAAGAAGAAGTGAGTTTTCTGACTATAGAAGAAAAACTCAAGAATCCTAAATTACAGGAAAAAATTCAACTTATTCAAAATAAGTTTTCTATTGACATTTGTAATGATTTACCTAATGCTTTTTGGGATAGAAAAAAGCATATTATTTCTCTTCCATATGAAGACGATTTTTGTGAAAAAAATATTCCTACCAAGGCTAGACCTTGTCAAATGAACTCTGAATATTTAGAGTTATGTAAAAAAGAAATAGAGTCTCTTTTACAGAAGAAGTTAATAACTCCTTCTAAGTCTCCATGGTCATGTACTGCATTTTATGTTAATAAACATTCTGAGCAGGAACGAGGAGTTCCTAGACTTGTTATAAATTATAAACCGTTAAATAAGGTTTTAAAATGGATTAGGCATCCTATTCCTAATAAGAAAGATCTTTTAGATAGACTAGTTAATGCATTAGTCTTTTCTAAATTTGATTTAAAATCTGGATTTTGGCAGATTCAAATAAATGAATCTGACAGATATAAAACTGCATTCAATGTTCCATTTGGACATTATGAATGGACAGTTATGCCATTTGGACTTAAAAATGCTCCTTCAGAATTTCAACAAATTATGAATGACATTTTTAATCCATTTAGCAATTTTATTATTGTTTATATTGATGATATTCTTGTTTTTTCTAAAGATATTGAAAGTCATTTTAAACATTTAAATATGTTTAAGGATATTGTCATAAAAAATGGTCTTGTTATTTCAAAACCAAAAATGGTTTTATTTCAATCTTCTATAAGATTTCTTGGTCATATAATTGATAAAGGAAATATAATTCCTATACAAAGAAGTATTGAATTTGGAAATAAATTTCCAGATATTATTACTGATAAAACTCAGCTTCAGAGATTTCTTGGAAGTTTAAATTATATTTCTTCTTATATAAAAAATCTTAATGAAGATACTGCTATTTTATATGATAGATTAAAAAAGAAACCATTACCTTGGAATGAAAATCATACCAAGGCTGTTAAAAGAATAAAGGAAAAGGTTAAAAACCTTCCATGTCTTATGCTTGCTAATCCCTTATGGGAAAAAATTGTTGAAACTGATGCATCTGATATTGGTTATGGAGGAATACTAAAACAAGTAGATCCTCATAAAAAACAAGAATACCTTGTAAGATTTTATTCTGGGAAATGGAATAATGCCCAGAAGAATTATTCTACAGTGGCTAAAGAAATTCTTGCCATTGTTAAATGTGTTCTAAAATTTCAAGATGATTTATATAATCAGAAGTTTATTATTAAAACTGACTGCAATGCAGCCAAATTTATGTTTAATAAAGATTTTAAACATGATGTATCAAAGCAGATGTTTGCCAGATGGCAAGCACATCTTGCTCCCTTTGATTTTGATATTATTCATAAAAAAGGCACTGATAACTATTTGCCTGATTTTCTTACTCGTGAATTTTTGCAGGAATGAGTTTCCCAGATCACAATTTCTATTCCTCTAATAGAGGAAGAGGAAGTACAAGTGGAGGAAATATCACCTCTTATAGAGGTAGAGGAGGAAGGGGTTATAACCCACAACCTCAACCAAGAACTATTGTTCAGCATGGCAAGGGAAAATTGATTGCCCAGAACATTGCTAATACTGCAAGTTCCTATGGAGGTAATACCTCTGATCTTGATAAAGAGTTTCAAGAATTCTTGAAACAAAAACAAAAAGGAAAAGAGAGTAATATCTCTCCTGAGGATACTCAGAATTCCTATGCTAATATAGCAAAGGAAGAAGAAAATGAAAAAATGTTTGTTGAAAATATTAATCGACAACTTATTCTTCTAATAGAAGAAAGAGATACTCAATGGGCTGATAGTCCTTGGACCATAATGGAAAGATATCTTTCTAACACATCATATGTGTGTGGGTCTTACAAACAGAGAGGTTATTATGAATCTCTCCTTCTCTCCACTAATAGTGTTGAGATTAATCATTTCGCCTCTGGTGAAAAAGGAAAAGATTATAACTTTTCCAAAATGATTATCAAAAAGGTTATATCCTTTGAAGAATGGGGAATATCTCCATTAGCTGAGAAAGAATTCTATTCACAGCTTCATAATATGAATTTTAAATTCAATTATTTCGATTATATCGAAAGTTTTGAAAAAACTCTTTTATATGAGAACAAGAGGCATAAACACTCTTGGTTTTTAAAAGTTTGTGAAAATATTTTTCATAAACCAATTCCAAATTGGTTCTTTACTTGGTGGAGAACTTTTGGACCTTCGGCAAAAATTTTGCCAGATTTATTTCATAGTCTGATGAAAGAATGGATATCAGTCTCCCCTGTTATACAGGGAAAATCTTCTGATAATTTTATTGAAGGGAAGACTATATGTCTTTTCTTTATTGAATTTGGAATTCCATGGATATGGAAGTGGACTCCAATAGTTGGTTATACTAGCTATGGTGCACCATGTTTATGGCGAATCAGCCATTGTAAATTCTGGGAAAAAATGATGAGGATGGACTCAGAAACCGGGAAATTATTCTCGGAAGAAACTTTTGAAAAAATCAATGAAAAGATCAAAGCTTATAAGCAAGATCTTCAAGAAAAAGAAAAAGAAAAAGAGGAGGATCATATTAGTCCTTTTAAGATTCTTACCCAGAAATATGCTGGGATTTTGTCACAAAAACAGATGATTGATCTGTTTGTTGCAGAAATGAAAAAAGATATTTCTAAAAATCTTGCATCAGATTCAAAATCTGACTCTTCCATGAGGTCTGAATCTAGTGAAAATCAATTCACTAGTCTTTTACAGGATTCACAAGATCCAGAGGATGATATTCCAGACCCTGCTTTATTTGAAGCACTTGAAGAGGTCAAAGACTCTTTTTCTAAAGATCATTCAAAATGAGTACAGAACATTATTTGAATTTTCCAAGATGTTTCTGTTATTTTCAATGGAAACAGAATATTGATGAAATTTGGAATCAATGCCGAAAGGAAGCCATTTTACTTCTTGTTGAAGATTTCAGCAGTGAGCAGCAAATTAATTATAATTGTGCCAAAGTTGTTAGAATTCATTGCCAAGCCTGGAAGAAGATGGAATTTCAGGATAATAAATTTAGAAGGTGTATGGAAAAATATCTCTATTCACCTGATTGTTTTTCTCAAGCTTTTCTCTTGGGTTTTTGGAAGCTCAAGTTCCATAATATTGGTATTACAAAAGAGCATCTCTTTTCAGAAGAATCAGAATGTGAAGAAAATTGAAGACGGAAGTTCAACAGTGACATATTAGTCACCAAACAAGGATATGGATATATTTGTCCTTTTGCTTTTATAAAGCATCTTTTAGAAAGTAGGTTTACTATTTACTTTTTGACTTTTTGTAAAGATGATTTTACTGTTCATTTTTATTTTTGGAATCCGGGGTTTTATGTCCGGCTCTTCCTTTCCTATAAATAGGTTTGTTTTCCATTTGTTGAGGCACGCTGGTGTTTACCGCCTCTCTTTTCCTCTCTCCAACCACTCTCTCCCTTTGTAACAAAGCCTTTATAATAAGAAGAATTATTCTGAGCACAACAAAATTGTAAGTTTAAATTTTTATATTGTATTGAAAGTTTTTATTTAATTTTTGTTTAGTGGCCGCCTAATATGGCTGGCTAGGTTTATGTGTTAGATCATAGTATGGCTTGCATGTTTTTACTAACATGGATCCAGACCTTTTGAGGTTCTGGAAACATGATTAAAATCAAATAACTAAAATCAATAATAGGATTGATGAGGTTTGAATCAGGTTTGAGTTAGCCTAAGGTGTATAAGCCGATTTCGTGCCCTTGTTGCCGTAAAGCCGAGTGAAGGCGCAGGCGTTTGTGGGGTTTTTCTTGTCAGCTTATATTACTAAGGGGGTCCTCAGTAATAATTCCTGAATTCAGTAAAAAAGATCTTTGATCTATGTGTTCCTCACAAGTCTATTGTTGATCTTAGTTTGTTTGGCTATAATCCTGTCCTCCTGGGTTCAATTTGGTATTGAACCCAGGAGGACAGGATTATAACCAAACAAACTAAGATCAACAATAGACTTGTGAGGAACACATAGATCAAAGATCTTTTTTACTGAATTCAGGAATTATTACTGAGGACCCCCTTAGTAATATAAGCTGACAAGAAAAACCCCACAAACGCCTGCGCCTTCACTCGGCTTTACGGCAACAAGGGCACGAAATCGGCTTATACACCTTAGGCTAACTCAAACCTGATTCAAACCTCATCAATCCTATTATTGATTTTAGTTATTTGATTTTAATCATGTTTCCAGAACCTCAAAAGGTCTGGATCCATGTTAGTAAAAACATGCAAGCCATACTATGATCTAACACATAAACCTAGCCAGCCATATTAGGCGGCCACTAAACAAAAATTAAATAAAAACTTTAAATACAATATAAAAATTTAAACTTACAATTTTGTTGTGCTCAGAATAATTCTTCTTATTATAAAGGCTTTGTTACAAAGGGAGAGAGTGGTTGGAGAGAGGAAAAGAGAGGCGGTAAACACCAGCGTGCCTCAACAAATGGAAAACAAACCTATTTATAGGAAAGGAAGAGCCGGACATAAAACCCCGGATTCCAAAAATAAAAATGAACAGTAAAATCATCTTTACAAAAAGTCAAAAAGTAAATAGTAAACCTACTTTCTAAAAGATGCTTTATAAAAGCAAAAGGACAAATATATCCATATCCTTGTTTGGTGACTAATATGTCACTGTTGAACTTCCGTCTTCAATTTTCTTCACATTCTGATTCTTCTGAAAAGAGATGCTCTTTTGTAATACCAATATTATGGAACTTGAGCTTCCAAAAACCCAAGAGAAAAGCTTGAGAAAAACAATCAGGTGAATAGAGATATTTTTCCATACACCTTCTAAATTTATTATCCTGAAATTCCATCTTCTTCCAGGCTTGGCAATGAATTCTAACAACTTTGGCACAATTATAATTAATTTGCTGCTCACTGCTGAAATCTTCAACAAGAAGTAAAATGGCTTCCTTTCGGCATTGATTCCAAATTTCATCAATATTCTGTTTCCATTGAAAATAACAGAAACATCTTGGAAAATTCAAATAATGTTCTGTACTCATTTTGAATGATCTTTAGAAAAAGAGTCTTTGAGCTCTTCAAGTGCTTCAAATAAAGCAGGGTCTGGAATATCATCCTCTGGATCTTGTGAATCCTGTAAAAGACTAGTGAATTGATTTTCACTAGATTCAGACCTCATGGAAGAGTCAGATTTTGAATCTGATGCAAGATTTTTAGAAATATCTTTTTTCATTTCTGCAACAAACAGATCAATCATCTGTTTTTGTGACAAAATCCCAGCATATTTCTGGGTAAGAATCTTAATAGGACTAATATGATCCTCCTCTTTTTCTTTTTCTTTTTCTTGAAGATCTTGCTTATAAGCTTTGATCTTTTCATTGATTTTTTCAAAAGTTTCTTCCGAGAATAATTTCCCGGTTTCTGAGTCCATCCTCATCATTTTTTCCCAGAATTTACAATGGCTGATTCGCCATAAACATGGTGCACCATAGCTAGTATAACCAACTATTGGAGTCCACTTCCATATCCATGGAATTCCAAATTCAATAAAGAAAAGACATATAGTCTTCCCTTCAATAAAATTATCAGAAGATTTTCCCTGTATAACAGGGGAGACTGATATCCATTCTTTCATCAGACTATGAAATAAATCTGGCAAAATTTTTGCCGAAGGTCCAAAAGTTCTCCACCAAGTAAAGAACCAATTTGGAATTGGTTTATGAAAAATATTTTCACAAACTTTTAAAAACCAAGAGTGTTTATGCCTCTTGTTCTCATATAAAAGAGTTTTTTCAAAACTTTCGATATAATCGAAATAATTGAATTTAAAATTCATATTATGAAGCTGTGAATAGAATTCTTTCTCAGCTAATGGAGATATTCCCCATTCTTCAAAGGATATAACCTTTTTGATAATCATTTTGGAAAAGTTATAATCTTTTCCTTTTTCACCAGAGGCGAAATGATTAATCTCAACACTATTAGTGGAGAGAAGGAGAGATTCATAATAACCTCTCTGTTTGTAAGACCCACACACATATGATGTGTTAGAAAGATATCTTTCCATTATGGTCCAAGGACTATCAGCCCATTGAGTATCTCTTTCTTCTATTAGAAGAATAAGTTGTCGATTAATATTTTCAACAAACATTTTTTCATTTTCTTCTTCCTTTGCTATATTAGCATAGGAATTCTGAGTATCCTCAGGAGAGATATTACTCTCTTTTCCTTTTTGTTTTTGTTTCAAGAATTCTTGAAACTCTTTATCAAGATCAGAGGTATTACCTCCATAGGAACTTGCAGTATTAGCAATGTTCTGGGCAATCAATTTTCCCTTGCCATGCTGAACAATAGTTCTTGGTTGAGGTTGTGGGTTATAACCCCTTCCTCCTCTACCTCTATAAGAGGTGATATTTCCTCCACTTGTACTTCCTCTTCCTCTATTAGAGGAATAGAAATTGTGATCTGGGAAACTCATTCCTGCAAAAATTCACGAGTAAGAAAATCAGGCAAATAGTTATCAGTGCCTTTTTTATGAATAATATCAAAATAAAAGGGAGCAAGATGTGCTTGCCATCTGGCAAACATCTGCTTTGATACATCATGTTTAAAATCTTTATTAAACATAAATTTGGCTGCATTGCAGTCAGTTTTAATAATAAACTTCTGATTATATAAATCATCTTGAAATTTTAGAACACATTTAACAATGGCAAGAATTTCTTTAGCCACTGTAGAATAATTCTTCTGGGCATTATTCCATTTCCCAGAATAAAATCTTACAAGGTATTCTTGTTTTTTATGAGGATCTACTTGTTTTAGTATTCCTCCATAACCAATATCAGATGCATCAGTTTCAACAATTTTTTCCCATAAGGGATTAGCAAGCATAAGACATGGAAGGTTTTTAACCTTTTCCTTTATTCTTTTAACAGCCTTGGTATGATTTTCATTCCAAGGTAATGGTTTCTTTTTTAATCTATCATATAAAATAGCAGTATCTTCATTAAGATTTTTTATATAAGAAGAAATATAATTTAAACTTCCAAGAAATCTCTGAAGCTGAGTTTTATCAGTAATAATATCTGGAAATTTATTTCCAAATTCAATACTTCTTTGTATAGGAATTATATTTCCTTTATCAATTATATGACCAAGAAATCTTATAGAAGATTGAAATAAAACCATTTTTGGTTTTGAAATAACAAGACCATTTTTTATGACAATATCCTTAAACATATTTAAATGTTTAAAATGACTTTCAATATCTTTAGAAAAAACAAGAATATCATCAATATAAACAATAATAAAATTGCTAAATGGATTAAAAATGTCATTCATAATTTGTTGAAATTCTGAAGGAGCATTTTTAAGTCCAAATGGCATAACTGTCCATTCATAATGTCCAAATGGAACATTGAATGCAGTTTTATATCTGTCAGATTCATTTATTTGAATCTGCCAAAATCCAGATTTTAAATCAAATTTAGAAAAGACTAATGCATTAACTAGTCTATCTAAAAGATCTTTCTTATTAGGAATAGGATGCCTAATCCATTTTAAAACCTTATTTAACGGTTTATAATTTATAACAAGTCTAGGAACTCCTCGTTCCTGCTCAGAATGTTTATTAACATAAAATGCAGTACATGACCATGGAGACTTAGAAGGAGTTATTAACTTCTTCTGTAAAAGAGACTCTATTTCTTTTTTACATAACTCTAAATATTCAGAGTTCATTTGACAAGGTCTAGCCTTGGTAGGAATATTTTTTTCACAAAAATCGTCTTCATATGGAAGAGAAATAATATGCTTTTTTCTATCCCAAAAAGCATTAGGTAAATCATTACAAATGTCAATAGAAAACTTATTTTGAATAAGTTGAATTTTTTCCTGTAATTTAGGATTCTTGAGTTTTTCTTCTATAGTCAGAAAACTCACTTCTTCTTTTAAAGAATTTATTTGAAAGTTTTTCCTTTCAATCTGTTCCTGTAATTCATTCAAGACTCTATTTATGGGTTTTGTAATAAAATCAAAAGATATGGGTTTTCCTTCAAAGGTTCCAATTAAACCTTTTTCATTGACAACTGTCAAAGGATATATTTTATAAATAAAAGGTAAGCCAAGTATAAGCTGGCTTGAAATATTTTTTGCAAGAAGAAAACTAGTTGAAATACAACTACCATTTTTACAAACAAAAGCTTTTGGAATCTTGAAATTTATTTCAAGTTTTTCACCTCCAGCATGGGAAAGTGAATGAGAAGTTTTATAAAAATACCTGGTAGGAATTAATCCTTCCTGAATGACATTTAAGTCAGCACCACTATCAATCATAGCAATAAAATCAAATTTTTGATTTTTTATAATAAGAGTTATCTTTGTATACCACTTTTGTGATATAACCATAGAAATAGTAGATAAAAAATCTTTTTCTAAAGGCATAAAATGCTCAATAGAATCATCAAAAGAATTATCAATCTCTTTTTCTTTATTTCCTTCTAATAAAGAAATTCTTTGATGAAAATTATCATTTATCTTATAAAGATTTTTTATTTCATTTTTAAGATTATTAATCTCATGAACTAAATCCTGAATAGAAACAGGATTCTGTTTTTCATACTTCTGTCTAAGAAGTTTATTAACTTCGGACATGGAGTATGTATTCTCAGTATTCTGAGAAACTGTTTGACTAGTATTACTAGTAGAAGGAGTATCTTCCATCTGATCTTCCATCTGATCAATAATACTAGTTCTTAAAAGAGGATCTTTTATTCTTTTAAGAAACGCTAACAAATTATCATTAGTCAAAACACTTAAATTAAGGTCTTGAAACTGAGACATAAGTTTATAAAACTCATCATTATTATCAGTATTACTGATTTCTTTTGAAGAACGAATACAAGGTTGTCCTTGTATACATGCTTCACAATCTTCACTTTCTGATAATAAAGATTCATTATCAAGAATTTGAAGATCTTCAAAATCATTTGATTCTGAATAATCAGTATCTGAACTATCTGATTTATTATTATCAGATTCTAAAACAATTTTACAAATTTTTTCTTTTAAATCATCATCAATATCCAGGGCTTTAATCTTATCTTTTGCCCAATACTGATTAGCATAATGACCAGGTTTTTTGCATTTTCTACATATTATAGAAAATTCTTTCTTCTTTCTTTTATCTTTTTTATAAAAATCTGATCTAGATTTTTTCAATTCTTTTCTTCTATCAGAATAATGTCTTTTCTTTCTTTTAGAAAGTTTTCCTTCTCTAACATCTTTAGAAGGACGAGATTTCCTCTTATAAGGATTTTCCATACCAAATTGACCACAAAATTGACCAAGTTGTTTTTTCTCAAGCAAATTTTGCTTTCTAATCTGGTTATTTAATTTCAACTCATTACAAAGAGCTAATCCCTCTTGAATACAAGTTGATATTAAATTACCATATGTATAATCATCATAAGGAATAGAAATATTATCTTTCCTAAGAATTCTACGAATTCTTTCTGCAAAAAGACTAGGAAGGCCATCAATAAATTTAGCTTTCCAATGACTGCTATTACAGTCTGGTAACTCAAAAATACGAGTTAAAAATGTATCTTTATACCATCTAAAATCAGATAATGTTTTACATCTAAGATTACTAAGGAGAGTTCTAATATTTTCCCCATTATCAGAAAATCTTCCTGTAAAATGATCAATAATAGTGAGAACTAAAGAATAAACAGCATTCTCAATAGTAATATTATTTTCTTCTTTAATAGAATTAAGAATAGTAAATTTTTGTTCTTGGGACAAATAATTATCCCACCAACCTTTAAGTTGGCCAGTAAAACCAGCAATTATCATACCAGCTATATTCTTATCAGTATTACCAGCAACTTTACACACAGTACTATACATCATCATACGGTGTGCCAGATTATAGATGTGTCTATCAGTACAACCATCTAAATTCCATTCATAAATACTTTTTCCATTATAATTGTTGGAAATAAAATATTCTTGTTCTTCATGTAAAATATCTACAGGAGAAGGTCTATTATAATAATACCTGCTCTGAGTAGGTCTATCTGCCCACTTCATTTTATTAATCTCTTCTGTATTATTAACAGAAAAAGAAGAAGAAGGTTTTTGAAATTCTTTTTGAAATTCTTCTTCATTATCTAAAGCTGAAATATTAAAAGCTTTAAATTTTTCTTCTAAAAGTTTCTCTAAATCAGAAACAGATGATTTTAATTTAAAATCCTTTATTAAAGGGGGAGATTTCATAGAAGAAGAAACAACTGATGTAATTTCTTTTTTCTTTTCAATATGAACATCAGGTTTAATCTGATTAATAGCTGAAATAATCTTTTCAACTCTATCATGCAAAGAAATCATTTCTTCACCAAGAATAGTTAAATATAAATTTGTATAATTTTGATTTTCAATCAATTGATTTATATGCTTTGTAGTTATAGGAAGCATCTCTGTTTCAAATATTTTTGAAAAAGCTGTAAAATTAAAACTTTTATCATTTTTTTCAATTTGAAAAGGTTGTTGTGGAGGATAAACAGATTTTTGAACCTGTCCAGAATTTAATTTATAACTTCTTTCAATTACTGAAATATAATCATTAACAAAGGTTTTAAAAAACCAAGGAATGAAATATATTATTTCATTTTTTTCTTCACAGAATTTATAAAATCTATCAAGAAAATAATCATGTTCTTTTTTAGTAAAACTTTTAAAAAACCATTTTCTGAATGGTTCCCATTTGGGTAAATAAAATTCTTCATTAATCTGCTTTCTAACAGCAGATCCTTTTGTAAAATCGAGTTTTGTTGTACTATTCATATTAAATAGTAAAATTCATTTGTGATACAGTATCAGTATCTTTAATGTTATAAACATTATTATGTAAAATCTTGTTTTTATCAATAACAATATTTTCATTATGATCTTCTTGAGATTTATCATCCTCTTGAAAATAAGAAGACGTTGATGCTCTAGAAGTCTGTGGTATCTCCACATCATAATGGAAAGGAGATATAAAAGAATGATTAGATTGAGATCTAGATAGAGATCTTGAGGAAGATATTAACTTCCTTTGTTCAGGAGCAAATTTAATTTGCACTGAACCTTCATTATTCTGAATAATCTGTTGTAATCTATTATTAACTACAGGAATTTTAGGCATAGCCTGTGTAAGAGTCCAATGTTCTGGGAACTTAATTTCTTCCCATTTAATAGCTCTTCTTGTAGTTATATTAGATTTTCCAAAATTTGTTTCAATTAAAATAGTCTCATTAGACTTTTTATCTACTCTTTTACACATAGGATTAAGAGTATACAATGGTTTAAAATATATGCGATAACAAATACATATGACTTCTGTTCCAGAAACATAATTATAATTTTCTGTACAGACATTTAATGTCAAAGTATCTAAAATATTTCTATCAGTTAATGAAACTGAAAGGTTTGGATAAACATCAAAATATACTGGACCATGTGCCAGACTTGATTGAATCATTCCCATTATAGAATGGGTAAAATCCAGATTTCTAGCATCTCTAAGAGTTGCCATGAACATTTCTGGAAGACCCTCTAATGTTAAAGGCCTAAATGCAATTTGAATGCATCCTATATGAATAAAATTATGAGTATCCATAAAGGATTTAATATCTCTTTCATTTAAGAGACGAATAGTCATCTCTTTATCATTAAGAGATATAGCAGACTCAGTAGTTTTGACTACTTGTTTAAGACCTAATTTCTCAAAAGTACCTAGTTCATAAACCAGATTTGGTTTTATCTTAGGAATAGTCCATTTATTTAATAGATCTAAATTTTCAGGAATATCAAATTCCTCTATTCTAGTGTTTTTAACACTAGTTTTCTTATGAAATATATTCATAAGGAATAAAAGTGTTAGATCATAGATGAACTTCAACATATTTTTACTTCCATGGCTCTGGTTTATGAACTAGGTACTTTTGAGAAATTAGGTCTTAAACAAGTAGTCAAAACTACTGAGTCTGCTATATCTCTTAATGATAAAGAGATGACTATTCGTCTCTTAAATGAAAGAGATATTAAATCCTTTATGGATACTCATAATTTTATTCATATAGGATGCATTCAAATTGCATTTAGGCCTTTAACATTAGAGGGTCTTCCAGAAATGTTCATGGCAACTCTTAGAGATGCTAGAAATCTGGATTTTACCCATTCTATAATGGGAATGATTCAATCAAGTCTGGCACATGGTCCAGTATATTTTGATGTTTATCCAAACCTTTCAGTTTCATTAACTGATAGAAATATTTTAGATACTTTGACATTAAATGTCTGTACAGAAAATTATAATTATGTTTCTGGAACAGAAGTCATATGTATTTGTTATCGCATATATTTTAAACCATTGTATACTCTTAATCCTATGTGTAAAAGAGTAGATAAAAAGTCTAATGAGACTATTTTAATTGAAACAAATTTTGGAAAATCTAATATAACTACAAGAAGAGCTATTAAATGGGAAGAAATTAAGTTCCCAGAACATTGGACTCTTACACAGGCTATGCCTAAAATTCCTGTAGTTAATAATAGATTACAACAGATTATTCAGAATAATGAAGGTTCAGTGCAAATTAAATTTGCTCCTGAACAAAGGAAGTTAATATCTTCCTCAAGATCTCTATCTAGATCTCAATCTAATCATTCTTTTATATCTCCTTTCCATTATGATGTGGAGATACCACAGACTTCTAGAGCATCAACGTCTTCTTATTTTCAAGAGGATGATAAATCTCAAGAAGATCATAATGAAAATATTGTTATTGATAAAAACAAGATTTTACATAATAATGTTTATAACATTAAAGATACTGATACTGTATCACAAATGAATTTTACTATTTAATATGAATAGTACAACAAAACTCGATTTTACAAAAGGATCTGCTGTTAGAAAGCAGATTAATGAAGAATTTTATTTACCCAAATGGGAACCATTCAGAAAATGGTTTTTTAAAAGTTTTACTAAAAAAGAACATGATTATTTTCTTGATAGATTTTATAAATTCTGTGAAGAAAAAAATGAAATAATATATTTCATTCCTTGGTTTTTTAAAACCTTTGTTAATGATTATATTTCAGTAATTGAAAGAAGTTATAAATTAAATTCTGGACAGGTTCAAAAATCTGTTTATCCTCCACAACAACCTTTTCAAATTGAAAAAAATGATAAAAGTTTTAATTTTACAGCTTTTTCAAAAATATTTGAAACAGAGATGCTTCCTATAACTACAAAGCATATAAATCAATTGATTGAAAATCAAAATTATACAAATTTATATTTAACTATTCTTGGTGAAGAAATGATTTCTTTGCATGATAGAGTTGAAAAGATTATTTCAGCTATTAATCAGATTAAACCTGATGTTCATATTGAAAAGAAAAAAGAAATTACATCAGTTGTTTCTTCTTCTATGAAATCTCCCCCTTTAATAAAGGATTTTAAATTAAAATCATCTGTTTCTGATTTAGAGAAACTTTTAGAAGAAAAATTTAAAGCTTTTAATATTTCAGCTTTAGATAATGAAGAAGAATTTCAAAAAGAATTTCAAAAACCTTCTTCTTCTTTTTCTGTTAATAATACAGAAGAGATTAATAAAATGAAGTGGGCAGATAGACCTACTCAGAGCAGGTATTATTATAATAGACCTTCTCCTGTAGATATTTTACATGAAGAACAAGAATATTTTCTTTCCAACAATTATAATGGAAAAAGTATTTATGAATGGAATTTAGATGGTTGTACTGATAGACACATCTATAATCTGGCACACCGTATGATGATGTATAGTACTGTGTGTAAAGTTGCTGGTAATACTGATAAGAATATAGCTGGTATGATAATTGCTGGTTTTACTGGCCAACTTAAAGGTTGGTGGGATAATTATTTGTCCCAAGAACAAAAATTTACTATTCTTAATTCTATTAAAGAAGAAAATAATATTACTATTGAGAATGCTGTTTATTCTTTAGTTCTCACTATTATTGATCATTTTACAGGAAGATTTTCTGATAATGGGGAAAATATTAGAACTCTCCTTAGTAATCTTAGATGTAAAACATTATCTGATTTTAGATGGTATAAAGATACATTTTTAACTCGTATTTTTGAGTTACCAGACTGTAATAGCAGTCATTGGAAAGCTAAATTTATTGATGGCCTTCCTAGTCTTTTTGCAGAAAGAATTCGTAGAATTCTTAGGAAAGATAATATTTCTATTCCTTATGATGATTATACATATGGTAATTTAATATCAACTTGTATTCAAGAGGGATTAGCTCTTTGTAATGAGTTGAAATTAAATAACCAGATTAGAAAGCAAAATTTGCTTGAGAAAAAACAACTTGGTCAATTTTGTGGTCAATTTGGTATGGAAAATCCTTATAAGAGGAAATCTCGTCCTTCTAAAGATGTTAGAGAAGGAAAACTTTCTAAAAGAAAGAAAAGACATTATTCTGATAGAAGAAAAGAATTGAAAAAATCTAGATCAGATTTTTATAAAAAAGATAAAAGAAAGAAGAAAGAATTTTCTATAATATGTAGAAAATGCAAAAAACCTGGTCATTATGCTAATCAGTGTTGGGCAAAAGATAAGATTAAAGCCCTGGATATTGATGATGATTTAAAAGAAAAAATTTGTAAAATTGTTTTAGAATCTGATAATAATAAATCAGATAGTTCAGATACTGATTATTCAGAATCAAATGATTTTGAAGATCTTCAAATTCTTGATAATGAATCTTTATTATCAGAAAGTGAAGATTGTGAAGCATGTATACAAGGACAACCTTGTATTCGTTCTTCAAAAGAAATCAGTAATACTGATAATAATGATGAGTTTTATAAACTTATGTCTCAGTTTCAAGACCTTAATTTAAGTGTTTTGACTAATGATAATTTGTTAGCGTTTCTTAAAAGAATAAAAGATCCTCTTTTAAGAACTAGTATTATTGATCAGATGGAAGATCAGATGGAAGATACTCCTTCTACTAGTAATACTAGTCAAACAGTTTCTCAGAATACTGAGAATACATACTCCATGTCCGAAGTTAATAAACTTCTTAGACAGAAGTATGAAAAACAGAATCCTGTTTCTATTCAGGATTTAGTTCATGAGATTAATAATCTTAAAAATGAAATAAAAAATCTTTATAAGATAAATGATAATTTTCATCAAAGAATTTCTTTATTAGAAGGAAATAAAGAAAAAGAGATTGATAATTCTTTTGATGATTCTATTGAGCATTTTATGCCTTTAGAAAAAGATTTTTTATCTACTATTTCTATGGTTATATCACAAAAGTGGTATACAAAGATAACTCTTATTATAAAAAATCAAAAATTTGATTTTATTGCTATGATTGATAGTGGTGCTGACTTAAATGTCATTCAGGAAGGATTAATTCCTACCAGGTATTTTTATAAAACTTCTCATTCACTTTCCCATGCTGGAGGTGAAAAACTTGAAATAAATTTCAAGATTCCAAAAGCTTTTGTTTGTAAAAATGGTAGTTGTATTTCAACTAGTTTTCTTCTTGCAAAAAATATTTCAAGCCAGCTTATACTTGGCTTACCTTTTATTTATAAAATATATCCTTTGACAGTTGTCAATGAAAAAGGTTTAATTGGAACCTTTGAAGGAAAACCCATATCTTTTGATTTTATTACAAAACCCATAAATAGAGTCTTGAATGAATTACAGGAACAGATTGAAAGGAAAAACTTTCAAATAAATTCTTTAAAAGAAGAAGTGAGTTTTCTGACTATAGAAGAAAAACTCAAGAATCCTAAATTACAGGGAAAAATTCAACTTATTCAAAATAAGTTTTCTATTGACATTTGTAATGATTTACCTAATGCTTTTTGGGATAGAAAAAAGCATATTATTTCTCTTCCATATGAAGACGATTTTTGTGAAAAAAATATTCCTACCAAGGCTAGACCTTGTCAAATGAACTCTGAATATTTAGAGTTATGTAAAAAAGAAATAGAGTCTCTTTTACAGAAGAAGTTAATAACTCCTTCTAAGTCTCCATGGTCATGTACTGCATTTTATGTTAATAAACATTCTGAGCAGGAACGAGGAGTTCCTAGACTTGTTATAAATTATAAACCGTTAAATAAGGTTTTAAAATGGGTTAGGCATCCTATTCCTAATAAGAAAGATCTTTTAGATAGACTAGTTAATGCATTAGTCTTTTCTAAATTTGATTTAAAATCTGGATTTTGGCAGATTCAAATAAATGAATCTGACAGATATAAAACTGCATTCAATGTTCCATTTGGACATTATGAATGGACAGTTATGCCATTTGGACTTAAAAATGCTCCTTCAGAATTTCAACAAATTATGAATGACATTTTTAATCCATTTAGCAATTTTATTATTGTTTATATTGATGATATTCTTGTTTTTTCTAAAGATATTGAAAGTCATTTTAAACATTTAAATATGTTTAAGGATATTGTCATAAAAAATGGTCTTGTTATTTCAAAACCAAAAATGGTTTTATTTCAATCTTCTATAAGATTTCTTGGTCATATAATTGATAAAGGAAATATAATTCCTATACAAAGAAGTATTGAATTTGGAAATAAATTTCCAGATATTATTACTGATAAAACTCAGCTTCAGAGATTTCTTGGAAGTTTAAATTATATTTCTTCTTATATAAAAAATCTTAATGAAGATACTGCTATTTTATATGATAGATTAAAAAAGAAACCATTACCTTGGAATGAAAATCATACCAAGGCTGTTAAAAGAATAAAGGAAAAGGTTAAAAACCTTCCATGTCTTATGCTTGCTAATCCCTTATGGGAAAAAATTGTTGAAACTGATGCATCTGATATTGGTTATGGAGGAATACTAAAACAAGTAGATCCTCATAAAAAACAAGAATACCTTGTAAGATTTTATTCTGGGAAATGGAATAATGCCCAGAAGAATTATTCTACAGTGGCTAAAGAAATTCTTGCCATTGTTAAATGTGTTCTAAAATTTCAAGATGATTTATATAATCAGAAGTTTATTATTAAAACTGACTGCAATGCAGCCAAATTTATGTTTAATAAAGATTTTAAACATGATGTATCAAAGCAGATGTTTGCCAGATGGCAAGCACATCTTGCTCCCTTTGATTTTGATATTATTCATAAAAAAGGCACTGATAACTATTTGCCTGATTTTCTTACTCGTGAATTTTTGCAGGAATGAGTTTCCCAGATCACAATTTCTATTCCTCTAATAGAGGAAGAGGAAGTACAAGTGGAGGAAATATCACCTCTTATAGAGGTAGAGGAGGAAGGGGTTATAACCCACAACCTCAACCAAGAACTATTGTTCAGCATGGCAAGGGAAAATTGATTGCCCAGAACATTGCTAATACTGCAAGTTCCTATGGAGGTAATACCTCTGATCTTGATAAAGAGTTTCAAGAATTCTTGAAACAAAAACAAAAAGGAAAAGAGAGTAATATCTCTCCTGAGGATACTCAGAATTCCTATGCTAATATAGCAAAGGAAGAAGAAAATGAAAAAATGTTTGTTGAAAATATTAATCGACAACTTATTCTTCTAATAGAAGAAAGAGATACTCAATGGGCTGATAGTCCTTGGACCATAATGGAAAGATATCTTTCTAACACATCATATGTGTGTGGGTCTTACAAACAGAGAGGTTATTATGAATCTCTCCTTCTCTCCACTAATAGTGTTGAGATTAATCATTTCGCCTCTGGTGAAAAAGGAAAAGATTATAACTTTTCCAAAATGATTATCAAAAAGGTTATATCCTTTGAAGAATGGGGAATATCTCCATTAGCTGAGAAAGAATTCTATTCACAGCTTCATAATATGAATTTTAAATTCAATTATTTCGATTATATCGAAAGTTTTGAAAAAACTCTTTTATATGAGAACAAGAGGCATAAACACTCTTGGTTTTTAAAAGTTTGTGAAAATATTTTTCATAAACCAATTCCAAATTGGTTCTTTACTTGGTGGAGAACTTTTGGACCTTCGGCAAAAATTTTGCCAGATTTATTTCATAGTCTGATGAAAGAATGGATATCAGTCTCCCCTGTTATACAGGGAAAATCTTCTGATAATTTTATTGAAGGGAAGACTATATGTCTTTTCTTTATTGAATTTGGAATTCCATGGATATGGAAGTGGACTCCAATAGTTGGTTATACTAGCTATGGTGCACCATGTTTATGGCGAATCAGCCATTGTAAATTCTGGGAAAAAATGATGAGGATGGACTCAGAAACCGGGAAATTATTCTCGGAAGAAACTTTTGAAAAAATCAATGAAAAGATCAAAGCTTATAAGCAAGATCTTCAAGAAAAAGAAAAAGAAAAAGAGGAGGATCATATTAGTCCTTTTAAGATTCTTACCCAGAAATATGCTGGGATTTTGTCACAAAAACAGATGATTGATCTGTTTGTTGCAGAAATGAAAAAAGATATTTCTAAAAATCTTGCATCAGATTCAAAATCTGACTCTTCCATGAGGTCTGAATCTAGTGAAAATCAATTCACTAGTCTTTTACAGGATTCACAAGATCCAGAGGATGATATTCCAGACCCTGCTTTATTTGAAGCACTTGAAGAGCTCAAAGACTCTTTTTCTAAAGATCATTCAAAATGAGTACAGAACATTATTTGAATTGTCCAAGATGTTTCTGTTATTTTCAATGGAAACAGAATATTGATGAAATTTGGAATCAATGCCGAAAGGAAGCCATTTTACTTCTTGTTGAAGATTTCAGCAGTGAGCAGCAAATTAATTATAATTGTGCCAAAGTTGTTAGAATTCATTGCCAAGCCTGGAAGAAGATGGAATTTCAGGATAATAAATTTAGAAGGTGTATGGAAAAATATCTCTATTCACCTGATTGTTTTTCTCAAGCTTTTCTCTTGGGTTTTTGGAAGCTCAAGTTCCATAATATTGGTATTACAAAAGAGCATCTCTTTTCAGAAGAATCAGAATGTGAAGAAAATTGAAGACGGAAGTTCAACAGTGACATATTAGTCACCAAACAAGGATATGGATATATTTGTCCTTTTGCTTTTATAAAGCATCTTTTAGAAAGTAGGTTTACTATTTACTTTTTGACTTTTTGTAAAGATGATTTTACTGTTCATTTTTATTTTTGGAATCCGGGGTTTTATGTCCGGCTCTTCCTTTCCTATAAATAGGTTTGTTTTCCATTTGTTGAGGCACGCTGGTGTTTACCGCCTCTCTTTTCCTCTCTCCAACCACTCTCTCCCTTTGTAACAAAGCCTTTATAATAAGAAGAATTATTCTGAGCACAACTAAATTGTAAGTTTAAATTTTTATATTGTATTTAAAGTTTTTATTTAATTTTTGTTTAGTGGCCGCCTAATATGGCTGGCTAGGTTTATGTGTTAGATCATAGTATGGCTTGCATGTTTTTACTAACATGGATCCAGACCTTTTGAGGTTCTGGAAACATGATTAAAATCAAATAACTAAAATCAATAATAGGATTGATGAGGTTTGAATCAGGTTTGAGTTAGCCTAAGGTGTATAAGCCGATTTCGTGCCCTTGTTGCCGTAAAGCCGAGTGAAGGCGCAGGCGTTTGTGGGGTTTTTCTTGTCAGCTTATATTACTAAGGGGGTCCTCAGTAATAATTCCTGAATTCAGTAAAAAAGATCTTTGATCTATGTGTTCCTCACAAGTTTATTGTTGATCTTAGTTTGTTTGGTTATAATCCTGTCCTCCTGGGTTCAATTTGGGGAAGGCCATCAATAAATTTAGCTTTCCAATGACTGCTATTACAGTCTGGTAACTCAAAAATACGAGTTAAAAATGTATCTTTATACCATCTAAAATCAGATAATGTTTTACATCTAAGATTACTAAGGAGAGTTCTAATATTTTCCCCATTATCAGAAAATCTTCCTGTAAAATGATCAATAATAGTGAGAACTAAAGAATAAACAGCATTCTCAATAGTAATATTATTTTCTTCTTTAATAGAATTAAGAATAGTAAATTTTTGTTCTTGGGACAAATAATTATCCCACCAACCTTTAAGTTGGCCAGTAAAACCAGCAATTATCATACCAGCTATATTCTTATCAGTATTACCAGCAACTTTACACACAGTACTATACATCATCATACGGTGTGCCAGATTATAGATGTGTCTATCAGTACAACCATCTAAATTCCATTCATAAATACTTTTTCCATTATAATTGTTGGAAAGAAAATATTCTTGTTCTTCATGTAAAATATCTACAGGAGAAGGTCTATTATAATAATACCTGCTCTGAGTAGGTCTATCTGCCCACTTCATTTTATTAATCTCTTCTGTATTATTAACAGAAAAAGAAGAAGAAGGTTTTTGAAATTCTTTTTGAAATTCTTCTTCATTATCTAAAGCTGAAATATTAAAAGCTTTAAATTTTTCTTCTAAAAGTTTCTCTAAATCAGAAACAGATGATTTTAATTTAAAATCCTTTATTAAAGGGGGAGATTTCATAGAAGAAGAAACAACTGATGTAATTTCTTTTTTCTTTTCAATATGAACATCAGGTTTAATCTGATTAATAGCTGAAATAATCTTTTCAACTCTATCATGCAAAGAAATCATTTCTTCACCAAGAATAGTTAAATATAAATTTGTATAATTTTGATTTTCAATCAATTGATTTATATGCTTTGTAGTTATAGGAAGCATCTCTGTTTCAAATATTTTTGAAAAAGCTGTAAAATTAAAACTTTTATCATTTTTTTCAATTTGAAAAGGTTGTTGTGGAGGATAAACAGATTTTTGAACCTGTCCAGAATTTAATTTATAACTTCTTTCAATTACTGAAATATAATCATTAACAAAGGTTTTAAAAAACCAAGGAATGAAATATATTATTTCATTTTTTTCTTCACAGAATTTATAAAATCTATCAAGAAAATAATCATGTTCTTTTTTAGTAAAACTTTTAAAAAACCATTTTCTGAATGGTTCCCATTTGGGTAAATAAAATTCTTCATTAATCTGCTTTCTAACAGCAGATCCTTTTGTAAAATCGAGTTTTGTTGTACTATTCATATTAAATAGTAAAATTCATTTGTGATACAGTATCAGTATCTTTAATGTTATAAACATTATTATGTAAAATCTTGTTTTTATCAATAACAATATTTTCATTATGATCTTCTTGAGATTTATCATCCTCTTGAAAATAAGAAGACGTTGATGCTCTAGAAGTCTGTGGTATCTCCACATCATAATGGAAAGGAGATATAAAAGAATGATTAGATTGAGATCTAGATAGAGATCTTGAGGAAGATATTAACTTCCTTTGTTCAGGAGCAAATTTAATTTGCACTGAACCTTCATTATTCTGAATAATCTGTTGTAATCTATTATTAACTACAGGAATTTTAGGCATAGCCTGTGTAAGAGTCCAATGTTCTGGGAACTTAATTTCTTCCCATTTAATAGCTCTTCTTGTAGTTATATTAGATTTTCCAAAATTTGTTTCAATTAAAATAGTCTCATTAGACTTTTTATCTACTCTTTTACACATAGGATTAAGAGTATACAATGGTTTAAAATATATGCGATAACAAATACATATGACTTCTGTTCCAGAAACATAATTATAATTTTCTGTACAGACATTTAATGTCAAAGTATCTAAAATATTTCTATCAGTTAATGAAACTGAAAGGTTTGGATAAACATCAAAATATACTGGACCATGTGCCAGACTTGATTGAATCATTCCCATTATAGAATGGGTAAAATCCAGATTTCTAGCATCTCTAAGAGTTGCCATGAACATTTCTGGAAGACCCTCTAATGTTAAAGGCCTAAATGCAATTTGAATGCATCCTATATGAATAAAATTATGAGTATCCATAAAGGATTTAATATCTCTTTCATTTAAGAGACGAATAGTCATCTCTTTATCATTAAGAGATATAGCAGACTCAGTAGTTTTGACTACTTGTTTAAGACCTAATTTCTCAAAAGTACCTAGTTCATAAACCAGATTTGGTTTTATCTTAGGAATAGTCCATTTATTTAATAGATCTAAATTTTCAGGAATATCAAATTCCTCTATTCTAGTGTTTTTAACACTAGTTTTCTTATGAAATATATTCATAAGGAATAAAAGTGTTAGATCATAGATGAACTTCAACATATTTTTACTTCCATGGCTCTGATACCAAATTGAACCCAGGAGGACAGGATTATAACCAAACAAACTAAGATCAACAATAGACTTGTGAGGAACACATAGATCAAAGATCTTTTTTACTGAATTCAGGAATTATTACTGAGGACCCCCTTAGTAATATAAGCTGACAAGAAAAACCCCACAAACGCCTGCGCCTTCACTCGGCTTTACGGCAACAAGGGCACGAAATCGGCTTATACACCTTAGGCTAACTCAAACCTGATTCAAACCTCATCAATCCTATTATTGATTTTAGTTATTTGATTTTAATCATGTTTCCAGAACCTCAAAAGGTCTGGATCCATGTTAGTAAAAACATGCAAGCCATACTATGATCTAACACATAAACCTAGCCAGCCATATTAGGCGGCCACTAAACAAAAATTAAATAAAAACTTTAAATACAATATAAAAATTTAAACTTACAATTTTGTTGTGCTCAGAATAATTCTTCTTATTATAAAGGCTTTGTTACAAAGGGAGAGAGTGGTTGGAGAGAGGAAAAGAGAGGCGGTAAACACCAGCGTGGCTCAACAAATGGAAAACAAACCTATTTATAGGAAAGGAAGAGCCGGACATAAAACCCCGGATTCCAAAAATAAAAATGAACAGTAAAATCATCTTTACAAAAAGTCAAAAAGTAAATAGTAAACCTACTTTCTAAAAGATGCTTTATAAAAGCAAAAGGACAAATATATCCATATCCTTGTTTGGTGACTAATATGTCACTGTTGAACTTCCGTCTTCAATTTTCTTCACATTCTGATTCTTCTGAAAAGAGATGCTCTTTTGTAATACCAATATTATGGAACTTGAGCTTCCAAAAACCCAAGAGAAAAGCTTGAGAAAAACAATCAGGTGAATAGAGATATTTTTCCATACACCTTCTAAATTTATTATCCTGAAATTCCATCTTCTTCCAGGCTTGGCAATGAATTCTAACAACTTTGGCACAATTATAATTAATTTGCTGCTCACTGCTGAAATCTTCAACAAGAAGTAAAATGGCTTCCTTTCGGCATTGATTCCAAATTTCATCAATATTCTGTTTCCATTGAAAATAACATCTTGGACAATTCAAATAATGTTCTGTACTCATTTTGAATGATCTTTAGAAAAAGAGTCTTTGAGCTCTTCAAGTGCTTCAAATAAAGCAGGGTCTGGAATATCATCCTCTGGATCTTGTGAATCCTGTAAAAGACTAGTGAATTGATTTTCACTAGATTCAGACCTCATGGAAGAGTCAGATTTTGAATCTGATGCAAGATTTTTAGAAATATCTTTTTTCATTTCTGCAACAAACAGATCAATCATCTGTTTTTGTGACAAAATCCCAGCATATTTCTGGGTAAGAATCTTAAAAGGACTAATATGATCCTCCTCTTTTTCTTTTTCTTTTTCTTGAAGATCTTGCTTATAAGCTTTGATCTTTTCATTGATTTTTTCAAAAGTTTCTTCCGAGAATAATTTCCCGGTTTCTGAGTCCATCCTCATCATTTTTTCCCAGAATTTACAATGGCTGATTCGCCATAAACATGGTGCACCATAGCTAGTATAACCAACTATTGGAGTCCACTTCCATATCCATGGAATTCCAAATTCAATAAAGAAAAGACATATAGTCTTCCCTTCAATAAAATTATCAGAAGATTTTCCCTGTATAACAGGGGAGACTGATATCCATTCTTTCATCAGACTATGAAATAAATCTGGCAAAATTTTTGCCGAAGGTCCAAAAGTTCTCCACCAAGTAAAGAACCAATTTGGAATTGGTTTATGAAAAATATTTTCACAAACTTTTAAAAACCAAGAGTGTTTATGCCTCTTGTTCTCATATAAAAGAGTTTTTTCAAAACTTTCGATATAATCGAAATAATTGAATTTAAAATTCATATTATGAAGCTGTGAATAGAATTCTTTCTCAGCTAATGGAGATATTCCCCATTCTTCAAAGGATATAACCTTTTTGATAATCATTTTGGAAAAGTTATAATCTTTTCCTTTTTCACCAGAGGCGAAATGATTAATCTCAACACTATTAGTGGAGAGAAGGAGAGATTCATAATAACCTCTCTGTTTGTAAGACCCACACACATATGATGTGTTAGAAAGATATCTTTCCATTATGGTCCAAGGACTATCAGCCCATTGAGTATCTCTTTCTTCTATTAGAAGAATAAGTTGTCGATTAATATTTTCAACAAACATTTTTTCATTTTCTTCTTCCTTTGCTATATTAGCATAGGAATTCTGAGTATCCTCAGGAGAGATATTACTCTCTTTTCCTTTTTGTTTTTGTTTCAAGAATTCTTGAAACTCTTTATCAAGATCAGAGGTATTACCTCCATAGGAACTTGCAGTATTAGCAATGTTCTGGGCAATCAATTTTCCCTTGCCATGCTGAACAATAGTTCTTGGTTGAGGTTGTGGGTTATAACCCCTTCCTCCTCTACCTCTATAAGAGGTGATATTTCCTCCACTTGTACTTCCTCTTCCTCTATTAGAGGAATAGAAATTGTGATCTGGGAAACTCATTCCTGCAAAAATTCACGAGTAAGAAAATCAGGCAAATAGTTATCAGTGCCTTTTTTATGAATAATATCAAAATCAAAGGGAGCAAGATGTGCTTGCCATCTGGCAAACATCTGCTTTGATACATCATGTTTAAAATCTTTATTAAACATAAATTTGGCTGCATTGCAGTCAGTTTTAATAATAAACTTCTGATTATATAAATCATCTTGAAATTTTAGAACACATTTAACAATGGCAAGAATTTCTTTAGCCACTGTAGAATAATTCTTCTGGGCATTATTCCATTTCCCAGAATAAAATCTTACAAGGTATTCTTGTTTTTTATGAGGATCTACTTGTTTTAGTATTCCTCCATAACCAATATCAGATGCATCAGTTTCAACAATTTTTTCCCATAAGGGATTAGCAAGCATAAGACATGGAAGGTTTTTAACCTTTTCCTTTATTCTTTTAACAGCCTTGGTATGATTTTCATTCCAAGGTAATGGTTTCTTTTTTAATCTATCATATAAAATAGCAGTATCTTCATTAAGATTTTTTATATAAGAAGAAATATAATTTAAACTTCCAAGAAATCTCTGAAGCTGAGTTTTATCAGTAATAATATCTGGAAATTTATTTCCAAATTCAATACTTCTTTGTATAGGAATTATATTTCCTTTATCAATTATATGACCAAGAAATCTTATAGAAGATTGAAATAAAACCATTTTTGGTTTTGAAATAACAAGACCATTTTTTATGACAATATCCTTAAACATATTTAAATGTTTAAAATGACTTTCAATATCTTTAGAAAAAACAAGAATATCATCAATATAAACAATAATAAAATTGCTAAATGGATTAAAAATGTCATTCATAATTTGTTGAAATTCTGAAGGAGCATTTTTAAGTCCAAATGGCATAACTGTCCATTCATAATGTCCAAATGGAACATTGAATGCAGTTTTATATCTGTCAGATTCATTTATTTGAATCTGCCAAAATCCAGATTTTAAATCAAATTTAGAAAAGACTAATGCATTAACTAGTCTATCTAAAAGATCTTTCTTATTAGGAATAGGATGCCTAATCCATTTTAAAACCTTATTTAACGGTTTATAATTTATAACAAGTCTAGGAACTCCTCGTTCCTGCTCAGAATGTTTATTAACATAAAATGCAGTACATGACCATGGAGACTTAGAAGGAGTTATTAACTTCTTCTGTAAAAGAGACTCTATTTCTTTTTTACATAACTCTAAATATTCAGAGTTCATTTGACAAGGTCTAGCCTTGGTAGGAATATTTTTTTCACAAAAATCGTCTTCATATGGAAGAGAAATAATATGCTTTTTTCTATCCCAAAAAGCATTAGGTAAATCATTACAAATGTCAATAGAAAACTTATTTTGAATAAGTTGAATTTTTTCCTGTAATTTAGGATTCTTGAGTTTTTCTTCTATAGTCAGAAAACTCACTTCTTCTTTTAAAGAATTTATTTGAAAGTTTTTCCTTTCAATCTGTTCCTGTAATTCATTCAAGACTCTATTTATGGGTTTTGTAATAAAATCAAAAGATATGGGTTTTCCTTCAAAGGTTCCAATTAAACCTTTTTCATTGACAACTGTCAAAGGATATATTTTATAAATAAAAGGTAAGCCAAGTATAAGCTGGCTTGAAATATTTTTTGCAAGAAGAAAACTAGTTGAAATACAACTACCATTTTTACAAACAAAAGCTTTTGGAATCTTGAAATTTATTTCAAGTTTTTCACCTCCAGCATGGGAAAGTGAATGAGAAGTTTTATAAAAATACCTGGTAGGAATTAATCCTTCCTGAATGACATTTAAGTCAGCACCACTATCAATCATAGCAATAAAATCAAATTTTTGATTTTTTATAATAAGAGTTATCTTTGTATACCACTTTTGTGATATAACCATAGAAATAGTAGATAAAAAATCTTTTTCTAAAGGCATAAAATGCTCAATAGAATCATCAAAAGAATTATCAATCTCTTTTTCTTTATTTCCTTCTAATAAAGAAATTCTTTGATGAAAATTATCATTTATCTTATAAAGATTTTTTATTTCATTTTTAAGATTATTAATCTCATGAACTAAATCCTGAATAGAAACAGGATTCTGTTTTTCATACTTCTGTCTAAGAAGTTTATTAACTTCGGACATGGAGTATGTATTCTCAGTATTCTGAGAAACTGTTTGACTAGTATTACTAGTAGAAGGAGTATCTTCCATCTGATCTTCCATCTGATCAATAATACTAGTTCTTAAAAGAGGATCTTTTATTCTTTTAAGAAACGCTAACAAATTATCATTAGTCAAAACACTTAAATTAAGGTCTTGAAACTGAGACATAAGTTTATAAAACTCATCATTATTATCAGTATTACTGATTTCTTTTGAAGAACGAATACAAGGTTGTCCTTGTATACATGCTTCACAATCTTCACTTTCTGATAATAAAGATTCATTATCAAGAATTTGAAGATCTTCAAAATCATTTGATTCTGAATAATCAGTATCTGAACTATCTGATTTATTATTATCAGATTCTAAAACAATTTTACAAATTTTTTCTTTTAAATCATCATCAATATCCAGGGCTTTAATCTTATCTTTTGCCCAACACTGATTAGCATAATGACCAGGTTTTTTGCATTTTCTACATATTATAGAAAATTCTTTCTTCTTTCTTTTATCTTTTTTATAAAAATCTGATCTAGATTTTTTCAATTCTTTTCTTCTATCAGAATAATGTCTTTTCTTTCTTTTAGAAAGTTTTCCTTCTCTAACATCTTTAGAAGGACGAGATTTCCTCTTATAAGGATTTTCCATACCAAATTGACCACAAAATTGACCAAGTTGTTTTTTCTCAAGCAAATTTTGCTTTCTAATCTGGTTATTTAATTTCAACTCATTACAAAGAGCTAATCCCTCTTGAATACAAGTTGATATTAAATTACCATATGTATAATCATCATAAGGAATAGAAATATTATCTTTCCTAAGAATTCTACGAATTCTTTCTGCAAAAAGACTAGGAAGGCCATCAATAAATTTAGCTTTATATTTATAATTGTTATAATTATATATACTATATTATAATTTTTCATATTATATGGTGTTTATATATTATTGTATTAATATATTTTTTGAATATATTATTAATATACTATAATATATATTAACATAGATATATACATACACTATTATATACTTTTATACATATTATAACATATGTATTAATTATTATATATATTAACATACATTATACCCATTATAATATTATAATTAATATATATAATAATATACATATATTTATTAATATAGATTATAATATATTATTAAATATATTAATTATATATACATATAATATATTATATTAAATATCTGTAATTAATATTATATATTATAATATATAGTATTATGGTATTTTTTATTTATGTATATAATTTATAAATATAATGTATATTATAATATCATATGATATTAATGTAAATTATATATATTAATATACTAAGGACATATGTTGTAATATATATGATAGTATATGTATATTAATACATAATAGTATATAATAATTAATATATGTATACATTATAATACATAATATAATTATACATACTTATTATATATTATTAATGTAATTATATACATTATGTATAATTACATTAATATTATTGAATAATATTATTTATTTACATATTAATATATAATACGACTTGTAGATAATATTATAGGTATATACATTTATGTCATATATTAATATATTATATAGTAATTTATATTTATTAATATATATTAATTATACATTATTAAATTATACTATATATTAGTATATTATTATATAGTAAATATATATATTATGTAATAGTATTATATAATATATATAGTATTATATTATGTATATACATAGTTATAATAATATATATAATATAATATTTATATAATACAGATATATTTATAATATATACATAATATATTTCATTAATATATAAAAATATACTATAATATATAGTATAATTTAATACTGTATAATTAATATAATAATTAATATATATAAATATATAAATTACTATATAATATATTAATATATTATATACATGTATACACCCACAATATTATATATAATTCATATTATATAACTAAATTATAAAACATAATATATCCTATTATTAATAATACGTAATATATTAATATAAATATATTAAATATAATATTAATATATATATTATTAATATACAATATATATTATTTTAATATACATAAACACATAATATAATATAATATTAATAATATACAAATATAAATTATAATTAATATATATAATATATATATAATTATGTCATATATTAATATATGTTATACATACGTAATATATATTAATAGCATAATATAAATATATTAATATATTATAATAAGTAACATGTAATAAATATAATATTATAATTATCTTATATAATAACATATATATACTATATATATTAATGTATAGTCATATAATATTTATGGTATTATATATAACATTATCTATTGACATTATATATTATGTAAATTATATTATAGCTATTAATATAAAATAAATTATTTCTATTAAATATTATAATGTTATATATAATATTATAATACAATAATATTAATAATATATATTAATATTATATAATTACTATTATAATATTAATATATTATAATATATATTAATATATTATACAATATATACATATATTATAAGATAATTACATATATAATACTATTATATTATATTATATAATATATAATATTATACATATATATATATATAACTATACTTATAAACATATTATAACACATATATATATTATACATAAAATTATATATTATATATATTCATATAATATTCATAATTATATAAGTATTAATATATATAATTAATATTATATAATGTATATAATATGTTATAATATTTTTACATTTTATAACATTATATAATATAGTCTGCATATAATATATAACATTATAATATGTACATTATATATTATTATAAATATATATTATTGTAATGTATATATACATAGTATATATATTAATATAGTTACTTTGTTCAAACTATTATTACATATATTATATACTATTATTATTAATGTATATTAATATATTAACATGCTATTAATAATAATTACATACATTATATTATAATATTAAATATGTATATTATGTATATACTATTATATATATTAATAATTAATAGTATATATAATTTATTATGTAATATAACTATATGTTATAATATATATATATATAAATATTATTAATATATAATGTATATGTATCTACCATAATATATATACATTTGTACATATATTATAATTAATATACTACTATATATACTGTTATACTAATAATATATTATAATACCTATAATATATATATATATATGGATATATATATTATAAGTCGGGTTTTTTTTCAAAATAATGCGAAAAAATAAAAAAATTTACGAAATAGGCATGTTTTGGAACAGTTTTTAAAAATAGGTAAAACGTCACCGGCGGTGACGTTATTTCAAAAAAACGTCACCGGAGGTGACGATTTTAAACTTAAACTAAAGAACGTCACCTTAGGTGACGTTCTTTAGTTTACATGTTATATATATATATATATTATATATATGCATACATCATACATGCATATATATATATATAATATATATATATATGTATACACACTGACATATATATATATATAAATTGTATGATATATATATATATTTTTTAAATATATATTCTTATTAATATATATATATATATATATGTGTATATTGATAAAATATATATTTATATATCAAAATAAATATTAAAATATAATTAATAAAATTAAAATATTATAATTTTATTTAAGATAATAAAAAATATTTAAATTTATTTTTATAATACATATATTATATATATGTATATGTATTTATAAAATATATATTTATAAATAATAATATATATTTCGAATATGCATATATATATTTTTATTTATTAAGTAAATATATAAAAATATATATTAAATTATAATTTAAAAAGTAAAATATTATAATTTTATATAAGATAATAAAAAAATTATTAAATTAAATATAAATTTTTAATTATTAATTCATATTTTGAAAATAAATAATATATATTTATAATAATAATATATAAATATATATATTTTTTCGGATATTATATATATTATTATTTATAAATATATTTGTTATAAATTATATTTCTAAATTATATTTGTTATAAATATATTTTTTATAAATTATATTTCTAAATTATATTTGTTATAAATATATTTGTTATAAGTTATATTTCTAAATTATATTTGTTGTAAATATATTGTTATAAATTATATTTCTAAATTATATTTGTTATAAATATATTTGTTATAAATTATATTTCTAAATTATATTTGTTATAAATATATTTGTTATAAATTATATTTCTAAATTATATTTGTTATAAATTATATTTCTAAATTATATTTGTTATAAATATATTTGTTATAAATTATATTTCTAAATTATATTTGTTATAAATATATTTGTTATAAATTATATTTCTAAATTATATTTATAACTTTTACATTTTAAATCTATAATATATATAAAATTACACCATAATTTTTCAAACGTTGGCTGTGCCTCGGTGGTCAAGAGCTGGTTGGCTGCGGCAGAGGTTCCGAGTTCGAAACCTGCCAACCGCAATTTATTTTGGGACAAAAAAAAAAAAATGAAAAAACGTCAGTTCCACTGACGTTTTATTGGAAACGTCAGTGGCACTGACGTTTCCGGCCCATGTATGTATGTGTGTGTATATATGGTATGTATGTGTGTATATTTATATATATATATTTTAGAAAATAAAATTACACATAATAATAATTTAAAATTATTCTTTAATTAACTTTTTTTTATTATCTTAAATAAATTATAATATTTTACTTTTTAAAATTATAATTTAATATATATTTACTTAATAAATAAAAATATATATACATATTCAAAATATACATATATTTTATAAATAAATACATATATATATCTATATATATTATATATTAATATATATTTACTTAATAAATAAAAATATATATACATATTCAAAATATACATATATTTTATAAATACATATATATATATATATTATATAAAAGAAAACAAAATAAAAAATATAATTTATAACAAATTTATTTATAAAACAATAAAATTTAATATATATTTTTATATATTTACTTAATAAATAAATAAATAAAAATATATATATATACATATTCAAAATATATATTTAGAATATAAATATATATATTTTATAAATATATATATACATATTTATATATTATTAATATATATATTATTTTATTTTTAGAATATAAATTAATAATTACAAATTATTTTTTAATTTAAAGAAATTGTTTTTACCTTAAATAAAATTATAATATTTTACTTTTTAAAATTACAATTTAATATATATTTTTAAGTATTTAATTAATAAATAAAATATATATACATATTGAAAGTATATATTTAGGTTAATATATATTTAAAAAATAAGATATATATATATATATATATATATATATATCTCTTACAGATTTTAATATATATATATATACATACGTGTGTGAGTGTATATATATATAATATATAATAAATAAATAATAAAATATATATTCATGCATGTATGATGTATGCATGTAGTGTATATACTATATATATATATATATATATATGACACATAACAAATATAATTTAGAATAAACGTCACCAAAGGTGACGTTTTTTAAAAACGTCACCTAAGGTGACGTTTTTAGATTAATTTTTATAATATATATTATATATATATATTTTTATAAAATATATATTTATGAATAATAATATATATTTTGAATATATATATATATTTTTATTTTTATTTATTAAGTAAATATATAAAAATATATATTAAATTATAATTATTAATATATATATATATATATATATATATATTACTTTATTTTTAGAATATGAATTAATAATTAAAATTTATTCTTTAATTTAAATAATTTTATTTATTATCTTAAATAAAATTATAACATTTTAGTTTTGTAAATTATAATTTAATTTATATTTTTTATATAATTACTTAATAAATAATAAAAAATATATATATATATATAAATCTAAAAACGTCCCCTTAAGGTGACGTTTTTACATTTATATATTATATATAGATATATATATATATATAATATATATTTTTAAATAATAATATATATAATATTTGAAAATATATATATATTTATAAATTATTATTATATATATTATTTATTTTCAAAATATGAATTCATAATTAAAAGTTATTATTTAATTTAATAATTTTTATTATCTTAATTAAAATTATAATATTTTACTTTTTAAATTATAATTTAATATATATTTACTTAATAAATAAAAATATTTATATTCATATTCAAAATAAATAAATATATATATATAATAATATATAAATATATATATGAAATTAAAATAAAATACATTAAACGTCACCTAAGGTGACGTTTTTACATTTATATATATAATATATATTATATATAGATATATATATATATTTATATAATATATATTTATAAATAATAATATATATAATATCCAAAAATATATATATATATTTATATATTATTATTATATATATATTATTTATTTTCAAAATATAATATCTGAAAAAAAATATATATATATATTTATTATTATTATATATATTATTTATTTTCAAAATATGAATTAATAATTAAAAATTATTATTTAATTTAATAATTTTTTTTATTATCTTAAATAAATTTATAATATTTTACTTTTTAAAATTATAAATTAATATATATTTTTATATATTTACTTAATAAATAAAAATATATATATATATACATATTCAAAATATATATTATTATTTATAAATATATATTTTATAAATACATATACATATATATAATATATGTGTTATAAAAATAAATTTAAATATTTTTTACTATCCTAAATAAAATTATAATATTTTAATTTTATTAATTATATTTTAATATTTATTTTGATATATGAATATATATTTTATAAATATATACTTATATATATTAATAAGAATATATATTTAAAAAATATATATATATCATACAGTTTATATATATATATATATATATCAGTGTGTATATATATATGTATGCATGTATGATGTATGCATATATAATATATATATATATATAACATGTTTTGGAAAGAACGTCACCTAAGGTGACGTTCTTTAGTTTAATTTTAAAATCGTCACCTCCGGTGAAGTTTTTTCGAAATAACGTCACCGGCGGTGACGTTTTACCTATTTTAAAAAACTGTTCCAAAACATGCCTATTTCGTAAATTTTTTTTTTTTTAGCATTATTTTGAAAAAAAACCCATTATAAGTCCATAGTGTATATATAATATATCAATATATGTTTTATAATACTATTAGTATGATATTATATATATGACATTAATAAATATGTATATAAATATATATACATATTATGATTATAATTTAATTAACGTACATTTAATATAATAATATAATAAATATATATTAAAATATATAATATACTATAAATATGTATATATTATTATATAATTATATTATGCATATTAATGTATATAATATGTACTTAATATAATTAATAGTATTATTATAATATAATATAATAGTATTTTATTATTAATATTTATAATAAACTACTCAAATATAATATATATTAATATTATGTTTACAATATACTATTAATAATATATTATATACATATTAATGTATATATTACATTATATAATATTATACTATATATTATATTATATAATATATTATTAATATAGTATAAGTCTATACTAATACGTATACATATATATTATAAGATATAATAACATAATTATATAATATATTATGTTATACTATAATGTAATATTATAAATTACATTATTAAATATAATAGTATTATACATTATTATATATTATAATATAATTGTACATATGTTAGTTATATAATATGTATACTATATATATGATATTAATATACATATTATTATAATATACATATATATTCATATTAATATTAATATAAACATACATTATTGTAATATACATATATAATAACATATGTTATATCTTATGTATAATATACTTATTAATATATATGTATAATATATTATTCTTTATGAATATATTTCATAAGAAATCTAGTGTTAAAAACACTAGAATAGAGGAATTTGATATTCCTGATAATTTAGATTTATTAAATAAATGGACTATTCCTAAAATAAAACCAAATCTGGTATATGAATTAGGTACTTTTGAGAAATTAGGTCTCAAACAAGTAGTCAAAACTACTGAGTCTGCTATATCTCTTAATGATAAAGAGATGACTATTCGTCTCTTAAATGAAAGAGATATTAAATCTTTTATGGATACACATAATTTTATTCATATAGGATGCATTCAAATTGCATTTAGACCTTTAACATTAGAGGGTCTTCCAGAAATGTTTATGGCAACTCTTAGAGATGCTAGAAATCTGGATTTTACCCATTCTATAATGGGAATGATACAATCTAGTTTGGCACATGGTCCAGTTTATTTTGATGTTTATCCAAATCTTTCAGTTTCATTAACTGATAAAAATATTTTGGATACTTTGACATTAAATGTCTGTACAGAAAATTATAATTATGTTTCTGGAACAGAGGTTATATGTATCTGTTATCGCATATATTTTAAACCATTATATACTCTTAATCCTATGTGTAAAAGAATAGATAAAAAGTCTAATGAGACTATTTTAATTGAAACAAATTTTGGAAAATCTAATATTACTACTCGAAGAGCCATTAAATGGGAAGAAATTAAGTTCCCAGAACATTGGACTCTTACACAGACTATGCCTAAAATTCCTGTTGTTAATAATAGATTACAACAAATTACTCAAAATAATGAGGGTTCAGTGCATATTAAGTTTGCTCCTGAACAAAGGAAGTTAATATCTTCCTCGAGATCTTTATCTAGATCTCAATCTAATCATTCTTTTATTTCTCCTTTTCATTATGATGTGGAAATACCACAGACTTCTAGAGCATCAACGTCTTCTTATTTTCAAGAAGATGATAAATCTCAAGAAGATCATAATGAAAATATTGTTATTGATAAAAACAAGATTTTGCATAATAATGTTTATAACATTAAAGATACTGATACTGTATCACAAATGAATTTTACTATTTAATATGAATAGTACAATAAAACTTGATTTTCAAAAAGGATCTGCTATAAGAAAGCAGATTAATGAAGAATTTTATTTACCCAAATGGGAACCATTCAGAAAATGGTTTTTTAAAAGTTTTACTAAAAAAGAACATGATTATTTTCTTGATAGATTTTATAAATTCTGTGAAGAAAAAAATGAAATAATATATTTCATTCCCTGGTTTTTTAAAACCTTTGTTACTGATTATATTTCAGTAATTGAAAGAAGTTATAAATTAAATTCTGGACAGGTTCAAAAATCTGTTTATCCTCCACAACAACCTTTTCAAATTGAAAAGAATGATAAAAGTTTTAATTTTACAGCTTTTTCAAAAATATTTGAAACAGAGATGCTTCCTATAACTACGAAGCATATAAATCAATTGATTGAAAATCAAAATTATACAAATTTATATTTAACTATTCTTGGTGAAGAAATGATTTCTTTACATGATAGAGTTGAAAAAATTATTTCAGCTATTAATCAGATTAAACCTGATGTTCATATTGAAAAGAAAAAAGAAATTACATCAGTTGTTTCTTCTTCTATGAAATCTCCCCCTTTAATAAAGGATTTTAAACTCAAATCTTCTGTTTCTGATTTAGAGAAACTTCTTGAAGAAAAATTTAAAGCTTTTAATATTTCAGCTTTAGATAATGAAGAAGAATTTCAAAAAGAATTTCAAAAACCTTCTTCTTCTTATAATACAGATGAGATTAATAAAATGAAGTGGGCAGATAGGCCTACTCAAAGCAGGTATTATTATAATAGACCTTCTCCTGTTGATATTTTACATGAAGAACAAGAATATTTTCTTTCTAATAATTATAATGGAAAAAGTATTTATGAATGGAATTTAGATGGTTGCACTGATAGGCACATCTATAATCTTGCACATCGTATGATGATGTATAGTACTGTGTGTAAAGTTGCTGGTAATACTGATAAAAATATAGCTGGTATGATAATTGCTGGTTTTACTGGCCAACTTAAAGGTTGGTGGGATAATTATTTGTCCCAAGAACAAAAATTTACTATTCTTAATTCTATTAAAGAAGAGAATAATATTCCTATAGAGAATGCTGTATATTCTTTGGTTCTTACTATTATTGATCATTTTACAGGAAGATTTTCTGATAATGGAGAAAACATAAGAACTCTCCTTAGTAATCTTAGATGTAAAACACTATCTGATTTTAGATGGTATAAAGATACATTTTTAACTCGTATTTTTGAGTTACCAGACTGTAATAGCAGTCATTGGAAAGCCAAATTTATAGATGGTCTTCCTAGTCTTTTTGCTGAAAGAATTCGTAAGATTCTTAGGAAAGATAATATTTCTATTCCTTATGATGATTATACATATGGTAATTTAATATCAACTTGTATTCAAGAGGGTTTAGCCCTATGCAATGAGTTGAAATTAAATAACCAGATTAGAAAGCAAAATTTGCTTGAGAAAAAACAACTTGGCCAATTTTGTGGTCAATTTGGAATGGAACATCCTTTTAAAAGGAAAACTCGTCCTTCTAAAGATATTAGAGAAGGAAAACTTTCTAAAAGAAAGAAAAGACACTATTCTGATAGAAGAAAAGAATTGAAAAAATCTAGATCAGATTTTTATAAAAAAGATAAAAGAAAGAAGAAAGAATTTTCTATAATATGTAGAAAATGCAAAAAACCTGGTCATTATGCTAACCAGTGTTGGGCAAAAGATAAGATTAAAGCCCTGGATATTGAAGATGATTTAAAACAAAAAATTTGTAAAATTGTTTTAGAATCTGATAATAATAAATCAGATAGTTCAGATACTGATTATTCAGAATCAAATGATTCTGAAGATCTTCAAATTCTTGATAATGAATCTTTATTATCAGAAAGTGAAGATTGTGAGGCATGTATACAAGGACAACCTTGTATTCGAAATACTGATAATACTGATGAGTTTTATAAACTTATGTCTCAGTTTCAAGACCTTAATTTAAGTGTTTTGACTAATGATAATTTGTTAGAGTTTCTTAAAAGAATAAAAGATCCTCTTTTAAGAACTAGTATTACTGATCAGATGGAAGATATTCCTTCTAATAGTAATACTAGTCAAACAGTTTCTCAGAATACTGAGAATACATACTCCATGTCCGAAGTTAATAAACTTCTTAGACAGAAGTATGAAAAACAAAATCCTATTTCTACCCAGGATTTAGTTCATGAGATTAATAATCTTAAAAATGAAATAAAAAATCTTTATAAGATAAATGATAATTTTCATCAAAGAATTTCTTTATTAGAAGGAAATAAAGAAAAAGAGATTGATAATTCTTTTGATAATTCTATTGAGCATTTTATGCCTTTAGAAAAAGATTTTTTATCTACTATTTCTATGGTTATATCACAAAAGTGGTATACAAAGATTACTCTTCTTATAAAAAATCAAAAGTTTGATTTTATTGCTATGATTGATAGTGGTGCTGACTTAAATGTCATTCAGGAAGGATTGATTCCTACCAGGTATTTTTATAAAACTTCTCATTCACTTTCCCATGCTGGAGGTGAAAAACTTGAAATAAATTTCAAAATTCCAAAAGCTTTTGTTTGCAAAAATGGTAGTTGTATTTCAACTAGTTTTCTTCTTGCAAAAAATATTTCAAGCCAGCTTATACTTGGCTTACCTTTTATTTATAAAATTTATCCTTTGACTGTTGTCAATGAAAAAGGTTTAATTGGAACCTTTGAAGGAAAACCCATTTCTTTTGATTTTATTACAAAACCCATAAATAGAGTTTTGAATGAATTACAAGAACAGATTGAAAGAAAAAATTTCCAAATAAATTCTTTAAAGGAAGAAGTGAGTTTTCTGACTATAGAAGAAAAACTCAAGAATCCTAAATTACAGGAAAAAATTCAACTTATTCATAACAAGTTTTCTATTGATATTTGTAATGATTTGCCTAATGCTTTTTGGGATAGAAAAAAGCATATTATTTCTCTTCCATATGAAGATGATTTTTGTGAAAAAAATATTCCAACCAAGGCTAGACCTTGTCAAATGAACTCTGAATATTTAGAGTTATGTAAAAAAGAAATTGAGTCTCTTTTACAGAAGAAGTTAATAACTCCTTCTAAATCTCCATGGTCATGTACTGCATTTTATGTTAATAAACATTCTGAGCAGGAACGAGGAGTTCCTAGATTGGTAATAAATTATAAACCTTTAAATAAGGTTTTAAAATGGATTAGGCATCCTATTCCTAATAAGAAAGATCTTTTAGATAGACTAGTTAATGCATTAGTCTTTTCTAAATTTGATTTAAAATCTGGATTTTGGCAGATTCAAATAAATGAATCTGACAGATATAAAACTGCATTCAATGTTCCATTTGGACATTATGAATGGACAGTTATGCCATTTGGACTTAAAAATGCTCCTTCAGAATTTCAACAAATTATGAATGACATTTTTAATCCATTTAGCAATTTTATTATTGTTTATATTGACGATATTCTTGTCTTTTCTAAAGATATTGAAAGTCATTTTAAACATTTAAATATGTTTAAAAACATTGTTATTAAAAATGGTCTTGTTATTTCAAAACCAAAAATGGTTTTATTTCAATCTTCTATAAGATTTCTTGGTCATATAATTGATAAAGGAAATATTATTCCTATACAAAGAAGTATTGAATTTGGAAATAAATTTCCAGATATTATTACTGATAAAACTCAGCTTCAAAGATTTCTTGGAAGTTTAAATTATATTTCTTCTTATATAAAAAATCTTAATGAAGATACTGCTATTTTATATGATAGATTAAAAAAGAAACCATTACCTTGGAATGAAAATCATACCAAGGCTGTTAAAAGAATAAAGGAAAAGGTTAAAAACCTTCCATGTCTTATGCTTGCAAATCCCTTATGGGAAAAAATTGTTGAAACTGATGCTTCTGACATTGGATATGGAGGAATACTAAAACAAGTAGATCCTCATAAAAAACAAGAATACCTTGTTAGATTTTATTCTGGAAAATGGAATAATGCTCAGAAAAATTACTCTACAGTGGCTAAAGAAATTCTTGCCATTGTTAAATGTGTTTTAAAATTTCAAGATGATTTATATAATCAGAAATTTATTATAAAAACTGACTGTAATGCAGCCAAATTTATGTTTAATAAAGATTTTAAACATGATGTATCAAAGCAGATGTTTGCCAGATGGCAAGCACATCTTGCTCCTTTTGATTTTGATATTATTCATAAGAAGGGCACTGATAATTATTTGCCTGATTTTCTTACTCGTGAATTTTTGGAGGAATGAGTTTCCCAGATCATAATTTCTATTCCTCTAATAGAGGAAGAGGAAGTACAAGTGGAGGAAACATCACCTCTTATAGAGGTAGAGGAGGAAGGGGTTATAACCCACAACCTCAACAAAGAACTATAGTTCAGCGTGGCAAACAGAAACTGATTGCCCAGAACATTGCTAATACTGCAAGTTCCTATGGAGGTAATACCTCTGACCTTGATAAAGAGTTTCAAGAATTCTTGAAACAAAAACAAAAAGGAAAAGAGAGTAATATCTCTCCTGAGGATACTCAGACTTCCTATGCTAATATAGCTAAGGAAGAAGAAAATGAAAAAATGTTTGTCGAAAATATTAATCGACAACTTATTCTTCTAATAGAAGAAAGAGATACTCATTACATATGTTAGTTATATAATATGTATACTATATATATGATATTAATATACATATTATTATAATATACATATATATTCATATTAATATTAATATAAACATACATTATTGTAATATACATATATAATAACATATGTTATATCTTATGTATAATATACTTATTAATATATATGTATAATATATTACACATGTATAATACTATTTTATATGTAATTATAACATATAGTATACTTATACTAATTATATAGTATAATATATAATAGTGCATAAATATATATTATAAATATATTTTGTACTATTATACATTATACTATGTAATTAATATATGTATACTATATGTTATAATTATATATAATATAGTATTGATAATATATAATAATTATATACATAATTTATATAATATACCTATAATATATAATATATTATACCTTATATATTATTTAACATATATAATATATTATACATATAATATTATTATAATATGTTAATATATTATATATGTATTATATATGATAATATTATAATATTATAGTATATTATAATATATATGGTAAGTTAATATACATATAAGTATATATTATATAGTATACTTATATTACAATAACATACATATATTATAATAGAGGATAAATTATATAATACGTGAATAATTAATATATTATAATAATAATACATATCATAATATATATTTAATAAATAATATAATACATAAGTAATAATTATAAATATTATATATTAATAATATTATAACTATATTAATACATAATATATATGTATATAATATATATGTATTTAGATACTATTATAATCTATTAACTATTACATAATTAATATAATATATACATAATAATTGTACATAATACTTTTTATATAATATTATAAAACATAATACATAGTATATATTAGATACATTAATATATGTATTATAATATATATATTAGTACTATTACTATTAATACATATTATAATTAATATTATATATATTACTATACATACTATATATTATATATTACATATTATTCTAATAATATTATTATTAATTATATTAAACTATATTATAGTGTATACATTATATACATATGTACATTAATTAGTATGTATATTATCATAATAATATTGTATATTCTAATATTATATAAATTATACATATATAAAATACATATGTAATATATATAACATTATAATATATAATATAATTTGTGTTGGTATGAATGGTAGGAATGTCCTCTTGTATTTGACTCCATGAAAAAATATTTGTAGCTTCTAAGCTTTGAAGAAGACATAATATCCCATTAATAAATCATAACTATGAAGTTTGCTTTCGATGATTTTGATCCAAACAACACAGTCTGGAATATTTGAATTTTGACTAATTGTGTAGATATCAAGGCAGTATGGAAGGTTTGGCCATCTGCAGCAAAGAAATATTCATGATGAGACTCCCAAGCTTCGTCTGGAAGGATGTCTGTGTTCATCATAGTTTTTCGTGCTCCTGTATCAAGGACTCCAATCACTTTGATAGGCCTGTCATACTTTGACTGAAGCATCTTGACTTCAAGATGAGGTGATGGCATCCCTTTTTGTATGATCATATTCGTTCTCAGTATTGCAGGTTGGTTCATCATAAGAATAGGAACACTCTTCTAAATCTTCTTCATCAGATGTCTCATCAAGGAGGCTGTATCAGAATCCTGGCCATCTTGTTCTGAATAGAGAGATTCTATGTCTGCTTCATCAAAATCTGCTTCATGATTTGAAAGGTATGTGACGCTAGCTTAGCCGCTTTCCCTTTCTTCGTAGATCAGGTTTTTACGAAATGCCCTTTTTGTCCACATAGATAACATCTGTTAGTGGACTTCTTTCTGAATGGCTTCCTTCGGAAAAACCTGTATGTTTGGTTTTTCTTTTTCCTTCTGAGCTTTTTCTTATTTTTTTCTTTATCTTTTTTGGAATAATGGCATGCTTTCTCATGATATTTTATTTCAAGGTAGGATTTATCACATACCTTTTTAAGAATCTTCCATCTCTCCATCATTTCTTCAAAGAGATTTTGTCGCTCACAGAGTTTCTCTAGAGCAGCCAAGCAGGTTTGATAGATTTATCACATGTTGATTTGGGCCATGTTTTTCTTCATGGCTTGAAACATCCTCGTCATTCTGGTTGTAGCTCTTGTGGTAAAGAGGCAAGGTAGACATTCTTCAAATTGGGATCATTATAGCCATTCAAAATGTAGAATCTTTCAGACATTTGTTTGAAATGCGTGTCCACATTCTTTTTCAATAGCAAGCAGCACCTCATAGAGAAGTATTCTTGAGACACAGCCTTGGTGTACAAGAATCTCACTGATAAATTCTCTATGTATCTCACCAAGTACGTCAGCTAGCGTTGGTACATCAATGTGAATTCTCTTAAGACATAAAGAAACCTTGATGTGAATTCCTTGAGAACTGTTCATAAATCAGCTCCTTCTCTGTTAAGCTGATTATCTATCTAGGCTGATAGTATATGCATCTTTTCACTTCGCTTTTGAATAGGTACGTCATCAAATGAAAACCAAGGCCCAATAGAGGGTTTAGTAACTTGTTTTTTAGTAGGATGTGTCACATATTGTCTATCAGTGGTCTCTTGATCCGATTCATCAGAAATAGGTTCAGTGAAGGGTTGACTTTCCCCTGCATCAGCCATAAGGATTGCTGAAACATTAGCTAGCTCTTCCTCTGTTCCACTTAATACTGGAAAGGTGTCAATTGATTCTGATGTATAAATTTGACTTTCTTCTGGATCACTTGTTTCCCTTAGGAGACCAGAGAACATAGGATGTGCCATTAAAGTATTAATGGGTTTTTTTACCTTCAGCCTTCGATTGATCATCTTCTGCTTCTTTCTGTCTTGAAGGTGGTAAGGGTATACTGGAGATCATCCTAAAATGTTTGGCATATAGCTGGGACTCTGCCTTTGACTCATTTGGAGATTGATATAAGGCTGGTCAAGTCATAAAAGTGGAGACTCTATCAGGGGGCATAAAGGTTGAGCTTATTTTTGCCTTATCTTCTTTGATCCTTGCAAGCTTCTTTTTTAGTTGCCTAATCTCCGCTTTTTTTTTATGTGAACTCTAAGACATATTGCCGATTTGCAATAAGGCTTCTGAGTTCTCTATCCAACTGGGTTATCTTCCCAGTAAGCTTCTATTCCACTCTCAGAAGCTGGGTCTGCAAGTAAGACATTTGATTATATGAATTTTGAACCTTGTTGAGAACTTAAGTTACCTTGGAATCAATACTTTATAGTAATTGATTTTGTGCCCGATCATTTCTGGTCTGCCAATTAAGGACTTCCTCTCCTTGACTCAGAGGCTTTAAATGGCCACTTGCTTCTACTATAGTACTCTGAATATAAGGCCTTGAGATTACCTTAGAAGTTTGATCCTCACATATCTCCGGAGGAGGAAAATCTTCTTTGCGGCTTTTGAACATGAAACATGGTTGAGGAGCTCAGGGATTTAGAGGTAATGGTCTCTCTTCATGTCTGCATGAATAACCCTCTTATGGAATTGATATTTTTGGTGGAGGTGGATTAGGAGGGTTGTTGTATTTATTATCAGGGGTCTTACAACGTCTACTCCTTCTTTTGTGAACTTCCTCTTCATCTTCATCATCGATATCTTCTCAGGTATTACCGGAGCATCGGGGATCACACATGGAAGGGTCAACATCCCAGATAAAATGGCCATTAATTCTGACTGTGTATATATGGTTTCCATCTGGGTCGAATGAAGAGATGGGGATATTCTCTTCCCTTTCTTTAAAGACGGGATGGATCATTAGTTGGAACATAGAAGTAGAGTTTTCTTCAGGTTCCATCTTATATATCATCTTTACTTGTCCATCCTTCATTCGTTGAAAACTGAACTCTGTGGCACAAACCAACCTCGTCACCCGGTGGAGAGATTCATAGTTCGTGATCCATTCAATAGGAACTAATCGTTGGAGATCACCTCTGCTGATTTGTCTCAGGATTTGGATGATGGTGGGGACTTCTCAACTGGATTCAGCTAGTACCATTAGAGCGTCCTTTATCTGCTAATTTTTTAAATCAAGGGCATAATTCTATAGTCGGTACACAATCTGATGATTCAGAGTTCCCATGATGGAGTTGGGAATTTGTTCAGCACCGGTTATTTGGATCTGCATCTTAAATACATCCGCCAATGATGAATCCTGCAAGGATAATGCAAAATTGGGGAAGAAGGTTATTACCACACTTCGGCGTTGAGTGTGGACAGAACCATTCCCACAACAGCATGCTCATAATTGAAAGATCTGGTGTCGAGAGGGCAATCCTTGCCGTTATAGGAAGTCTTCTTCTACCATGGTATGATAATACCAGCCTCACGGCTCCAAGATGGAGGTGGGTGTATCCTTCTCGCTTCCATGTCTCAATATATTCAGGAGAAATGGACAGTTGTTCATGGTTTGTGGCTGGAAGTCCGTGATCCATCCTGGATGATTGGACATACTTCTTGGTTGGAGGATTTTGAGAGGAGATTAGAGCCATGATGCTCTTGGTAAGGCTACCATATTTTCTGTATACATTATAAGGACTAACAAGGGGGGAACTGTTTGTTCAATGATAGCATCTTCAGGAATAATTGAGTATTCTACAAGGTTTTCTATTCTACTAGTACAGTGTTTGGGCAATGAAAGAGATGAACACTATTATAAAATTTGTGAAGAAATAACACATGTATTTTCCATGATTATGGAAGGGCCTTCTCATATCACCGCTCAAGCACATATCTACTACTCAAAATATTCTCCGGCCGACAAGACGAGGGCAACCTGTCTCTGATACCAAGCTAATATATATAACCTATATCATATAATATGTATAATATAGTATAATATGTAAAATAATATTATAATATGTATTTAATATCTATATAATAAAATATAGGTATAATATAGTATATATAATATGCATGTAATTATTATATATAATGAAATTAATATATTATTATACATATTATACATATAACATATATAGTAATATACAATATTAAATACATATTATTAATTAAAATATTGCATTATATTAATATATATTATTTATATAAAACCTATAATATATAAATGTACTATAATATGTAATTATAATTATATATTAATGTATATAATATATATAATTAATATGATTAATATATTATAACAATAACAATATGAACAACATTATTAATATATATTATTTATATGTATATTAATTACACATACAATAATTATTAATATATTAATTATGCATATAATAATATATTATTAATATATTAATTATACATATAATATATTATTTATCATATTATACATATATTATAATATAGATTATTAATATTAATATATAAAGATTATATAATTATATAATAAATATTATATACTATATTATACATACATATAAGTTAATATATAATGTATATATAATATGTATATGTATATTATAATATTAATATACATATTAATTAAGAATAATTAATATTATATAATATTAATTATGACATATATAATTAATATATGTTAATAATATATAATAACATATATATATATATAGCATATTATAAATTATAATAACACTATATATAACATTATACTATATTTATACATAATATTATAATATGTACATTATATACACATAATTATATATGTATAATACTATTATATTAACATATGAATCTATACATATATAATATTAGTTTATAATAATATAAATATTATTATAATATTATATATTATACTATATATAATTATAAGTATTATAACTATGTATTAATTATATAGTTATCATACATAAATATTATACATTAATACATATAATATAATATGTAAATAATATATTATATACTATTAATTTTATATACATATATACTATAATATTATAATATATACATATAATATTATAGTATATATATGTATTAATATATTGTATATACTAATCTAATATTAATTAGTATATATAATATATTATATTATAGTATATATTATAATATAATATAGTATGTATAATATTAATAGAAATATATTATTATATGTGTTATATGTATGTATTATATAACGTATATAGTTAATTAATATATATAATATAGTATAACGTATATACATATAATATTAATATGTATATACATTATGCTATAAATGTATTAGACATAATATATATATGTATTAATAATTACATAGTATATATTACAATATATTACATTACGCATATTATAATTAATATATTATAATTATTAATAGTATATATAATATGTATAATATATGTGTATATTATATTTATACATAATATTATATATAATATATATTAACAATATATATTAATATTATATAATTATGTATTATATATGATTATATGTATATATATAATTATATAGTATATACATACTAATATAATGTTATTAATATTATAATATATACATATTATGTATTAATTGTATATAATATGTATTGCATTAAATTATATATAATTAATAGTATGTATACTATTATATTATATTTAAAATATAATATATTTATAATTATTATAATTATACATACTATATTATAATTTGTAATATTATATGGTGTTCATATATTATTATAATATATTATTAATATACTATAATATATATTAACATATATATACATAGTATTATATACTATTATACATATTATAACATATGTATTTAATTATAATATATATTAACTTACATTATACATATTATAATATTATAATTAATTAGTATTATACTATACATATAATTATTAACATATATTATAATATATTATTAAATATATTAATTATATATACATATAATATATTATTTCAAATACCTGTAATTAATATTATATATTATAATATATAGTATTATGGTGTTTATTTATTTATGTATGTAATATATAAATATTATGTATATTAATTATATATTATGAATTACATATTATATTATAGGTATATACATGTATATACTATCTTAATATAATATATAGTAATTTATATATATTAGTATATATTGATGATTATATTAATTATACATTATCAAATTATACTATATATTAATATATCATTATATAGTAATTATATATATTTTGTAATAGTATTATATAATATATATAGTATTATATCATGTATATAGATAGTTCTAATAATATATAAAATATAATATTTATATAATATTATAATGTATATAATATAATATATATACAATAATATAATAATGTTATATATATTATATATAATTAGAATTTATACAAAATATTTATAATTACTATATAATAATATACTTATATAGTATAATTTAATAATGTAGAATTAATATAATAATTAATAAATATTAATATATATATATATAAATTACTATATAATATATTAATATATTATATATATGTATATACCTATAATATTATATATAATTCATATTATATATTAAATTATATATATATTCATTAATATGTATACTAATAATATATGACATTATTAATAATATATAATATATTTATATAAATTTTATATATAATATTATTTTATATATTATCAATATACAATATATATTATAATATATATTATTTTAATATACATATATACCTAATATAATATAATATTAATAATATACATATATAAATAAAAATTAATATACATAATATGTATACAATTTTATAATATATTAGTATATGTTATACATATATAATATATATTTATAGCATAATATAAATATATTAATATATTATAGTAAGTAACATATAATAAATATAATATTATAGTATATCATATATAATAACATATTTATGCTATATATTAATCTATAGTCATATAATATTTATAGTATTATATATAATATTATATATTAACAATTTATATTATGTAAAATATATTAAATATGTATTAATAATATTAATTATATATAACATATAATTATTTAACAAATTATAATATATTATATATTATAATAATATTATAATACTGATTCATCTATAATAATACATATATAATTAATGGTATTATAGAACATATATATTATAATATATTATAATGTATATTACAGTATATTATATTATAACATGATATATTATATTAAATTATTATACATATTAACATATACTAATAATATGTAATATAGTGAATATATATAGTAGTTAATTATAATAATATATTACTATTATTTATCAATATGTATAATAGGACAATTAATACTATATAATTATATTATATTTATATTACATAATATAATATTAAATATTATATTATCTAAATATAATTCTTATATATTTATATAATTATATATAACATACTTACATAATACATACATTATAATATATTTTAACTATTATTATATATATTATTAATCTATTAATAAATATTAATGTATATTATTAATCATATTAAACATATATATTATAATTATTAATAACGTATAATTATATAATTATGTATATTATATATATAATATAATTATATAATAGTTATATCTGTAATATATTATATCTTATATTTATTAATAGGTAATCAATATATATAATTATTAATAATATTATATTAATTATTAATATATCAATATATTACATATAATATATTTATATCATAATTATTATAAATGCATAATATAATATTAATAAATATATATAGATGTATATAGATTAATATATAATATATTATTAATATATAATATATATATTATGTATAATATAATGCATATTATATATTTTATATTATAAATATATTATATTTTATTTTATTAATTATATATGTTATAATATTTAATTAATAATATATATATATAACTATTATATATATTAATAATATTAAATTAATAATTAATATATTAAAATATTACATATAATATATTTATATCATAATTATTATATATTCATAAAATAATATTAATAAATATATGTAGATGTATATAGATTAATATATAATATATTAATAATATATAATATATATATTATGTATAATATAATACATATTATATATTATATATTATAAATATATTATATTATATATTATTAATTATATATGTTATAATATATAATTAATAATATATGTATAACTATTATATATATTAATTAATATATATTATACTCTTATGTAATGCATGTTATATAAAGTATAATATATAATAATATATTAGTATAAATTATAATATTTATATAACTATATTAATTAACATATATTATATAATATTATTATTATAATATATAACTATTATATAATATTATATCAAATACCTATAACAGTATTTATATATATTCCATTATAATATATTATAATATTGTATAATATATATATATATATATATATTATAATATGAATATAATGTATTATTATAATATATACCTAATATAATATATTATTAAAATAAGTATAATATATAATCATAATATATACATATTATTAATGTTATATAATATTATTTAACCCACATTTTATGTTAAAATAATATCTATAGTTTGTAATATTAATTATATAATAGTACATATTTTCTGTATATATTATAAAGTCTAATATATATGTATATATAATTATAATAATATGTATATTATAATTATAATAATAATATAATATTAATAACATATATATAGTATATAATATTATTAATATATATAATTATACTATGTTATTAATAATTAATAGTATGTATACATGCATATTATAATATAATTAATATATGTATTATAGTATAGTATACATATATAATTAATGCTATATTATATAATTATGTATTATATATATTATATTATATTATATTATATATAATACATAAATTAGTGTATTAATAATATATTACTGTATAGTATTATAATAATAATATTATGTAATTATAATATACTTTATATATGATAGTTATATGTTAATAATTATATATAATTAATATATATTAACGATAATAATTATATATTAATACTATTATAATATTATATTCATAGTATATATTATAATATATATGAATATATTGTAATCATAATATACATAACTATAATATTATTATAGTTATGTAATATATTATAATAGCTCTTACACAAAATATGTCATGTATTATAATTATATGTTATTATTTATATTTATATAATGTATATATCTATTAATATGTTATAATCAATATTATAGATATTAATTATTATAATATAATGTATATAGCTATTAATATAAATATATATTATATTATTAATATATTAATATAACTATTACATATTATTATAATATTATAATTAACATAATGCATATAAATTATTATGTTTATATACACTAATTATAATATATAATACATATAATACATATATACATAATTATATAATTGAGACCCAGGACGGGCAAGAAAACTCCAGCGTGCCTCTTCTGAATGAAAAACTACCTATAAATAAGGGAAGAGCCGGACATGAAACCCCGGATTCCAAAACTAAAATTGAATAGTAAAGCTTTACTAAAGTCAAAAAGAAAATAGTAAAGCTACTTTACAAAAGCTGCTTTATAAAAGCGGAAAATGTCAAATATGTCAAAATCTTTGTCTGGTGACTAATATGTCACTGCTGATCTTCGTCTTTAACTTTCTTCTTTAGAATCTGTTTCTTCTGGAGAGAGATGTTCTCTTCTGAATCCAATATTATGGAATCTGAGTTTCCAAAAACCCAGAAGGAAAGAGTGAGAAAAACATGATGGTGTAGAAGGATATTTATCCATACACCTTTTGAATTTTTTGTCTTGGAATTCCATCATTTTCCAGCTCGACTATTAGTTCTTCCAACTTTTGCACAATTTTGTTATTGCTCACTGCTGAAATCTTCAACAAGAATAGAAAGAGATTCCTTTTTGCATTGCTTCCAAATATTATCAATATTATGTTTCCATTGATAATAACAGTAACATCTCGGACAATTAATAGAATGATCTGTATTCATTTTGAATCTTTGGCAAAAGAGTCTTTAAGCTCTTCAAGGGCTTCAAATAAAGTTGGGTCAGGAACATCATCATCTGGATCTTGAGATTCTTGAAAAATACTAGTGAATTGGTTTTCACTAGTTTCAGACTTCATTGAGGTATCAGATTTTGAATCTGAACCAATATTTTTGGAAATATCTTTTTTGATTTCAGAAAAAAATAATTCAATCATCTGTTCCTGAGAAAGTATCCCAGCATATTTCTGGGTCAGAATTTTGAACGGACTGATATTATCATCCTCTTTTTCTTTTTCTTTAAGATCTTGCTTATAAGCTTTGACCTTTTCATTAATTTTTTCAAATGTTTCTTCCAAAAATAATTTTTCGGTTTCGCGGTCCATTCTCATTATTTTTTCCCAGAATTTACAATGGCTGATACGCCATAAACAAGGTGCACCATAGCTGGTATAACCTACTATTGGTGTCCATTTCCATATCCATGGAATGCCAAATTCAATAAAGAAAAGACAAGTTAACTTCCCTTCAATGAAATTGTCAGAAGATTTTCCCTGTATGATAGGGGAGACTGATATCCAATCTTTCATAAGACCATGAAAAAGGTCTGGCAAAATTTTTGCTGAAGGTCCAAATGTTCTCCACCAAGTAAAGAACCAGTTTGGAATTGGTCTGTGAAAAATGTTTTCACAAACTTTAATAAACCAAGAGTGTTTATGCCTCTTGTTCTCATATAAGAGAGTTTTTTCAAAACTTTCAATATAATCGAAGTAATTGAATTTAAAATTCAGGTTATGAACTTGAGAGTAGAATTCTTTTTCTGCTAATGGAGATATACCCCATTCTTCAAAGGATATAACCTTTTTAATAATAACTTTGGAAAAGTTATAATCTTTTCCTTTTTCTCCAGAGGAGAAGTGATTAATCTCAACAGTATTAGAGGAGAGAAGGAGATTTTCATAGAAACCTCTTTGTTTGTAAGACCCATACACGTATGACGTGTTAGGAAGATATCTTTCCATTATGGTTCAAGGACTATTAGCCCATTGCATATCTGTTTCTTCGATAAGAAGAATAATTTGTAGATCAATATTTTCGACAAACAATTTTTCTGATTCTTCTTCTTTTGCTATATTAGCATAAGAAGTCTGAGTATTCTCAGGAGAGATATCACTCTCTTTTTGCTTTTGTTTTTGTTTCAAGAATTCTTAAAACTCTTTATCAAGATCGGAAGTATTACCTCCATAGGAACTTGCTGTATTAGCAATGTTCTGTGCAACTAGTTTTTGTTTTCCATGTTGCACCAGTGCTCTGGATTGAGGGTTATAACCCCTTCCTCCTCTTCCTCTATAAGAGGAAATGTCTACTCGACTTATACTTCCTCTTCCTCTATTAGAGGAATAGAAATTATGATCTGGAAAACTCATGCAAATCAATGCCTTTTTTACGAGTTAGAAAATCAGGCAAATAATTATCAATGCCTTTTTTATGAACAATAATAAAATCAAATGGAGCAAGATGTGCTTGCCATCTGGCAAACATCTGCTTTGATACATCGTGTTTAAAATCCTTATTAAACATGAATTTTACTGCATTGCAATCAATTTTAATAGTAAATTTTTTATTATATAAAACATCTTGAAATTTTAAAACACATTTAACAATTGCAAGAATTTCTTTAGCAACTGTAGAATAGTTTTTCTGGGCATTATTCCATTTCCCAGAATAAAACCAAACAAGATATTCTTGTTTTTTATGGGGATCAACCTATATAAGGATTCCTCCATAACCAATGTCAGAAGCATCGGTTTCAACAATTTTTTCCCATAAGGGATTAGCTAACGTAAGACATGGAAGATTTTTAACCTTCTCTTTAATCCTTTTTACAGCCTTGGTATGATTTTCATTCCAAGGCGGAGGATTCGTTTTTAACCTATCATATAAGATAGCAGTATCTTCATTAAGATTTTTTATATAGGAAGAGATATAATTAAGACTTCCTAAAAACCTTTGTAATTGTGTTTTATCAGTAATGATATCTGGAAATTTATTTCCAAATTCAATACTTCTTTGAATAGGAATAATATTTCCTTTGTCAATTATATGACCAAGAAATCTGATACTTGATTGGAATAATAACATTTTTGGCTTTGAAAGAACAAGGCCATTTTTAATAACAATGTCTTTAAACATATTTAAATGTTTAAAGTGTGATTCAATATCTTTAGAAAAGACAAGAATATCATCAATATAAACAATGATAAAATTGCTAAATGGATTAAAAATGTCATTCATAATTTGTTGAAATTCTGAAGGAGCATTTTTTAATCCAAATGGCATTACTGTCCATTCATAATGTCCAAATGGGACATTGAAGGCAGTTTTATACCTGTCAGATTCATTAATTTGAATCTGCCAAAGCCCAGATTTTAAATCAAATTTAGAAAAGACTAATGCATTAACTAATCTATCAAGAAGACCCTTCTTGTTTGGAATGGGATTTCTAATCCACTTTAAAACCTTATTAAGAGGCTTATAATTTATAACAAGCCTTGGAACTCCTCGTTCCTGCTCAGAATGTTTATTAACATAAAATGCAGTACATGACCAAGGAGATTTCGAAGAAGTTATTAACTTCTTTTGAAGTAAAGAATCAATTTCTTTTTTGCACAACTCTAAATATTCAGAGTTCATTTGACAAGGTCTAGCCTTGGTAGGAATATCTTTTTCACAAAAAATTTCTTCATATGGAAGAGAAATGATATGCTTTTTTCTATCCCAAAAAGCATTTGGTAAATCATTACAGATATCAATAGAAAACTTATTATGAATAAGTTTAATTTTTTCATGTAATTTAGGATTTTTGAGTTTTTCTTCAATTGTCAGAAAACTCATTTCTTCTTTTAAATAATTTATTTGAAAAGTTTTTCTTTCAATCTATTCTTGAAGTTCATTAAGAACTCTATGAACAGGTTTTGTAATAAAATCAAAAGATATAGGTTTTCCTTCAAAGGTTCCAATTAAACCTTTTTCATTAACAAGAGTCAGAGGATATATTTTATAAATAAAAGGTAAGCCAAGTATATGCTGGCTTGAAATATTTTTTGTAAGAAGAAAACTTGTTGAAATACAACAATTATTTTTGCAAATAAAAGCTTTTGGAATCTTGAAATTTATTTCAAGACGTTCACCTCCAGCATGAGAAAGTGAATGAGTAGTTTTATGAAAATATCTAGTAGGAATTAAACCTTCCTGTATAACATTTAAATCAGCACCACTGTCAATCATGGCAATGAAATCCATTTTATGATTTTTTATAAGAAGAGTAATTTTGGTATACCATTTCTGGGATATAACCATAGAAATAGTAGACAAATAATTTTTTTTCTAATGGCATAAAATGCTCAATAGAATCATCAGGAATATTGTCAATTTCCTTTTCTTTATTATTCTCAAGAAAACAAAGTCTTTGATGAAAATCTTTATTAATATGATAAAGATTTTTAATTTCCTTTTTAAGAATATCAATCTCATGAACTAAATCCTGAGTAGAAACAGGATTTTGCTTTTCATACTTCTGTCTAAGAAGTTTATTAACTTCAGACATGGAGTATGAATTCTCAATATTCTGAGAAATACTTTGACTAGTATTACTAGTGGATGAAATATCTTCCATTTGATCAATGATGTTAGTTCTTAAAAGAGGATCTTTAATTCTTTTAAGAAATTCTAATAAATTATCATTAGTCAAGATGCTTAAATTAAGATCTTGAAATTGGGACATGAGTTTATAAAACTCATCTGTTTCATCAGTATTACCGACTTCTTTCGAAGGACGAATACAAGATTGTCCTTGTATACATGCTTCACAATCTTCACATTCTAATAATAAAGATTCATTATCAAGAAGCTGAATATCTTCAGAATCATTAGATTCTGAGTAATCAGTATCTGAACTTTCTGATTTATTATTATCAGAATCTAAAACAATTTTACATATTTTTTCTTTTAAATCATTATCAATGTCAAGGATTTAATTTTATCTTTTGCCCAGCACTGGTTAGCATAATGACCAGGTTTTTTACATTTTCTACATATTATAGAAAACTCTTTTTTCTTCCTTTTATCGTTTTTATAAAAAGCTGATCTAGATTTTTCAATTCCTTTTTTCTGTCAGAATAATATCTTTTCTTTATTTTAGAAAGTTTTCCTTCTCTAATATCTTTAGAAGGACGTTTCTTTCCTTTAAAAGGATTTTCCATACCAAATTGACCACAAAATTGGCCAAGTTGTTTTTTCTCAAGCAAATTTTTCTTTTTTATCTGGTTATTTAATTTCAACTCATTACATATGGATAGACCCTCTTGAATACAAGTTCATATTAAATTACCATAAGTATAATTATCATAAGGTATAGAAATATTATCTTGCCTAAGAACTCTACGAATTCTTTCAGCAAAAAGACTGGGAAGGCCATCAATAAATTTGGCTTTCCAATGACTGTTATTACAGTCTGGTAGTTCAAAGATACGAGTTAAAAATGTATCTTTGTACCATCTGAAATCAGACAGTGTTTTACATCTAAGGTTACTGAGAAGAGTTCTAATATTCTCTCCATTATCACTAAACCTTTCTGTAAAATGGTCAATAATAGTGAGAACTAAAGAATAAACAGCGTTCTCAACAGGAGTATTATCCTCAACCTTAATAGAATTAAGAATAGAAGATTTTTGTTCTTGGGACAAATAATTATCCCACCAACCTTTAAGTTGGCCAGTAAAACCAGTAGTAATCATGACAGCAATATTTTTATCAGTATTACCAGATACTTTACACATAGTACTATACATTATCATACGGTGTACAAGATTATAGATGTGCCTATCAGTGCAACCATCTAAATTCCATTCATAAAAACTTTTTCCATTATAATTATTGGAAAGAAAATATTCTTGTTCTTCATGAAGAATATCTACAGGAGAAGGTCTATTATAATAGTACCTGCTCTGAGTAGGTCTATCTGCCCATTTCATTTTATTTATTTCTTCTGTATTATTAACAGGGATATAAGAAGAAGGGTTTTGAAATTCTTTTTGAAATTCTTCATCATCATCTAAAGCTGAAATATTAAAAGCTTTAATTTTTCTTCTAATAATTTTTCTAAATCAGAAACAGAAGATTTAAGTTTAAAATCCTTTATTAAAGGAGGAGATTGGATTGAAGAAGAAACAACAGATGAAATATCCTTTTTCTTTTCAATATGAACATCAGGTTTAATCTGATTAATAACTGAAATAATTTTTTCAACTCTATCGTGTAGAGATATCATCTCTTCACCAAGGATGGTTAAATACAGATTTGTATAATTCTGATTTTCAATCAATTGATTTATATGCTTCGTGGTAATAGGAAGCATATCTGTTTCAAATATTTTTGAAAAAGCTGTGAAATTGAAAGACTTATCATTCTTTTCAATTTGAAAAGGTTGTTGAGGTGGATAAACAGATCTTTAAATCTGTCCAGAAGTAAGTTTATAACTCCTTTCAATAACTGAAAGATAATCAGTAACAAAGGTTTTAAAAAACCAGGGAATAAAATAAATAATCTTATTTTTTTCTTCACAGAACTTATAAAATCTGTCAACAAAGAAATCATATTCTTTTTTAGTAAAACTTTTAAAATACCATTCTCTAAATGGTTCCCATTTGGGTAGATAAAATTCTTCATTAATTTGCTTTCTAACAGCAGATCCTTTTGAAAAATCAAGTTTTGCTGTACTATTCATATTAAATAGTAAAATTCATTTGTGATAGTAAAAATCAAGAAAATATTCTTGTTCTTCATGAAGAATATCTACAGGAGAAGGTCTATTATAATAGTACCTGCTCTGAGTAGGTCTATCTGCCCATTTCATTTTATTTATTTCTTCTGTATTATTAACAGGGATAGAAGAAGAAGGGTTTTGAAATTCTTTTTGAAATTCTTCATCATCATCTAAAGCTGAAATATTAAAAGCTTTAATTTTTCTTCTAATAATTTTTCTAAATCAGAAACAGAAGATTTAAGTTTAAAATCCTTTATTAAAGGAGGAGATTGGATTGAAGAAGAAACAACAGATGAAATATCCTTTTTCTTTTCAATATGAACATCAGGTTTAATCTGATTAATAACTGAAATAATTTTTTCAACTCTATCGTGTAGAGATATCATCTCTTCATCAAGGATGGTTAAATACAGATTTGTATAATTCTGATTTTCAATCAATTGATTTATATGCTTCGTGGTAATAGGAAGCATATCTGTTTCAAATATTTTTGAAAAAGCTGTGAAATTGAAAGACTTATCATTCTTTTCAATTTGAAAAGGTTGTTGAGGTGGATAAACAGATCTTTAAATCTGTCCAGAAGTAAGTTTATAACTCCTTTCAATAACTGAAAGATAATCAGTAACAAAGGTTTTAAAAAACCAGGGAATAAAATAAATAATCTTATTTTTTTCTTCACAGAACTTATAAAATCTGTCAACAAAGAAATCATATTCTTTTTTAGTAAAACTTTTAAAATACCATTCTCTAAATGGTTCCCATTTGGGTAGATAAAATTCTTCATTAATTTGCTTTCTAACAGCAGATCCTTTTGAAAAATCAAGTTTTGTTGTACTATTCATATTAAATAGTAAAATTCATTTGTGATACGGTATCAGTATCTTTAATGTTATAAACATTATTGTGTAAAATTTTGTTTTTATCAATAACAATATTTTCAATATGATCTTCTTGAGATTTATCATCTTCTTGAAAATAAGAAGACGTTGATGCTCTAGAAGTCTGGGGAATTTCCACATTATATTGAAGAGGAGAAATAAAAGAATGTTTAGATTGAGATCTAGACAAAGACCTCGAGGAAGATATTAACTTCCTTTGTTCAGGAGAAAATTTAATTTGCACTGAACCTTCAATATTTTGAATAATCTATTGTAATCTATTATTAACAACAGGAATTTTAGGCATAGCCTGTGTAAGAGTCCAATGTTCTGGGAATTTAATTTCTTCCCATTTGATGGCTCTTCGAGTAGTAATATTTGATTTTCCAAAATTTGTTTCAATTAAAATAGTCTCATTAGACTTTTTATCTACTCTTTTACACATAGGATAAAGAGTATATAAAGGTTTAAAATATATGTGGTGACAGATACATATAACTTCTGTACCAGAAACATAGCTATAATTTTCTGTACAAACATTTAATGTTAATGTATCTAAAATATTCTTATCAGTTAACGAAATTGAAAGATTTGGATAAACATCAAAATAGACTGGTCCATGTGCCAGACTAGATTGAATCATTCCCATGATAGAATGGGTAAAATCCAGATTTCTAGCATCTCTAAGAGTTGCCATGAACATCTCTGGTAGACCTTCTAAAGTTAAAGGTCTAAATGCAATTTGAATGCATCCAATATGAATGAAATTATGAGTATTAATAAAAGGTTGAATATCTCTTTCGTTTAAGAGACGAATAGTCATCTCTTTATCATTAAGAGATATAGCAGACTCAGTAGTTTTAACTACTTGTTTGAGACCTAATTTCTCAAAAGTTCCTAGTTCATAAACCAAATTTGGTTTTATCTTTGGAATGGTCCATTTATTTAATAGATCTAAATTTTCAGGAATATCGTATTCCTCAATTCTACTGTTTTTAAAAGTAGTTTTCTTATGAAATATATTCATAAGGATAAAAAGTGTTAGATCATAGATGAACTTAAACATATTTCTACTTCCATGGCTCTGATACCATTCAAGACCCAGGACGGGCAAGACCCAAAACCAAATAGACTAAAACTCAATTACAGGATAGGTGAGGGAACAAATTCTTTTTACAGAAGTCACGACTTTTACTGAGGACCCCTTAGTTGTATAAGCTTACAAGAAAAACCCCACAAACGCCTGCGCCTTCACTCGGCATTATGGTAATAAGGGCACGAAGTAGGCTTATACGACCGTATATCATATTATATAATTATAGTATATCATAATAAATATATAATAATATATGATAATATTATTAATTATATTAACTAGATAAATAATATATATAATTATAACATATAATAATATATGTATTAATATATGCATAATATTATACACATATTAATTATATTATAATATGTATACATATATATATTATTCTTATATAATTATATTTATATAATATATATTTTTAATTATTTATATAATAATATTATATATATTATATATTATTTAATTATATTAAATATATATATTAATATGTATATATATATAGTTATAACATATATTAATTATATAATATTATATATATATATATTAATAGTAGATATAGATATTTATATTTATTACATACTAATACCATATAATTAATAATATACATACATATACTATATATAGCTATATAAATATAATATATTATATAATATAATATTAATGTATTATAATAATTGTATATAATATTACTAAATAAAATATACACATTATAATATACCTATAAAGTATAATATATTATAAATTATAATTATGTTATATAAATATTAATTTATATTCTGTACTTAATAATACATATATAATATAATTATAAAGTATAATATATTATAAATTATAATTATGTGTATCTATGATATATTATTATAATAGTGTTATATTATATATACACATTCTATAGTATCCAAATTAATGTATATACGTATATTATATGTTATAATGTTATATATTATATGTATGTATATTATAATAAAGTATAATATAGTATTTATAATTATAATAAATAGAATTATAAAATACATATATTTAATATATTATATACTATAAATATATAATAATAATACTTATATTAATTATACATGAATTATATATACATATATTTATAATATATTAATATATTATACTCTAAGGGTGTGAACGAGTAGGGCTCTCGTGCCCGCTTGGTATCAGAGCTAGGTTGCTCTCATCTTGTCCGCCGGAGAATATTTATGGTAACAGAGCTATGCTGGAGAGGTGACTGGAGAATGCCCTTTCGCAATCATGGAAAACCCAGGTTCCATTTCCTCACATATATTATCACAGTGTTCGTCTCTTTCATTACCTAAACACTGTACTAGTAGAATAGAAAATCTTGTAGAGTACTCAACTATTCCTGAAGATGCTATCATAGAACAATAAGTTCCCCCTCTTGTTAGTCCCTATAATGTTTACAGAAAATATGGTAGCCTCACCATAAGCATTAAGGCTCTAATTTCCTCTCCAAATCCTCCAACCAAGGAGTATGTCCAATCATCCAGGATGGATCACTGTAGACTTCTGGCCACAAATCATGAACAATATGTCACATTGTCCATTCCTCCTGAATACATCGAGACATGGAAGAGAGAAGGATACACCCACCTCTATCTTCGAGCCGTGAGATTAGTGTTATCATACCATGGCTGAAGAGGGCTTTCTATAACAACAAGGATTGCCCTTCTCGACACCAGATTTCTCAAATATGAACACGCTGTCGTGGGAACAGTTCTATCCACTCCCAACGTCAGAAGTGTGGTAATAACCTTTTTCCCCAATTTTGCCTTATCCTTGCAGGATTCATCATTGGTGGATGCATTTAATGTGCAAATCCAAATAATTGGTGTTGACCAAATTCCCAATTCCATCATGGGACATCATCAGATCATGTACCGGTTACCGAATTATGTCCGTGATTTAAAAAATCAGGGGATAAAAAACGCTTTGATGGTACTACCTGAATCCAGTTCAGAAGTCCCCACCATCATCCAAATCCTGAGACAGATCAGCAGAGGTGATCTACAATAATTAGTTCCAACGGAATGGATAACTACTTAGTTCAGTTTTCAACAACTAAAGGATGGATGAGTAAAAGCGATCTACAAGACGGAAGTTGAAGGAAGTTCTACTCCTATGTTACAACTTATGATCCAACCCGTCTTCAAATAAAGGGACAAAGACATTCCAATCTCTTCATTCACACTAGATGGAAGCCATGTATACATTGACCAAATCAATGGTCATTTTATCTAGGATGTTGAGCCTTCTATGTGTGATCCCCGATGTTTTTGCAATACTTGGGAAGATAGCGATGATGAAGAAGAAGAGGAGGTTCCCAAAGGAAGAAGGAGAAGGTGTTGTAAGATACCTGTCCATAAATACAACGATCCACCTCCACCAAAAATATTTATTCCACAAGAAGGCCATTCATGAAGACATGAAGAGAGACCATTACCTCTAAATCCACCATCTCTCTAACCATGTTTCATGTTCAAAAGCCGTGAAGAGGATTTTCCTCCTCTTGAAAGACCTTATATATAGAGTACGGTAGTAGGAGCAAGTGGTAAACTAAAGTCTCTGAGTCAAGGAGAAGAAGTCCTCAATTGGAAAACCATAAATGCTCGGGCACAAAATAAATCATTTCAAAGCATTGATAATATGGTAACTCAAGCTCAAGACAAAGTTCAGAATTCATACAATCAAATGAGTTACTTGCAGGCCCAACTCTTAAGAGTGGAACAAAAGCTTACTGGGAAGATAACCCAGTTGGATAGGGAACTCAGAATCCTTATTGTAAATAGGCAGTATGGCTTAGAGTTCACATCCAAAGAAGCCGAGATCAGATAACTCAAGAAAGAGCTTGCAAATATTGATGAAGATAAAGCGGAGAAAAGCTCATCCTTTATGCCCACTGATATAGTCTCCATATTTATGACTTCACCAACCTTATATTAATCTCCACATGAGTTAAGATAGAGTCCCGGCTATATGCCAAACATTTTAGGATGATATCCAGTATAACCTTACCACCTTCAAAACCAAAGGAAGCAGTAGCTGATCAATCAAAGACTGAAGGCAAAGAGCCATTAATACTATAGTGGCCCATCCTATGTTCTTTGGTCTCCCAAGAGAAACAAGTGATCTAAATGAAAGTTAAAGTTATACATCAGAATCAACTGAAACCTTTCCAGCATCAAGTGGAACAGAAGAAGAAATAGATGACGTTTCAGCAATCCTTATGGTTGATACAGGAGAAAGTCAACCCTTCACTGAACCCATTTCTAATGACTCGGATCAAGAGACTACTGACAGACCATATGTGATGCATCCTACTGAAAAGTAAGGTACTAAACCTTATTGGTCCTTGGTTTTCATTTGATGATTTACCTATTCAAAATTGAAGAGAAAAGGGCATATATTATCAGCTTGGATAGATAATCAGCTAAACAGATAAGAAGCTGATTTAAGAACAGTTCTCAAGGAATTCACATCAAGGTTTCTTGGTGTCCTAAGAGAATGGTTCTTAAGACTTGGAGAATACCGAAAATTATAACTGATCGATGCACTAACGCTAGCTGATGTAGTTGGTTAAATACATAGAGGATATATTGGTGGGCTATCTCTATATACCAAAAGCTATGTCTCAAGAATATTTCACTATGAGGTGTTGTTCACTATTGAAAAAGGATCTGGATAGGCATTTCAAACAAATGTCTGAAAGATTCTACATCCTGAATGGCTATAATGATCCTAATCTGAAGAATATCTACCTTGCCTCCTTACCACAAGAGCTACAACCAGAAATGGCGAGTATATTTCAAGCCATGAAGAAGGACATGACCAAAATCAGCATGGGGCAAATCCACCAAATCTGCTTGGCTGCTCTAGAGAAACTCTGTGAGCAACAAAATCCTTTTAATGAAATGATGGAGAGACGGAAAATTCCTGAAAAGGTATGTGATAAATCCTACCTAGAAATAAAATGTTATGAGAAAGCATATCATTGCTCCAAAAAAGATAAAGAAAAATATAAGCAAAATGGGAGAAGGAAAAAGGAAAACCAAGCATACAGGTTTTTCCGAAGAAGGCTATTCCGGAAGAAGTCCACTAACAGATGTTATCTATGTGGACAAAAAGGGCATTTCTTAAAAAAATGCCCTACTAAGAAAGGGAAGGTGACTAAGCTAGCATCACAAACCTTCCACTATCATGAAGCTGATGTTGTTGAAGCAGACATATAATCTCTCTATTCAGAAACAAGATTGCCAGGATTCTGATACTGCTTTCATCCTTTATGAGACATCTGATGAAAAAGATTTAGAAAAGAATGTCCCCATTCTTATGATAAACCAACCTCTAATGCTAAAAACTAACATGATCATACAAGAAGGGAAGCCATGACCTCATCTTGAAGTTAATGTGCTTCAGTTAAAGTATGACAAACCTATCAAAGTGATCGGAGTCCTCGATACAGGAGCAAGAAATACCATAATGAACCCAGACATCCTTATCGATGAAGCTTGGGAGTCCCATCTCTTTGCTGCAGATTGTCAAACTTTTCATACTGCCCTGATTTCCTGAAAACCAGTGGGAATTCAAATTCTCCCAGACTGTGTTGTTTGGACTAAATTCATTGGAAGCAAACTCCATGGACAAGATTTGTTAATAGGCTTTGATGTTTTCTTCAAAGCTCAGAAGCTACAAATATTTTCCCATGGAGTCAAATACAAGAGAACATTCCTACCATTCACACCAACACATAAAATATTCACAGTAAAAGAGATACCAGAACTTGATCCACTTATCAAAAGACTGAAAAAATGTTATGCCGAGTCACATGCAGACTTCAACAATCCTCATTCTCTTTGGAAGAACTCAAATCTAAACAATACCCTCGTCTACATAGATGATATCCTCTTATATTCCAAAAATATAGAGGAAACGGACCAACTCCTCAACATTTTCATAGACTTGGTACAAAAATATGGTATCATGCTATCCCAAAAGAAAAGTGTGATCAAGCAAAAATCTATTGACTTTCTGGGCATGAAGATTGAGGATGGGGAGTGTGAACCAGGATCACACCAATCTAAGAACTACTTAAGTTCCCGGATGAGTATTTAACTATTAAACAGGTTCAACAATTCCTAGAAATCGTCAACTATCTTAAAGTTTTTATCCCCAAATGTTTAGCCTATACAAAGAAATTGTCTAAACTTTTGAGGAAAAGTCCACCTCCTTGGGATGTTGACCAAATAGCCGTAGTCAAACATCTTAAAGAAGTTTATCAAAAGCTCTCACCCTTGAGAATTTCGGGAGATGGCCAAAGAATCTTACAAATAGATGCTAGTGATCATTATTGAGGAGCCATCTTATTAGAAAACAAAGGTGGGAAACTTCATTATTGTGGACATGCCAGTGGTCAAGTCAAAGAAGCTGAAGCACATTACCACGCTATCTATAAAGAGATATTAGCTGTCAAATATGGTATTAGAAAATTCGAATTCCATCTGGTGGGATACAATTTCATTATCTAACTGGATAATACTTCATTCCTAGCAATTATGGAGCTCAAGAATAGAGGAGTCCCCAAAAAAAAGCTACTCAGGCTCAAGAAATGGTTTTCAAAATATCAGTTTCAAGTCCAACACATAAAGGGAAGGGACAATGTTGTGCCTGACTATCTCTCTAGACAATTTCAGCTTCAACTCATATCATCTACAAAGAAACTGTCCATTATCGTTCTGATAGGGAAACAGAAGAAGATAATATCTTCCAATACCGATTTTTGGAGACAAGCTCCCATCTTCTCATCCATCCTGACTTATCATTTCCTCCTTGTGAAGAGCCTTTCAAAACTCTTGGAGATATCCGGCAACATGCAACTGCAAATTTGTTGCGATATTTATCGAAATATATTTTAGAAGAAGGAATCCAAGAGGAACAAGCCTGCTATTATCTCCAGAAACCATTCTTGTGCATAATACACATTGATCTTTCTAAAGATCTCACCTTCAACGGTTTATGGTACCTATGGTGTTTGTCCACCTTATACTTTCACCCGATTGAGTTCTCAATATGGGACACACTCATATTTTTCCAAGATACTGAAAATGACTCTACTCTATGGTGGTCATTCCTGCTATGGTATGAAACTCTGGAAGAATGGATATAAGTGCTCCAAAATAAATATCAAGATGATGAAGACCCTCATGTCATATTCCTTTGTCATAGGCCATATTCTACTGGAATGCAAGAAGAACTTTGTCCAGTACCCCAACACTATAAATGGAAGATGATCAAGGGTCTAATCCAAGATAATAAACAAGAACGCCAAGAACTATATGTCCATATGCGTTTTGCCAATAAAAGCCATCCACATGAAGATACAGAAGAGCTTACTTACACCTCGTTCGTAGTCAACCCTATAACTTAAGTATCTAGATCAGACCAACCTGGAACCAGTCAAGATCAAGAGTTTAAGTATGAACCCGAGTTTGACCCTAGATAAGTTCAACAATGAAGAAGACTACACAAAGGCCACGTTTTAAGTTTAAAAATGTAATAATACCCATGTTATAAGGGTAGTCTTGTACTTTCTACTTTCCTAGGTTTGACATCTCATCTAGTGAGGTGTCGATGCAACTAGCATGATGTGTCTTACATGCAAGATAGCATGAAGTATCTTGCATGCAACCTAACATGATGTGTCTTACATTCAAGTTAGCATGAAGTGTTTTGCATGCAATCTAGCATGATATATTCTAGATGCAGCCATCTTCAAGTGAGATGTCATTTGATAGGGGCTACCACTTTGACACGTGTCTTTGTATAGGTTCATAACTCATCACTCCCAAGACTCTATAAATAAAGGAGTTGAGTCAGTTGTAAAACACATGAAACACAAAATACAAAAATAAATAAACACTCCATTTTCCATACTTATGAGTTTTTGAGTTCTTAGTTGTCTTCTCCAAATCCCTTAAGCCAGTCTATGGCTCATCATATTCTCCATCTTATTATCCTTATAGTATAAAGTATGCTCTATACTCGCCTATTATGAGGATCTTGTATATTAGAAATATGCTATAACTTAGAAAAGAGTAACGGTCCCTATAGTTCACACGACAATCACGATCCATGCTTTTGATTGATTCTACTCGGTTGATTTGAGCTAAGCTCTATATGGCCAGGTGTGCCAAAGGAGCAGAAGCTTAGAGTCAACCTAATCAAGGCAGTTTGAATAAATGGTAGCCATGGTCCTCTAACGGTGTGAATAAGTAGGGCTCCCGGGCCTGCTTGGTATCAGAGCTAAGGTTGCTCTCGTCTTGTTCGCTGGAGATTATTTTGGGTAGTAGAACTATGCTGAAGAGGTGACTGGAGGAGGCCCTTTTGCAATCATGGAAAACCCAGGTTCTATTTCCTCACATATATTATCGCAGTCTTGATCTCTTTCATTGCCTATACACTGTACTAGTAGAATAGAAAACCTTGGAGAGTACTCAACTATTCCTAAAGATGCTATCAAACACTTCCCCCTCTTGTTAGTCCCTATAATGTTTACAAAAAATATGGTAACCTCACCAAGAGCATCAAGGCTCTAATTTCCTCTCCAAATCCTCCAACCAAGGAGTATGTCCAATTATCCAGGATGGATCACTATGGACTTCCAGCCACAAATCATGTACAATATACCAGATTGTCCATTCCTCCAGAATACATCGAGACATGGAAGAGAGAAGGATACACCCACCTCCATCTTGCAGCCGTGAGATTGGTGTTATCATACCATGGCAGAAGAGGGCTTCCTATAATAGTAAGGATTGCCCTTCTCGACACCAGATTTCTCAAATACGAACATGCTGTCATGAGAACGGTTCTACCCACTTTCAATGCCATTAGTGTTGCAATAACCTTTTCGCTAATTTTATCTTATCCTTGCAGGATTCATCGATGGCAGATGCATATAAGGTGAAAATCTAAATAATTGGCGCTGAGCAAATTTCCAATTCCATCATGGGAACTTTGAATCATCAGATCGTGTATTGGTTATAAAAATTAAGGGATAAAAGATGCTCTAATAGTACTAGCTAAATCCATTTCAGAAGTCCCCACCATCATCCAAATCCTGAGACAGATCAACAGAGGTGATCTCTAACAATTAGTTCCAACCGAATGGATCACCAACTATGAAGCTCTCCACCAAGTAACGAGGTCAGTTTGTGCCACTAAGTTCAGTTTTCAACGACTGAAGGATGGACGAGTAAAGATGATCTACAAGACGGAACCTGAAGAAAGTTCTACTCCTATGTTCCAACTTATGATCCAGGCCATCTTCAAACAAAGGGACAGAGATATTGCAATCTCTTCATTCATACCAAATGGAAGCCATGTATACATATACCGAATGAATGGCCATTCTATCTGGGATGTTGACCCTTCTATGTGTGATACTCGGTGTTCTTGCAATACCTGGAAAGATAGCGATGATGAAAAAGAAGAGGAGGTTCCCAAATGAAGAAGGAGAAGCCATTGTAAGACACCTGTCCATAAATACAACGATCCACCTGATCCACCTCCACAAAAAATATTGGTTCCACAAGAAGCCATTCATGCAGACAAGAAGAGAGACCATTGTCTCCAAACCACCAGCTCTCCAACCGTGTTTCATGTTCAAAAGCCGTGAAGAGGATTTTTCTCCTTTTGAAAGACGTGAAGATCATACTTCAAAGGTAACCTCAAGACCTTATATCCAGAGTATGGTGGTAGAAGCAAGTGGCCAACTAAAGTCCTTAAGTCAAGGAGAAGAAGTCCTCAATTGGAAAACTACATGCTCGGGCACAAAATCAATTACTTCAAAGCATTGACAGTAAGGTAACTCATGTTCTAGACAAAGCTCAGAATTCATACAATCAAATGAATTACTTGCAGAGCCAACTCTTAAGAGTGGAACAAAAGCTTACTGGGTAGGTAACCCAGTTGGATAGGTAACTCAAAAGCCTTATTGTAAATAGGCAGTATGCTTAGAGTTCACATCCAAAGAAGTTGAGATTAGACAACTCAAGAAGGATCTTGCAAAGATTGAAGAAGATAAAGCGGAGATAAGCTCATCCTTTATACCCATTGATAGAGTTTCCACGTTTATAAATCCACCAACCTTATATCATTTTCCAAGTGAGCCAAAAACAGAGTTCCAGCTTTATCCCAAATATTTTAGGATGATCTCCAGTATACCCTTACCACCTTCAAAACCAAAGGAAGCAGAAGCTGATCAATGAAAGGCTGAAGGCAAAAGACCCATTAATACTTTAATAGCCCATCCTATGTTCTCTAGTCTTCCAGGAGAAACAAATGATCTGGAAGAAAGTCAGAGCTATACATTTGAATCAACTGAAACCTTTCCAGCATCAAGTGCAACAAAAGAAGAAATAGTTGATTTCGCCAATTCTTTTGGCTGATGCAGGAGAAAGTCAACCCTTCACTGAACCCATTTCGGATGACTTAGATCAAGAGACTACTAGTAGGCCATATGTGACACATCCAACTGAAAAGCAAGGAATTAAACCTTCTATTAGTCCTTGGTTTTCATTTGATGATTTACCTATTCAAAAGCGAAGAGAAAAGATGTATATACTATCAGCCTTGATAGATAATAAGCTAAATAGAGAAGCAGCTGATTTAAGAATAGTTCTCAAGGAATTCAAATCAAGGTTTCCATGTGTCCTAAGAGAATGGCTCTTAAGCCTTGGAGAATACCGGCAATTATAGCTGATCGATGGACCAACGCCAGCTAATGTACTTGGTGAAATACATAGATAATTTATTGGTGAGATATCTCTATATACCGTGTCATAAGAATATTTCTTTATAATGTGTTGATCGCTATTGAAAAAGGATCTGGGTAGGAATTTCAAACGAATGTCTAAAAGATTCTACATCTTAAATGGCTATAATGATCATAATATGAAGAATATCTACCTTACCTCCTTACACAAGAGCTACAACCAGAATGGCGAGGATATTTCAAGCCATGAAGAAGGACATGAGCCAAATCAACATGGGGCAAATCCACCAAACCTTCTTGGCTGCTCTAGAGAAACTATGTGAGCAACAAAATCTTTTTTAAGAAATGATTGAGAGATGGAATATTCTTAAAAAGGTATGTGATAAATCCTACCTTGAAATAAAATGTCATGAGAAAGCATGTCACTGCTCCAAAAAAGATAAAGAAAAATATAAGCAAAAGGATTGCATCAAGCCATATGGATTGCTGAAACATCAGTAATCTCTTCCTCTGTTCCACTTGATGCTGGAAAGGTTTTAGTTGATTCTGATGTATAGGTTTGACTTTCTTCTGGATCACTTGTTTCTCTTGGGAGACCAAAGAGCATAGGGTGGCCCATTAAAGTATTAATGGGTTTTTTTACCTTCAGCCAATGATTGCTAGTAAGGGTATACTGCAGATCATCCCAAAATGTTTGGCATACAGCTGGGACTCTTTCTTTGACTCATTCGGAGATTGATATAAGGTTGGTGAAGTTATAGAAGTGGAGACTCTGATGTGAACTCTAAGCGATACTGCCTACTTGCAATAAGGCTTCTGAGTCCTCTATCCAACTCGGTTATCTTCCCAGTAAGCCTCTGTTCCACATTCAGAAGCTAGGAGTGCAAGTAACTCATTTGTAGTGATTGATTTTGTGCCCGAGCATTTGTGGTATGCCAATTGAGGACTTCCTCTCCTTGACTCAGAGGCTTTAAATGGCCACTTGCTTCTACTACAGTACTCTGAATATAAGGCCTTGAGGTTACCTTAGAAGTTTGATCATCGCGTCTCTCTAGAGGAGGAAAATCTTCTTCGCAACTTTTGAGGATGAAACATGGTTAAGGAGCTCGGGGATTTAGAGGTAATGGTCTCTCTTAATGTCTGCATGAATAACCCTCTTGTGGAATTGATATTTTTGGAGGAGGTGGATTAGGAGGGTCGTTGTATTTATTATCAGGGGTCTTATCTATATATATATATATATATATATATATATATATATATATAAACAAAATGACTTTTTTCTTTTTGTTTTCCCGCCTAAATGTCATTACTTAATTTAGAATAACTATATTAGTATTAAATTAAAATTAGACATTTTTATACTAAAAATTTTGATTCGATTTGAAAATCTAAATTATTCCATAAATTTAGGTTTTTCAAAATTAGATGATATCAAGATGAATATACTGCAACATTTAATATATTATTTGAAATTTAGATATTTTATCGAATATTAATCAAATAACTGAATTATGAAATTCAAGAAATATATGAAATCTAATAAATACATGATCCAATTGGTTTGATCATTTTATCAAACCAAATCTATATCTATATATATATATATATATATATATATAAGTAAAATGACTATTTTAAATTTTGTTTTTTTCCACCTAAATTTCTACCATATAAATGTAAAACTATTTATATTTATGGAACTACTTTAAGATTCATTATTACAATTTAGTTGAAGATATTAATTTAAACAATCTTTGGGATTTTATTAATTTTTGTTGTTCAACAAAATAAATTCAAATTTTAAGGAATTTTTGTTAACTCATAATAAATTCAAAATAAGACATAAATTTGTTAGAAACGCCAAATCATTGTAGTTTCATTATATTGTGGAAAATCATTAACAATTTTTCTATAATTAAGCTATCAATTTTTTAAAATCACCGAATCACATAGATAGAATCTGATTTTGTCAAATATAAAATTAAATTTTTGTCGATCTTACCATAATTCAAAATTATTTCTCATTTTTGTCTCTCTTTTCTTTCTATACATCTTATCAAGATTATCATGTTTTAAGATCTCTCTTTTTTTGTTCTCCATCCTCTTTAAGTCTTTTGCGTGTTCTTTGTATGATAATATCTGCCATGTTTCAGTTGTCACCAAAGCCTACACTCTTCAAAATATCATTTTTAGGTTTATTTTATTTTTAGATTTTTTTATTCATCTATTGCTTTAAATTTATCATAAACATATTTCATTTTCTTAAAAATTTTTCTTTCTTATTTTTAAACGAAAAGTTTATCCATCTCTTTCATTTTTTGTTTGATTATTCTTGTGATTTTCTGTTGAGATATCCTAATTATTTCGATGCATAAGCACCGTGTGATTTTTCATTAGCTTGCAAAGTATTTGTTCTATCTAATTTCAATTTTTTGTAATATCATTACATTTAACAAGCGAGACTTGTGCGATGCACAGAAGATTTTTTTATCAAATTTTGTAATGTAAGTATATACTTAAATTATATATATATATATATATATATATATATATATATATATATATATATATATATAACAAACAAAATCATTCAAGCATATAAATTCAACAATAATATTGGATTTACAAAAAAAGTATTTTAAAGAATCTAATTTTAATGTTACTGGATAAAAAGGAAAAAAAAATATAAGATATAATTCACATAATACCAAATGAAATAGACAAATAAACATGTGCCTACTGTTCAAGAAACAAACAATTGTACGGCAAAGAATTAGGTAGGACATGACCTGTTTTTCAATCAATTTATAATTGATAAAAATGAAAATAATATCCATAATTTATGGAATGATGAATCAAATAAAATATTTTAGTAATTAAGATTTACCAAAAGTAGTGATTTGCAAACAAACATATCATAAATAATAGGTAACAAATTATGTTATATATATATATATATTAGCAATTTACAAAATATTTTTGTCATTAATTTGACTGTGTAATTGCCAATTTTTACGAGATCTGTACAAATCTTTATTTTCTTTAATCTGCTTATATTGCTATATTTTTTTTTTAATTTAAATTGATTTAAGCTTCTATAAATTGTGGATATCTTGCTTATCAATTTTTGAACGAGAGTAATTCTAATAGAAGAAAAAAAAAGCATAAAATTATGACAAAATTTCTACTCATTATACAAAAAATATCATATAACTTGAATATATGCTATATTACAAAATATAAGAAAAAATATCTTCCGTGCATTAGGTCTCACACTAGTAATAATTATTATAATATATGTATACATTATATAGTATATAATATATTAATATATGTTATATTTCTATGACATATATATATAATACTATTTATATTATAATATACTATAATATTTATAATTAATTATATTATATATGATACTAATATTATTTATATATTAATATAATTATACATATTATTAATATATTATATTAATATAAATAGTATATAATATATTATTAATATATAATATAATATATTATTATATAAAAATATACTACATTATATATTATATATATTATATATATAATATATGTAATTATATATTATAAATAATATAGTATAATATATTAATAATATTATATACATATATAGTATAAATATATTATGTTACTATGCAAATCTATGCATATAATATTAATACGTATAATATATTATAATTAATATATATGTAGTATTATATGATTGTCATAATATGAACTAATAATTAATTAAATAATGTGTAATGTAATATATTATAATTATGTAAATCAATTATAAAATATACATATAATATATAATATTATATATTAATAATATATTATATATAATGTTATAATATTAATATTATAATAGTATCTTAATAAATTAATATATTACAAATTTATGTAATTAATATGTCCAATCCAAGATAATAAGGAAGAGCGTCGAGAACTTTATGTCCATCTATGTTTTGCCAATAAAAGCCATCCACATGAAGATATTGAAGGACTTATACCTAGTTCATAGTCAACTCTATCACTAACGAATGTGGATCAAATCAACCTGGAACTAGTCAAGATCAAGAGTTCGAGTATGAACTCGAGTTCGACTCATAACAAGTTCAATCAAAAATTTAAACCTTATAACAAATACCCATATAATAAGAGTAGTCTTGTATTTTGCTAGGCATGACATCTCATGTAGTGAGGTGTACTTAAAGCCACGTTTTATGTTTAAAATAATGTAATCCCCATGTTATAATGGTAGTTGTGTACTTTCTTAGACATGACATCTCATCTAATGAGGTGTCTTTATGATAAGTGTCTTGCATGCAACCTCGTATGACATGTCCTACATGCAACCTTCTTAAAGTGAGGAGTCATTTGAAAAGGTTGCCACTCTGACACGTGTCTTTGTAAGGGTTCTTCACTCTTCACTCTCGTAATATCATATAATATTAATTTTGACATATATAATTAATATATATAAATAATAAATAATAACATATATGTAGTATACTATAAATTATAATAACATTATATATAATATTATACTATATTTATACATAATATTATAATATGTACAATATATACATATAATTATATAGGTATAATATTATTATATTAACATATAAATCTATACAAATATAAGATTAGTATATATTAGTATACATATTATTATAATATAATATGTTATACTATATATTAATATAAATATTATAAGTATGTATTAATTATATATTTATCATATATAAATATTATACATATAATATGTTAATAATATATTATATACAATTAATTTTATATAAATATATACTATAATATTATAATTTGTACATATAATATAATAGTATATATATATGTGTTAATATATTGTATATACTAATGTAATATTAATTAGTATATATATAAAATATATTATGCTATAGTATAATATAATATAGTATGTATAATATTAAGAGATATATATTAATATATGTAATATATGTATATATTATAAATAATATATATATATTTGTATATATACTAATATTAATACAGATATATAATATATTACTAATACATTATAATATTAAGTACTCTATAATAATTATATTTAATATATACATAATAATTATAATATATACATAATATTAATATAATTAATAGTATAATATTATATACATATATTATAATTAATGTATTATAATATTATATATTATTAATTATATATTATTATTACATACATATTAATATATAATAATTAATAATAACATATAATATAATATATTAATAAAATATAATATATATATATATATATATATGAATATTATACTTATATTAATAATATGTATATATATTTATTAATGTATAAATATATTAATAATATATATGTATTGTATAGTTATTATATATTAATTTTAATATTATACATAAAACATATATTATAATATTATGTATTAATATTATACAATTATTTAATTATATATATTATAATATAAATATTTACATATATACCATAAATTAATTATAATATATATTACATAGATTATATTCATATTATATACTATATACATATTAATATTAGTTGTGTACTTTTCTAGACTTGACATCTCATTTAGTGAGGTGTCTTTGAGATAAGTGTCTTGCATGCAACCTAGCCTGACATGTATAAATTCATATTATTATAATAATATAATAATATTTATACATATAAAATGTAATTAATATGTATATATGTATAGCTATTAATATAAATCGGTATTATATAATATATATTATTATAATATTAACATTATATAATTATTATAATATATATTACATAATTAATATATGAACATATTATATATTAATATATTATATAATAATTATAATATACACATATATAATTATTTTACATACATACTACAATAATATATACTAATAATTAAAATATGTATATACATTATAATATATATTATATGTACAGATTATAGCATTATATATTAATATATTTGTATATATTATATTAACATAATATATTATATATGTTAAATAATATATAATGTATAATATATATAATGTATTATATATTATATATAATTATAACATATAGTGTACATGTATTAATTATATAGTATAATGTATAATAGTACATAATATATTTATAATATATTATAATATATATTATAAATTATATAATTTATACATATATAATTAATATTAATATATAATGTATATTAATAATATAATATAATATATTATACATATAATATATACAATATATTCTATATATTATAATATATATTATAAATATATTATGCACCATTATACATTATACTATATAATTAATATATGTATACTATATGTTATAATTAAATATAAAATAGTATTATATATGTATAATATATTATACATACATATTTATATTAGTATATTATACTCAAGATATAATATATGTTATTATATATGTATATTATAATAATGTATGTTTACATTAATATTAATATTAATATATATTTATATTATGATAATATGTATTTATTAATATCATATATATAGTATACATATTATATAACTAACATATGTATAATTATATTATAATATATTATAATGTATAATACTATTATATGTAATATTGTAAGATCAACAATAGACAGGTGAGGAACACATAGATCTAAGATCTTTTTTACTGAATCTAGGATGATATTACTGAGGACCCCCTTAGTAATATAAGCTGACAAGAAAAACCCCACAAACGCCTGCGCCTTCACTCGGCATTATGGAAACAAGGGCACGAAGTCGGCTTATATACCTTAGGTTAACTCAAACCTGATTCAAACCTCACAAATCCTATTATTGATTTTAGTTATTTGACTTTTATCATGTTTCCAAAACCTCAAAAGGTCTGGATCCATGTTAGTAAAAACATGCAAGCCATGCTATGATCTAACACACAAACCTAGCCTGCCATATTAGGCGGCCACTAACAGAATATACAAATTTAAATACAAAAACAAAAATTAAAATTTAGACTTACACTTATGTTGTGCTCAGAATAATTTTATTGATATAAAGGCTTTGGTTACAAAGGGAGAGAGTGGTTGGAGGGAGAAAAGAGAGAGGTGGTCAACACCAGCGTGCCTTAACAAATGGAAAATAAACCTATTTATAGAAAAGGAAGAGCCGGACATGAAACCCCGGATTCCAAAAATAAAAATGAATAGTAAAACTTTACATAAGTCAAAAAGAAAACAGTAAAGTTATTTACAAAAGCTGCTTTATAAAAGCAAAACAGACAAATCTATCCAAATCCTTGTCCGGTGACTAATATGTCACTATTGAGTCTTCGTCTTCAATTTTCTTCAGATTCTGATTCTTCTGCAAAGATATGATCTTTTGTGATTCCAACATTATGGAACTTGAGCTTCCAAAAACCCAAGAGGAAAGCCTGAGAAAAACAATCATGTGAATAGATATATTTTTCCATACACCTTCTGAATTTATTATCTTGGAATTCCATCTTCTTCCAAGCTTGGCAATGAATTCTGACAACTTTGGCACAATTATAATCAAATTGCTGCTCACTGTTGAAATCTTCAACAAGAAGTGAAATAGCTTCTTTTCGACATTGATTCCAAATCTCATCAATATTTTGTTTCCATTGAAAATAACAGAAACATCTTGGACAATTAAAATAATGTTCTGTACTCATTTTGAAGAATCTTTAGTAAAAGAGTCTTTAAGCTCTTCAAGTGCTTCAAATAAAGCTGGGTCTGGGATATCATCCTCTGGATCCTGTGAATCTTGTAAAATACTAGTGAATTGATTTTCACTAGATTCAGACCTCATGGAGGAGTCAGATTTTGAATCTGATGCAAGATTTTTCGAGATATCTTTTTTCATTTCAGAAACAAACAATTCAATCATCTGCTTCTGAGACAAAATCCCAGCATATTTCTGGGTAAGAACTTTGAAAGGACTGATATAATCTTCCTCTTTTTCTTTTTCTTTTTCTTTAAGATCTTGCTTATAAGCTTTGATCTTTTCATTGATTTTTTTGAATGTTTCTTCCGAGAATAATTTCCCGGTTTCTGGGTCTATCCTCATCATTTTATCCCAGAATTTGCATTGGCTGATTCGCCATAAACATGGTGCCCCATAGCTAGTATAACCAACTATTGGAGTCCACTTCCATATCCATGGAATTCCAAATTCAGTAAAGAAAAGACAAGTAGTCTTCCTTCAATAAAATTATTAGAAGATTTTCCCTGTATAACAGGGGAGACTGATATCCAGTCTTTCATAAGACCATGAAATAAATCTGGCAAAATTTTTGCCGAAGGTCCAAAAGTTCTTCACCAAGTAAAGAACCAATTTGGAATTGGTCTGTGAAAAATATTTTCACAAACTTTTAAAAACTAAGAGTGTTTATGCCTCTTGTTCTCATATAAGAGAGGTTTTTCAAAACTTTCGATATAATCGAAGTAATTGAATTTAAAATTCATATTATGAAGTTGAGAATAGAATTCTTTCTCTGCTAATGGAGATATTCCCCATTCTTCAAAGGATATAACCTTTTTGATAATCATATTGGAAAAGTTATAATCTTTTCCTTTCTCACCAGAGGCAAAATGGTTAATCTCAACACTATTAGTGGAGAGAAGGAGAGTTTCATAATAACCTCTCTGTTTATAAGATCCACACACGTATGACGTGTTAGAAAGATATCTTTCCATTATGGTCCAAGGACTATCAGCCCATTGAGTATCTCTTTCTTCTATTAGAAGAATAAGTTGCCGATTAACATTTTCGACAAACATTTTTTCATTTTCTTCTTCCTTAGCTATATTAGCATAGGAATTCTGAGTATCTTCAGGAGAGATATTACTCTCTTTTCCTTTTTGTTTTTGTTTCAAGAATTCTTGAAACTCTTTATCAAGATCAGAGGTATTACCTCCATAGGAACTTGCTGTATTAGCAATATTTTGGGCAATCAATTTTCCCTTACCATGCTGAACAATAGTTCTTGGTTGAGGTTGTGGATTATAACCCCTTCCTCCTCTACCTCTATAAGAGGTGATGTTTTCTCCACTTGTACTTCCTCTTCCTCTATTAGAGGAATAGAAATTGTGATCTGGGAAACTCATTCCTGCAAAAATTCACGAGTAAGGAAATCAGGCAAATAATTATCAATGCCTTTTTTATGAATAATAATAAAATCAAAAGGAGCAAGATGTGCTTGCCATCTGGCAAACATCTGCTTTGAAACATCATGTTTAAAATCTTTGTTAGACATGAATTTGGCTGCATTGCAGTCAGTTTTAATTATAAATTTCTGATTATATAAATCATCCTGAAATTTTAAAACACATTTAACAATGGCAAGAATTTCTTTAGCCACTGTAGAATAATTTTTCTGGGCATTATTCCATTTCCCAGAATAAAATCTAATAAGATATTCTTGTTTATTATGGGAATCTACTTGTTTAAGTATTCCTCCATATCCAAGATCAGAAGCATCAGTTTCAACAATTTTTTCCCTTAAGGGATTTGCAAGCATAAGACATGGAAGGTTTTTAACCTTCTCTTTAATTCTTTTGACAGCCTTGGTATGATTTTCATTCCAAGGAAAAGGATTCTTTTTTAATCTATCATATAAGATAGCAGTATCTTCATTAAGATTTTTTATATAAGAAGAGATATAATTTAAACTTCCAAGAAATCTCTGAAGTTGAGTTTTATCAGTGATTATATCTGGAAATTTATTTCCAAATTCAATACTTCTTTGAATAGGAATAATATTTCCTTTATCAATTATATGACCAAGAAATCTTATAGAAGATTGGAATAAAAGCATTTTTGGTTTTGAAATAACAAGACCATTTTTAATAACAATATCTTTAAACATATTTAAATGTTTAAAGTGAGATTCAATATCTTTAGAAAAGACAAGAATATCATCAATATAAACTATAATAAAATTGCTAAATGGATTAAAAATATCATTCATAATTTGTTGAAATTCTGAAGGAGCATTTTTAAGTCCAAATGGCATTACTGTCCATTCATAATGTCTAAATGGAACATTGAATGTAGTTTTATATCTGTCAGATTCATTAATTTGAATCTGCCAAAATTCAGATTTTAAATCAAATTTAGAAAAGACTAATGCATTAACTAGTCTATCAAGAAGATCTTTCTTATTAGGAATAGGATGCCTAATCCATTTTAAAACCTTATTTAAAGGTTTATAATTTATAACAAGTCTAGGAACACCTCGTTCCTGCTCAGAATGCTTATTAACATAAAATGCAGTACATGACCATGGAGACTTAGAAGGAGTTATTAACTTCTTCTGTAAAAGAGACTCAATTTCTTTTTTACATAACTCTAAATATTCAGAGTTCATTTGACAAGGTCTAGCCTTGGTAGGAATATTCTTTTCACAAAAATCATCTTCATATGGAAGAGAAATAATATGCTTTTTTCTATCCCAAAAAGCATTAGGCAAATCATTACAAATATCAACAGAAAACTTATTATGAATAAATTGAATTTTTTCCTGTAATTTGGGATTTTTGAGTTTTTCTTCAATAGTAAGAAAACTTACTTCTTCTTTTAAAGAATTTATTTGAAAGGTTTTCCTTTCAATCTGTTCTTGTAATTCATTCAAAACTCTATTTATAGGTTTTGTAATAAAATCAAAAGATATAGGTTTTCCTTCAAAGGTTCCAATTAAACCTTTTTCATTGACAACAGTCAAAGGGTAAATTTTATATATAAAAGGTAAGCCAAGTATAAGCTAGCTTGAGATATTTTTTGCAAGAAGAAAGCTAGTTGAAATACAACTACCATTTTTGCAAACAAAAGCTTTTGGAATCTTGAATTTTATTTCAAGACGCTCACCTCCAGCATGGGAAAGTGAATGAGAAGTTTTATGAAAATATCTAGTAGGAATTAATCCTTCCTGGATGACATTTAAGTCAGCACCACTATCAATCATGGCAATAAAATCAAATTTTTGATTTTTTATAAGAAGAGTAATTTTTGTATACCACTTTTGTGATATGACCATTGAAATGGTAGATAAAAAATCTTTTTCTAATGGCATAAGATGCTCAATAGAATCATCAAAAGAATTATCAATCTCTTTTTCTTTATTTCCTTCTAATAAAGAAATTCTTTGATGAAAATTATCATTTATCTTATAAAGATTTTTTATTTCATTTTTAAGATTATTAATCTCACAAACTAAATCCTGAGTAGAAACAGGATTTTGTTTTTCATACTTCTGTCTAAGAAGTTTATTAACTTCAGACATGGAGTATGTATTCTCAATATTCTGAGAAACTGTTTGACTAGTATTACTTGTAGATGGAATATCTTCCATTTGATCAATAATACTAGTTCTTAAAAGAGGATCTTTAATTCTTTTAAGAAATTCTAACAAATTATCATTAGTCAAGACACTTAAATTAAGATCTTGAAACTGAGACATAAGTTTATAAAACTCATCAGTATTATCAGTATTACTGATTTCTTTTGAAGAACGAATACAAGGTTGTCCTTGTATACATGCTTCACAATCTTCACTTTCTGATAATAAAGATTCATTATCAAGAAGCTGAAGATCTTCAGAATCATTTGATTCTGAATAATCAGTATCTAAACTTTCTGGTTTATTATTATCAGAATCTAAAACAATTTTACAAATTTTTTCTTTTAAATCATCATCAATATCAAGGGCTTTAATCTTATCTTTTGCCCAACACTGGTTAGCATAATGACCAGGTTTTTTACATTTTCTACATATTATAGAAAATTCCTTTTTCTTTCTTTTATCTTTTTTATAAAAATCTGATCTAGATTTTTTCAATTCTTTTCTTCTATCAGAATAATTTCTTTTCTTTCTTTTAGAAAGTTTTCCTTCTCTAATATCTTTTGAAGGACGAGTTTTCCTTTTAAAGGGATTTTCCATACCAAATTGACCACAAAATTGACCAAGTTGTTTTTTCTCAAGCAAATTTTGCATTTTAATCTGGTTATTTAATTTCAACTCATTGCATAGGTTTAAACCCTCTTGAATACAAGTTGATATTAAATTACCATATGTATAATCATCATAAGGAATAGAAATTTTATCTTTCCTAAGAATTCTACGAATTCTTTCAGCAAAAAGACTTGGAAGACCATCAATAAATTTGGCTTTCCAATGACTGCTATTACAGTCTGGTAACTCAAAAATACGAGTTAAAAATGTATCTTTATACCATCTAAAATCAGACAGTGTTTTGCATCTAAGATTACTTAGGAGAGTTCTTATATTTTCTCCATTATCATAAAATCTTTCTGTAAAATGATCAATAATAGTAAGAACTAAAGAAAAAACAGCATTTTCAACAGGAATATTATTCTCTTCTTTAATAGAATTAAGAATAGTAAATTTTTGTTCTTGAGATAAATAATTATCCCACCAACCTTTAAGTTGGCCAGTAAAACCAGCAATAATCATACCAGCTATATTTTTATCAGTATTACCAGCAACTTTACACACAGTACTATACATCATCATACGGTGTGCAAGATTATAGATGTGCCTATCAGTGCAACCATCTAAATTCCATTCATAAATACTTTTTCCATTATAATTATTAGAAAGAAAATATTCTTGTTCTTGATGTAAAATATCAATAGGAGAAGGTCTATTATAATAGTACCTGCTTTGAGTAGGCCTATCTGCCCACTTCATTTTATTAATCTCATCTGTATTATTAACAGAATAAGAAGAAGAAGGGTTTTGAAATTCTGTTTGGAATTCTTCTTCATTATCTCAAGCTGAAATATTAAAAGCTTTAAATTTTTCTTCAAGAAGTTTCTCTAAATCAGAAACAGAAGATTTGAGTTTAAAATCCTTTATTAAAGGAGGAGATTGAATAGAAGAAGAAACAATGGATGTAATATCCTTTTTCTTTTCAATATGCACATCAGGTTTTATCTGATTAATAGCTGAAATAATTTTTTCAACTCTATCATGTAAAAAAATCATTTCTTCACCAAGAATAGTCAAATACAAATTTGTATAATTTTGATTTTCAATCAATTGATTTATATGCTTTGTAGTTATAGGAAGCATATCTGTTTCAAATATTTTTGAAAAAGCTATAAAATTAAAAATTTTATCATTCTTTTCAATCTGAAAAGGTTGTTGAGGAGGATAAACAGATTTTTGAACCTATCCAGAATTAAGTTTATAACTTCTTTCAATTACTGAAATATAATCAGTAACAAAGGTTTTAAAAAACCAAGGAATGAAATATATTATTTCATTTTTTTCTTCACAGAACTCATAAAATTTTTTAAGAAAGAATCATGTTCTTTTTTAGTAAAATTTTTAAAAAACCATATTCTAAATGGTTCCCATTTGGGTAAATAAAATTCTTCATTAATCTGCTTTCTAACAGCAGATCCTTTTGAAAAATCAAGTTTGGTTTTACTATTCATATTAAATAGTAAAATTCATTTGTGATACGGTATCAGTATCTTTAATGTTATAAACATTATTCTGCAAACTCTTGTTTTTATCAATGACAATATTTTCATTATGATCTTCTTGAGATTTATCATCCTCTTGAAAATAAGAAGACGTTGATGCTCCAGAAGTCTGTGGTATTTCCACATCATAATGAAGAGGAGATATAAAAGAATGATTAGATTGAGATCTAGATAAAGATCTCGAAGAAGATATTAACTTCCTTTGTTCAGGAGCAAATTTAATTTGCACTGAACCTTCATTATTCTGAACAATCTGTTGTAATCTATTATTAACAACAGGAATTTTAGGCATAGCCTGTGTAAGAGTCCAGTGTTCTGGGAACTTAATTTCTTCCCATTTAATGACTCTTCGACTAGTAATATTAGATTTTCCAAAATTTGTTTCAATCAAAATAGTCTCATTAGACTTTTTATCTATTCTTTTACACATAGGATTTAGAGTATATAATGGTTTAAAATATATATGATAACAAATACATATGACTTCTGTTCCAGAAACATAATTATAATTTTCTGTACAGACATTCAATGTCAAAGTATCCAAAATATTTCTATCAGTTAATGAAACTGAAAGATTTGGATAAACATCAAAATAAACTGGACCATGTGCCAGACTAGATTGTATCATTCCCATTATAGAATGGGTAAAATCCAGATTTCTAGCATCTCTAAGAGTTGCCATAAACATTTCTGGAAGACCTTCTAAGTTAAAGGTCTAAATGCAATTTGAATACATCCTATATGAATGAAATTATGAGTATCAAAGAAAGGTTGAATATCTCTTTCATTTAAGAGACGAATAGTCATCTCTTTACCATTTAGAGATATAGCCGACTCAGTAGTTTTGACTACTTGTTTGAGACCTAATTTCTCAAAAGTACCTAATTCATAAACCAGATTTGGTTTTATCTTAGGAATAGTCCATTTGCTTAATAAATCAAAATTTTCAGGAATATCAAATTCCTCAATTCTAGTGTTTTTAACACTAGATTTCTTATGAAATATATTCATAAGTAAAAAAGGTGTTAGATCATACTCAAACCCAAACAGACTAAGATCAACAATAGACAGGTGAGGAACACATAGATCTAAGATCTTTTTTACTGAATCTAGGATGATATTACTGAGGACCCCCTTAGTAATATAAGCTGACAAGAAAAACCCCACAAACGCCTGCGCCTTCACTCGACATTATGGCAACAAGGGCACGAAGTCGGCTTATATACCTTAGGTTAACTCAAACCTTATTCAAACCTCACAAATCCTATTATTGATTTTAGTTATTTGATTTTTATCATGTTTCCAAAACCTCAAAAGGTCTGGATCCATGTTAGTAAAAACATGCAAGCCATACTATGATCTAACACACAAACCTAGCCTGCCATATTAGGCGGCCACTAACAGAATAAGTCTAAATTTTAATTTTTGTTTTTGTATTTAAATTACATAAAGAGACCCAGGAGGCAAGACTCAAACCCAAACAGACTAAGATCAACAATAGACAGGTGAGGAACACATAGATCTAAGATCTTTTTTACTGAATCTAGGATGATATTACTGAGGACCCCATAAAGAGACCCAGGAGGCAAGACTCAAACCCAAACAGACTAAGATCAACAATAGACAGGTGAGGAACACATAGATCTAAGATCTTTTTTACTGAATCTAGGATGATATTACTGAGGACCCCCTTAGTAATATAAGCTGACAAGAAAAACCCCACAAACGCCTGCGCCTTCACTCGGCATTATGGCAACAAGGGCACGAAGTCGGCTTATATACCTTAGGTTAACTCAAACCTGATTCAAACCTCACAAATCCTATTATTGATTTTAGTTATTTGATTTTTATCATGTTTCCAAAACCTCAAAAGGTCTGGATCCATGTTAGTAAAAACATGCAAGCCATACTATGATCTAACACACAAACCTAGCCTGCCATATTAGGCGGCCACTAACAGAATATACAAATTTAAATACAAAAACAAAAATTAAAATTTAGACTTACACTTATGTTGTGTTCAGAATAATTTTATTGATATAAAGGCTTTGGTTACAAAGGGAGAGAGTGGTTGGAGGGAGAAAAGAGAGAGGCGGTCAACACCAGCGTGCCTCAACAAATGGAAAACAAACCTATTTATAGAAAAGGAAGAGCCGGACATGAAACCCCGGATTCCAAAAATAAAAATGAATAGTAAAACTTTACATAAGTCAAAAAGAAAACAGTAAAGTTACTTTACAAAAGCTGCTTTATAAAAGCAAAACGGACAAATCTATCCAAATCCTTGTCCGGTGACTAATATGTCACTATTGAGTCTTCGTCTTCAATTTTCTTCAGATTCTGATTCTTCTGCAAAGATATGATCTTTTGTGATTCCAACATTATGGAACTTGAGCTTCCAAAAACCCAAGAGGAAAGCCTGAGAAAAACAATCAGGTGAATAGATTTATTTTTCCATACACCTTCTGAATTTATTATCTTGGAATTCCATCTTCTTCCAAGCTTGGCAATGAATTCTGACAACTTTGGCACAATTATAATCAAATTGCTGCTTACTGTTGAAATCTTCAACAAGAAGTGAAATAGCTTCTTTTCGACATTGATTCCAAATCTCATCAATATTTTGTTTCCATTGAAAATAACAGAAACATCTTGGACAATTAAAATAATGTTCTGTACTCATTTTGAAGAATCTTTAGTAAAAGAGTCTTTAAGCTCTTCAAGTGCTTCAAATAAAGCTGGGTCTGGGATATCATCCTCTGGATCCTGTGAATCTTGTAAAATACTAGTGAATTGATTTTCACTAGATTCAGACCTCATGGAGGAGTCAGATTTTGAATCTGATGCAAGATTTTTCGAGATATCTTTTTTCATTTCAGAAACAAACAATTCAATCATCTGCTTCTGAGACAAAATCCCAGCATATTTCTGGGTAAGAACTTTGAAAGGACTGATATAATCTTCCTCTTTTTCTTTTTCTTTTTCTTTAAGATCTTGCTTATAAGCTTTGATCTTTTCATTGATTTTTTTGAATGTTTCTTCCGAGAATAATTTCCCGGTTTCTGGGTCTATCCTCATCATTTTATCCCTGAATTTGTATTGGCTGATTCGCCATAAACATGGTGCCCCATAGCTAGTATAACCAACTATTGGAGTCCACATCCATATCCATGGAATTCCAAATTCAATAAAGAAAAGACAAGTAGTCTTTCCTACAATAAAATTATCAGAAGATTTTCCCTGTATAACAGGGGAGACTGATATCCAGTCTTTCATAAGACCATGAAATAAATCTGGCAAAATTTTTGCCGAAGGTCCAAAAGTTCTCCACCAAGTAAAGAACCAATTTGGAATTGGTCTGTGAAAAAATTTTTCACAAACTTTTAAAAACCAAGAGTGTTTAAGCCTCTTGTTCTCATATAAGAGAGTTTTTTCAAAACTTTCGATATAATCGAAGTAATTGAATTTAAAATTCATATTATGAAGTTGAGAATAGAATTCTTTCTCTGCTAATGGAGATATTCCCCATTCTTCAAAGGATATAACCTTTTTGATAATCATCTTGGAAAAGTTATAATCTTTTCCTTTCTCACCAGAGGCAAAATGGTTAATCTCAACACTATTAGTGGAGAGAAGGAGAGTTTCATAATAACCTCTCTGTTTATAAGATCCACACACGTATGACGTGTTAGAAAGATATCTTTTCATTATGGTCCAAGGACTATCAGCCCATTGAGTATCTCTTTCTTCTATTAGAAGAATAAGTTGCCGATTAATATTTTCGACAAACATTTTTTCATTTTCTTCTTCCTTAGCTATATTAGCATAGGAATTCTGAGTATCTTCAGGAGAGATATTACTCTCTTTTCCTTTTTGTTTTTGTTTCAAGAATTCTTGAAACTCTTTATCAAGATCAGAGGTATTACCTCCATAGGAACTTGCTGTATTAGCAATATTCTGGGCAATCAATTTTCCCTTACCATGCTGAACAATAGTTCTTGGTTGAGGTTGTGGATTATAACCCCTTCCTCCTCTACCTCTATAAGAGGTGATGTTTCCTCCACTTGTACTTCCTCTTCCTCTATTAGAGGAATAGAAATTGTGATCTGGGAAACTCATTCCTGCAAAAATTCACGAGTAAGGAAATCAGGCAAATAATTATCAATGCCTTTTTTATGAATAATAATAAAATCAAAAGGAGCAAGATGTGCTTGCCATCTGGCAAACATCTGCTTTGAAACATCATGTTTAAAATCTTTGTTAAACATGAATTTGGCTGCATTGCAGTCAGTTTTAATTATAAATTTCTGATTATATAAATCATCCTGAAATTTTCAAACACATTTAACAATGGCAAGAATTTCTTTAGCCACTGTAGAATAATTTTTCTGGGCATTATTCCATTTCCCAGAATAAAATCTAACAAGATATTCTTGTTTATTATGGGAATCTACTTGTTTAAGTATTCCTCCATATCCAAGATCAGAAGCATCAGTTTCAACAATTTTTTCCCATAAGGGATTTGCAAGCATAAGACATGGAAGGTTTTTAACCTTCTCTTTAATTCTTTTAACAGCCTTGGTATGATTTTCATTCCAAGGAGAAGGATTCTTTTTTAATCTATCATATAAGATAGCAGTATCTTAATTAAGATTTTTTATATAAGAAGAGATATAATTTAAACTTCCAAGAAATCTCTGAAGTTGAGTTTTATCAGTGATTATATCTGGAAATTTATTTCCAAATTCAATACTTCTTTGAATAGGAATAATATTTCCTTTATCAATTATATGACCAAGAAATCTTATAGAAGATTGGAATAAAAGCATTTTTGGTTTTGAAATAACAAGACCATTTTTAATAACAATATCTTTAAACATATTTAAATGTTTAAAGTGAGATTTAATATCTTTAGAAAAGACAAGAATATCATCAATATAAACTATAATAAAATTGCTAAATGGATTAAAAATATCATTCATAATTTGTTGAAATTCTGATGGAGCATTTTTAAGTCCAAATGGCATTACTGTCCATTCATAATGTCCAAATGGAACATTGAATGCAGTTTTATATCTGTCAGATTCATTAATTTGAATCTGCCAAAATCCAGATTTTAAATCAAATTTAGAAAAGACTAATGCATTAACTAGTCTATCAAGAAGATCTTTCTTATTAGGAATAGGATGCCTAATCCATTTTAAAACCTTATTTAAAGGTTTATAATTTATAACAAGTCTAGGAACACCTCGTTCCTGCTCAGAATGCTTATTAACATAAAATGCAGTACATGACCATGGAGACTTAGAAGGAGTTATTAACTTCTTCTGTAAAAGAGACTCAATTTCTTTTTTACATAACTCTAAATATTCAGAGTTCATTTGACAAGGTCTAGCCTTGGTAGGAATATTCTTTTCACAAAAATCATCTTCATATGGAAGAGAAATAATATGCTTTTTTCTATCCCAAAAAGCATTAGGCAAATCATTACAAATATCAACAGAAAACTTATTATGAATAAGTTGAATTTTTTCCTGTAATTTGGGATTTCTGAGTTTTTCTTCAATAGTAAAAAAACTTACTTCTTCTTTTAAAGAATTTATTTGAAAGGTTTTCCTTTCAATCTATTCTTGTAATTCATTCAAAACTCTATTTATAGGTTTTGTAATAAAATCAAAAGATATAGGTTTTCCTTCAAAGGTTCATTGACAACAGTCAAAGGGTAAATTTTATATATAAAAGGTAAGCCAAGTATAACCTGGCTTGAGATATTTTTTGCAAGAAGAAAGCTAGTTGAAATACAACTACCATTTTTGCAAACAAAAGCTTTTGGAATCTTGAATTTTATTTCAAGACGCTCACCTCCAGCATGGGAAAGTGAATGAGAAGTTTTATGAAAATACCTAGTAGGAATTAATCCTTCCTGGATGACATTTAAGTCAGCACCACTATCAATCATGACAATAAAATCAAATTTTTTATTTTTTATAAGAAGAGTAATTTTTGTATACCACTTTTGTGATATGACCATTGAAATGGTAGATAAAAAATCTTTTTCTAATGGCATAAGATGCTCAATAGAATCATCAAAAGAATTATCAATCTCTTTTTCTTTATTTCCTTCTAATAAAGAAATTCTTTGATGAAAATAATCATTTATCTTATAAAGATTTTTTATTTCATTTTTAAGATTATTAATCTCACAAACTAAATCCTAAGTAGAAACAGGATTTTGTTTTTCATACTTCTGTCTAAGAAGTTTATTAACTTCAGACATGGAGTATGTATTCTCAATATTCTGAGAAACTGTTTGACTAGTATTACTTGTAGATGGAATATCTTCCATTTGATCAATAATACTAGTTCTTAAAAGAGGATCTTTAATTCTTTTAAGAAATTCTAACAAATTATCATTAGTCAAGACACTTAAATTAAGATCTTGAAACTGAGACATAAGTTTATAAAACTCATCAGTATTATCAGTATTACTGATTTCTTTTGAAGAACGAATACAAGGTTGTCCTTGTATACATGCTTCACAATCTTCACTTTCTGATAATAAAGATTCATTACCAAGAAGCTTAAGATCTTCAGAATCATTTGATTCTGAATAATCAGTATCTGAACTTTCTGGTTTATTATTATCAGAATCTAAAACAATTTTACAAATTTTTTCTTTTAAATCATCATCAATATCAAGGGCTTTAATCTTATCTTTTGCCCAACACTGGTTAGCATAATGACCAGGATTTTTACATTTTCTACATATTATAGAAAATTCCTTTTTCTTTCTTTTATCTTTTTTATAAAAATCTGATCTAGATTTTTTCAATTCTTTTCTTCTATAAGAATAATTTCTTTTCTTTCTTTTAGAAAGTTTTCCTTCTCTAATATCTTTTGAAGGACGAGTTTTCCTTTTAAAGGGATTTTCCATACCAAATTGACCACAAAATTGACCAAGTTGTTTTTTCTCAAGCAAATTTTGCTTTTTAATCTGGTTATTTAATTTCAACTCATTGCATAGGTTTAAACCCTCTTGAATACAAGTTGATATTAAATTACCATATGTATAATCATCATAAGGAATATAAATTTTATCTTTCCTAAGAATTCTACGAATTCTTTCAGCAAAAAGACTTGGAAGACCATCAATAAATTTGGCTTTCCAATGACTGCTATTACAGTCTGGTAACTCAAAAATACGAGTTAAAAATGTATCTTTATACCATCTGAAATCAGACAGTGTTTTGCATCTAAGATTACTTAGGAGAGCTCTTATATTTTCTCCATTATCAGAAAATCTTCCTGTAAAATGATCAATAATAGTAAGAACTAAAGAATAAACAGCATTTTCAACAGGAATATTATTCTCTTCTTTAATAGAATTAAGAATAATAAATTTTTGTTCTTGAGATAAATAATTATCCCACCAACCGTTAAGTTGGCCAGTAAAACCAGCAATAATCATACCAGCTATATTTTTATCAGTATTACCAGCAACTTTACACACAGTACTATACATCATCATACGGTGTGCAAGATTATAGATGTGCCTATCAGTGCAACCATCTAAATTCCATTCATAAATACTTTTTCCATTATAATTATTAGAAAGAAAATATTCTTGTTCTTGATGTAAAATATCAATAGGAGAAGGTCTATTATAATAGTACCTGCTTTGAGTAGGCCTATCTGCCCACTTCATTTTATTAATCTCATCTGTATTATTAACAGAATAAGAAGAAGAAGGGTTTTGAAATTCTTTTTGGAATTCTTCTTCATTATCTAAAGCTGAAATATTAAAAGCTTTAAATTTTTCTTCAAGAAGTTTCTCTAAATCAGAAACAGAAGATTTGAGTTTAAAATCCTTTATTAAAGGAGGAGATTGAATAGAAGAAGAAACAATGGATGTAATATCCTTTTTCTTTTCAATATGCACATCAGGTTTTATCTGATTAATAGCTGAAATAATTTTTTCAACTCTATCATGTAAAGAAATCATTTCTTCACCAAGAATAGTCAAATACAAATTTGTATAATTTTGATTTTCAAACAATTGATTTATATGCTTTGTAGTTATAGGAAGCATATCTGTTTCAAATATTTTTGAAAAAGCTGTAAAATTAAAAATTTTATCATTCTTTTCAATCTGAAAAGGTTGTTGAGGAGGATAAACAGATTTTTGAACCTGTCCAGAATTAAGTTTATAACTTCTTTCAATTACTGAAATATAATCAGTAACAAAGGTTTTAAAAAACCAAGGAATAAAATATATTATTTCATTTTTTTCTTCACAGAACTCATAAAATTTTTTAAGAAACAAATCATGTTCTTTTTTAGTAAAATTTTTAAAAAACCATATTCTGAATGGTTCCCATTTGGGTAAATAAAATTCTTCATTAATCTGCTTTCTAACAGCAGATCCTTTTGAAAAATCAAGTTTGGTTTTACTATTCATATTAAATAGTAAAATTCATTTGTGATACGGTATCAGTATCTTTAATGTTATAAACATTATTATGCAAAATCTTGTTTTTATCAATGACAATATTTTCATTATGATCTTCTTGAGATTTATCATCCTCTTGAAAATAAGAAGACGTTGATGCTCTAGAAGTCTGTGGTATTTCCACATCATAATGAAGAGGAGATATAAAAGAATGATTAGATTGAGATCTAGATAAAGATCTCGAAGAAGATATTAACTTCCTTTGTTCAGGAGCAAATTTAATTTGCACTGAACCTTCATTATTCTGAACAATCTGTTGTAATCTATTATTAACAACAGGAATTTTAGGCATAGCCTGTGTAAGAGTCCAGTGTTCTGGGAACTTAATTTCTTCCCATTTAATGGCTCTTCGAGTAGTAATATTAGATTTTCCAAAATTTGTTTCAATCAAAATAGTCTCATTAGACTTTTTATCTATTCTTTTACACATAGGATTTAGAGTATATAATGGTTTAAAATATATACGATAACAAATACATATGACTTCTGTTCCAGAAACATAATTATAATTTTCTGTACAGACATTTTATGTCAAAGTATCCAAAATATTTCTATCAGTTAATGAAACTGAAAGATTTGGATAAACATCAAAATAAACTGGACCATGTGCCAGACTAGATTGTATCATTCCCATTATAGAATGGGTAAAATCCAGATTTCTAGCATCTCTAAGAGTTGCCATAAACATTTCTGGAAGACCTTCTAAAGTTAAAGGTCTAAATGCAATTTGAATACATCCTATATGAATGAAATTATGAGTATCAAAGAAAGGTTGAATATCTCTTTCATTTAAGAGACGAATAGTCATCTCTTTATCATTTAGAGATATAGCAGACTCAGTAGTTTTGACTACTTGTTTGAGACCTAATTTCTCAAAAGTACCTAATTCATAAACCAGATTTGGTTTTATCTTAGGAATAGTCCATTTGTTTAATAAATCTAAATTTTCAGGAATATCAAATTCCTCAATTCTAGTGTTTTTAACACTAGATTTCTTATGAAATATATTCATAAGTAAAAAGATGTTAGATCATAGATGAACTTAAACATATTTTCACTTCCATGGCTCTGATACCATATGTTCCTAGACATGTTATAAATTATAAACCTTTAAATAAGGTTTTAAAATGGATTAGGCATCCTATTCCTAATAAGAAAGATCTTCTTGATAGACTAGTTAATGCATTAGTCTTTTCTAAATTTGATTTAAAATCTGAATTTTGGCAGATTCAAATTAATGAATCTGACAGATATAAAACTGCATTCAATGTTCCATTTGGACATTATGAATGGACAGTAATGCCATTTGGACTTAAAAATGCTCCTTCAGAATTTCAACAAATTATGAATGATATTTTTAATCCATTTAGCAATTTTATTATAGTTTATATTGATGATATTCTTGTCTTTTCTGAAGATATTGAATCTCACTTTAAACATTTAAATATGTTTAAACATATTGTTATTAAAAATGGTCTTGTTATTTCAAAACCAAAAATGCTTTTATTCCAATCTTCTATAAGATTTCTTGGTCATATAATTGATAAAGGAAATATTATTCCTATTCAAAGAAGTATTGAATTTGGAAATAAATTTCCAGATATAATCACTGATAAAACTCAACTTCAGAGATTTCTTGGAAGTTTAAATTATATCTCATCTTATATAAAAAATCTTAATGAAGATACTGCTATCTTATATGATAGATTAAAAAAGAATCCTTCTCCTTGGAATGAAAATCATACCAAGGCTGTTAAAAGAATTAAAGAGAAGGTTAAAAACCTTCCATGTCTTATGCTTGCAAATCCCTTATGGGAAAAAATTGTTGAAACTGATGCTTCTGATCTTGGATATGGAGGAATACTTAAACAAGTAGATTCCCATAATAAACAAGAATATCTTGTTAGATTTTATTCTGGGAAATGGAATAATGCCCAGAAAAATTATTCTATAGTGGCTAAAGAAATTCTTGCCATTGTTAAATGTGTTTGAAAATTTCAGGATGATTTATATAATCAGAAATTTATAATTAAAACTGACTGCAATGCAGCCAAATTCATGTTTAACAAAGATTTTAAACATGATGTTTCAAAGCAGATGTTTGCCAGATGGCAAGCACATCTTGCTCCTTTTGATTTTATTATTATTCATAAAAAAGGCATTGATAATTATTTGCCTGATTTCCTTACTCGTGAATTTTTGCAGGAATGAGTTTCCCAGATCACAATTTCTATTCCTCTAATAGAGGAAGAGGAAGTACAAGTGGAGGAAACATCACCTCTTATAGAGGTAGAGGAGGAAGGGGTTATAATCCACAACCTCAACCAAGAACTATTGTTCAGCATGGTAAGGGAAAATTGATTGCCCAGAATATTGCTAATACAGCAAGTTCCTATGGAGGTAATACCTCTGATCTTGATAAAGAGTTTCAAGAATTCTTGAAACAAAAACAAAAAGGAAAAGAGAGTAATATCTCTCCTGAAGATACTCAGAATTCCTATGCTAATATAGCTAAGGAAGAAGAAAATGAAAAAATGTTTGTCGAAAATATTAATCGGTAACTTATTCTTCTAATAGAAGAAAGAGATACTCAATGGGCTGATAGTCCTTGGACCATAATGGAAAGATATCTTTCTAACACGTCATACGTGTGTGGATCTTATAAACAGAGAGGTTATTATGAAACTCTCCTTCTCTCCACTAATAGTGTTGAGATTAACCATTTTGCCTCTGGTGAGAAAGGAAAAGATTATAACTTTTCCAAGATGATTATCAAAAAGGTTATATCCTTTGAAGAATGGGGAATATCTCCATTAGCAGAGAAAGAATTCTATTCTCAACTTCATAATATGAATTTTAAATTCAATTACTTCGATTATATCGAAAGTTTTGAAAAAACTCTCTTATATGAGAACAAGAGGCATAAACACTCTTGGTTTTTAAAAGTTTGTGAAAATATTTTTCACAAACCAATTCCAAATTGGTTCTTTACTTGGTGGAGAACTTTTGGACCTTCGGCAAAAATTTTGCCAGATTTATTTCATGGTCTTATGAAAGACTGGATATCAGTCTCCCCTGTTATACAGGGAAAATCTTCTGATAATTTTATTGAAGGAAAGACTACTTGTCTTTTCTTTATTGAATTTGGAATTCCATGGATATGGAAGTGGACTCCAATAGTTGGTTATACTAGCTATGGGGCACCATGTTTATGGTGAATCAGCCAATACAAATTCTGGGATAAAATGATGAGGATAGACCCAGAAACCGGGAAATTATTCTCGGAAGAAACATTCGAAAAAATCAATGAAAAGATCAAAGCTTATAAGTAAGATCTTAAAGAAAAAGAAAAAGAAAAAGAGGAAGATTATATCAGTCCTTTCAAAGTTCTTACCCAGAAATATGCTGGGATTTTGTCTCAGAAGCAGATGATTGAATTGTTTGTTTCTGAAATGAAAAAAGATATCTCGAAAAATCTTGCATCAGATTCAAAATCTGACTCCTCCATGAGGTCTGAATCTAGTGAAAATCAATTCACTAGTATTTTACAAGATTCACAGGATCCAGATGATGATATCCCAGACCCAGCTTTATTTGAAGCACTTGAAGAGCTTAAAGACTCTTTTACTAAAGATTCTTCAAAATGAGTACAGAACATTATTTTAATTGTCCAAGATGTTTCTGTTATTTTCAATGGAAACAAAATATTGATGAGATTTGGAATCAATGTCGAAAAGAAGCTATTTCACTTCTTGTTGAAGATTTCAAAAGTGAGCAGCAATTTGATTATAATTGTGCCAAAGTTGTCAGAATTCATTGCCAAGCTTGGAAGAAGATGGAATTCCAAGATAATAAATTCAGAAGGTGTATGGAAAAATATATCTATTCACCTGATTGTTTTTCTCAGGCTTTCCTCTTGGGTTTTCGGAAGCTCAAGTTCCATAATGTTGGAATCACAAAAGATCATATCTTTGCAGAAGAATCAGAATCTAAAGAAAATTGAAGACGAAGACTCAATAGTGACATATTAGTCACCGGACAAGGATTTGGATAGATTTTTCCGTTTTGCTTTTATAAAGCAGCTTTTGTAAAGTAACTTTACTGTTTTCTTTTTGACTTATGTAAAGTTTTACTATTCATTTTTATTTTTGGAATCCGGGGTTTCATGTCCGGCTCTTCCTTTTCTATAAATAGGTTTGTTTTCCATTTGTTGAGGCACGCTGGTGTTGACCGCCTCTCTCTTTTCTCCCTCCAACCACTCTCTCCCTTTGTAACCAAAGCCTTTATATCAATAAAATTATTCTGAGCACAACATAAGTGTAAGTCTAAATTTTAATTTTTGTTTTTGTATTTAAATTTGTATATTCTGTTAGTGGCTGTCTAATATGGCAGGCTAGGTTTGTGTGTTAGATCATAGTATGGCTTGCATGTTTTTACTAACATGGATCCAGACCTTTTGAGGTTTTGGAAACATGATAAAAATCAAATAACTAAAATCAATAATAGGATTTGTGAGGTTTGAATCAGGTTTGAGTTAACCTAAGGTATATAAGCCGACTTCGTGCCCTTATTGCCATAATGCCGAATGAAGGCACAGGCGTTTGTGGGGTTTTTCTTGTCAGCTTATATTACTAAGGGGGTCCTCAGTAATATCATCCTAGATTCAGTAAAAAAGATCTTAGATCTATGTGTTCCTCACCTGTCTATTGTTGATCTTAGTCTGTTTGGGTTTGAGTCTTGCCTCCTGGGTCTCTTTATGTCATAATAATAATATCATAATACATATATTAAGATATTATATATGTACTATGGACTTATAATATATATGTTCATATATATGTGTTATAATATATTATTAGTATAATGGTATATATAGTAGTATATTAATTATAATATATGTACAAATGTATATATTATGGTATATACATATACATTATATATTAATAATATATATATATATATATATTATAATATATAGTTATATTATATTTGTATTAACATACTATATTATATTGTAAATATACATATATTACTATTTATAAGTATATAATATTATAATATAATCACATATATTATACTATTATATATAATATATTATATAGCATTATAATATATAACATTGTATATGATTATATGTTAGTATTATTATAGAATATTTACATTATAATATAGTATGTTAATATGAGCATAATATAAATATATATTATAATATATATAAATAATATTATATATAATGTCTATGTATATACCATAATATATACATTTGTACATATATATTATGGTATATATATTATTATATAGTATATTATAATTATAATATATAATATATTATTAATAATATTATAATGTATAATATATATTATAAGTATTATATTATAATTAATAATATATTATAGTCATATTATATAGGTATAATTATATATTTTATATTAATATATATATAAATTATAGTATATCTTTATAATTATAATTATATTTTATGTATAATACTAATATGTATATTATAATGTATATTAATACTATTACAATATTATATGTTATTATAATATTAACATATATATATACAATTACATATACATTATATACATATATACTATATAATATAATATATATAATTATAATATTAGTATATAATATTAATATGTATATATTATAAATATTTATTATATGGTGTTGATAATTTATTATATTAATATAGTATTATTTTATTAGAAAATATTAATAGTATGATAATATTAATACATAAATATATGTATAATAATACTATTAAGTATATTATGTATATTATATAATACATATATATTTATAATATATTAATACTATTATATACATTATAGTATATATAGTAATATAATTATACTATTAATATAATGTAATATTATAATAATATATAAACACCATATAATATATATTTATAGTATATATACATATTAATATTATATACTATATATGTATTATATGTATTATAACTAATATACTATTAATTAACTTATAATATATATATGTGTAATTATATATATGTATTATATTCATAATATAATATATATGTTTATATAATTATTATATATTACTTATTAATATATATAATTAATAATATTATATTATATAATATGTCTAATGTTAATAAATATGCATAATATTAATAATTATAATTATATTCTATTAATGTTATAATATATAATATATATTAATATTTAGTTATAGTATATATTATAAAATACAAATATGTATATATTTTGAAATTAATATCTACTATTAATGACATATATATTATAATTAATTATTATACTTATTAATATATACTAATAATAAGTAGTATAATACATATACATAGTACATATTTATAATATTATTATTATATGTATATATTACTATTTTTAAGTAATATGTATAATAGGATAATTAATACAACATAATTTTATTATATTTATATTACATAATATAATATTAAATATTATATTACATAAATATAAATAATATAATATTTTTATAATTATATTTAATGTACTTATATATTACATATATTATAATATATGTTAACTATTATAATATATATATTATTAATATATTAATAGATACTAATGTATATAATTAATTATATTATACATATATATTATAATTATTAATAACTTATAATTTTATAATTATGTATATTATATATAATATAATTATATGATAGTTATGTCTATAATATATTATATATAATATTTATTAATAGGTAATCAATATATATAATTATTAATAATATTATATTAGTAATTAATATATTAATATATTAGATATATTATATTTATATCATAATTATTATATATACATAATATAATATTAATAAATATATTTAAATGTATATAGATTAATATATAATATATATAATATTATATTAGTAATTAATATATTAATATATTACATATAATATATTTATATCATAATTATTATATATACATAATATAAGATTAATAAATAAATATAAATGTATATAGATTAATATATGATATATATATATATATATATATTATAATATGAATATAATATACTATTATAATATATATCTATTATAATATATTATTAATATATGATAAAAAACACAATCATAATATATACATATTATTAATGTTATATAAATTATACATATATGATATTAAAGCCACGTTTGATGTTTAAAATAATATCTATAGTATGTAATATTAATTATATAATAGTACATATTTTCTTTATACATTATAATGACTAATATATATGTATTAATAATTATAATAATATGCATATTATAATAATAATAATAATATATAATATTAATCACATATATATAATTATACTATGTTATTAATAATTAATATTATATATATATATAATATAATATAATAAATATAAGTATTATAGTATAGTATACATATATAATTAATGCTATATTATATAATTTTGTATTATATATATATATATATTATATAATACATATATTAGCGTATTAATAATATATTATTGTATAGTATTATAATAATATTATGTAATTATAATATATTTTTATATATGATAGCTATATGTTAATAATTATATATGATTATATATATTAACTGTAATAAATATATATTAATCCTATTATACTATTATAATTGTAGTATATATTATAATATATATGAATATATTGTAAACATGGTATACATAACTATAATAATATTATAGTTTTGTAATATTATTATAATAGCTATTATACATAACATATAATATATTATAATTTTACGTTATTATATACATTTATATAATGTATATATCAATTAATATGTTATAATTAATATTATAGATATTAGTTATAATAATATAATGTATATAGCTATTAATATAAATATATAATATATTATTAATATATTATTATAAATACATAGTATATTATTAATATATAATACATTATATGAATTATAATATAATATATGTATATTTACATATAATTTACATTATATTATGTACATAGTTACGTATATACTTATATAATTATATGATGATATTAATTATTTGTTAGTATATATAATATTATATATTAATTATTTAACTATATTTATATTAATATGTATAATCATATATTTATTATAGTATGTATATATATAATACTAATAGGTTATAATATATTATAATATGTATTATATAATATAATTAATTATAGTATATACTATATTATTACATATATAATAATTTATCAGTATTATAAGTATATTATTATAATTACTATTATATTATACGCTACATATATAATATTTATAATATATATTATAATTAAAAATATATAGCATATATTAATAATGTTAATATTATAATATTTTGTAATAGTATATATATATATACACACACATTATGAAAGTATAATTAATACATAATATATAATTAATATATATTAACATACATAATATTATGTATAATATATTATACATATATATGCACAAATAATTAATATTTATACATATGTTATAATTATATATTAATTATAGTATTTTAATATATATATATATATATATTATGCATTATTAATATATATATACTGTTATAACATACTATTATAATGTATATAATATACTATTATACTATATATAATAATAGTATATATTTAATTATAATGTTAATACACATACTATGTATATATAATATAATATATATTTAATAATTCTGTATGTATTAATAATTATTAATAATGTATTATATATATTAATAAAATATATTATAATACATATAATATATTAATATATAATAATATATATAGTTATATTATATAATGTACTATAATATATTATATTTACTATTATGATATATTAAGTATAATTATAAATATATTATATTACAACATATAATACTATTATAATCTACTATATACATATTATAATTTTGAATATACATATATATATATATATTAATATGTTATATAGGTATTATACATGTATTATATGTATATTATATATATTAATAAATAATATATGTATTAATAGTATACATATTATATAATGAATATATTAATTATATAATAATTATGTAAGATAGTATTATACATTATAAGTTAATATGTATACATATATATATATATATAATATTATAATAACCCTATAACATATAGTATATTAGTCTATATCATATTATACATTATATATTATATTATTTATTTACATATAATACATGTAATATTATATATGTATCTATATAATATTATATAATATAATATTATATATTAATATTAATAATATAATATATATAGTATATATTCTATATAGTATAAAATAATAATATAGCATAATATTAATATATATATATATAAATAATACTATATATTAATATCTATATTATAATATATAATAATTATATAAATATTATATTAATATGTATATATGTAAATATGCATTAATATATAATACATATAATAATTACTATTATATGTAATTTATTTTATTAATTATATTTTGTATAATACTAATGTTGTATATATGTAATAATAGTATATTAATTATATATTAATAATATAATATATATATACACATTATAATACATTATACATATTATTATAAAATATGTATTATAATATATATTAATTATATATAATACTAATAACTATTATATATACATAATATATATTATATACTATATAATTATTATATATAATTAATATATATTTATACATATATTATTATATAATATATGTTATAATATTATAATAATATATAAGTATATGTATAATACTATATATTATAATATATTATTATATATAATATGTATATACTATATACTATAAAATATTATAATATTAATCAAAATTTTCTCCGACCGATAAGACAAGAGCAACCTGGCTATGATACCAAGCTAGCACGAGACCCCTACTCGTTTATACCCTTAAAGGACCATGGCCACCATGTATTCAAACTACCTTGAGCAGGTTGACTCTGAACTTCCACTCCTTCTTCAGCACTCTTAGCCTTATCGAGCAAAGCTGAGATCCACCAAGTAAAATCAATTGAAAGCATGGATTGTGATCTTCGTGTGAACTATAGGGACCGTTACTCTTTTCTAGGTTATAACATATTTCTGATATACAAGATCCTCATAAGAGGCGAGTATAGAGCATACTTTATACTATATGGATAATAAGATGGTGAATATGATCAGCCACAGACTGGCTTAAGGTCTTTGGAGAAGACAACTAAGAGCTTATAAACTCATATAAGTATGGAAAATGGAGTGTTTATTTATTTTTGTGTATTTTACAATTGACTCAACTTCCCTATTTATTGAGTTTCGGGAGTGAAGAGTCATGAACCCTTATAAAAACATGTGTCAGAGTGGCAACCTTCATCAAATGACTCCTCACTTTAAGAAGGTTGCATGTAGAACATGTCATGCTAGGTTGCATGCAAGACACTTATCTCAAAGACACCTCACTAGATGAGATGTCATGTCTAAGAGAGTACACAACTACCCTTATAACATGGGTATTATATTATTTTAAACATAAAACGTGGCTTTAAGTACACCTCACTAGCTAAGATGTCTTGCCTACGAAAATACAAGACTACCCTTATTATATGGGTATTTATTACAAGGTTTAAATTTATGATTGAACTTGTCTTGGGTCTAACTTGGGTTCATACTTGAACTCTTGATCTTGACTAGTTCCAGGTTTATTTGATCTAGATTATTAAGTGATAGGGTTGACTATGAACAACGTACAAGTAAGTTCTTCAATATCTTCATGTGGATGGATTTTATTGGCAAAACATATGTGGACATAAAGTTCTCGGCGCTCTTCTTTTTTTTATCTTAGATTGGACCCTTGATTGTCTTCCATTTATAGTGTATGGGGATCGAACAAAGTTCTTATTGGATTTCTGTAGAATATGGCCTATGATAGAGAAATATAACATGAGGGTCTTCATCATCCTAATGTTCATTTTGGAGCACTTGTATCCATTCTTCCACAGTTGCATACCATAGTAGGAATGACCACTAGAGGATAGAGTCATTTTGAGTATCTTGGAAAATGATGAGTATATCTCATATTGAGAACTCAATTGGATGAAAGTATAAGGTGGACAAACACCATGGGTACCATAAACCGTTGAAGGTGAGATCTTTAGAAAGAGCAACATGTATTATGCCTAAGAATGGTTTCTGGAGATGATAGCAGGCTTGTTCCTCTTGGATTCCTTCTTCAGAATTATGTTTCGATAGATATCGAACCAAATTTGCAATTGCATGTTTTCGGATATCTCCAAGAGTTTTGAAAGGCTCATCATGACGAGAAAACAATAAATCAGGATTGATAAGATGGATGGGAGCTTGTCTCCAAAAACCAATTTTGGAAGATATTATCTTCTTTCGTTTTCCTTCATAAAGATAACGAGCAGCACCTTGGTAGATGATATGAGTTGAAGCTGAAATTGTCTGTAGAGATAATCAGGTACAACATTGTCCTTGCCCTTTATGTGTTGGACTTTTCAAACTGATATTTTGAAAATCAACCTTTGAGTCTGAGTAGCTATTTTTCTGGGACTCCTTTATTCTTTAACTCCATAATCGCTGGGAAGGATGTATTATCCAGTTGGATAATGAAATTGTATTCCACCACATGGAATTCAAATTTTTTAATTCCATATTTGACAGCTAATATCTCCTTGTAGACAACATGATAATGTGCTTCAGATTCTTTGAATTGGTCGCTGGCATGTCCAGAATATTGAAGTTTCCCACCTTCGTTTTCTAATAAGATAGCTCCCCTATAATCATCACTGGCATCTATTTGTAAGATCCATTGGCCATCTTAGGAATTCTCAAGGGTGAGAGCTTTTGACACACTTCTTTAAGATGTTTGACTGCTGTAGTTTGGTCAACATCCCAAGGAGATAGAGTTTTCCTAAGAAGCTTTGACAATTTGCTTGTATAGGCTGAACATTTGGGGATAACATCTCTAAGATATTTGACGATTCCAAGGAATTGTTGAACCTATTTAATAGATAAATTCTTATCCGAGAACTTAAGGAGTTCTTGGGATAGGTGTGATCCTGGTTCATACTCCCCATCCTCAATCTTCATGCCTTGAAAATCAATAGATTTTTACTTGATCACACTTTTCTTTTGGGATAACATAATACCATATTTTTGTACCAAGTCTATGAACATGTTGAGAAGTTGTTCATGTTCCTCTATATTATTGGAATATAAGAGGATATCATCTATGTAGACAAGGGTGATGTTTAGTATGGGTTAGAAGATTTTCATCATGGTTTTTTGGAAAATGGATGGTGCAACTTTGAGACCAAATGGCAAAACTGTCCATTGAAATTGAGCTGTGGTTAGGCAAAAAACTATTTTATACCTTTCATCTGGGTGTAAACCCACTTTCTAGAAACCAGATTTAAGGTCAAATTGGAAAAAGATTTTGGCTTCTGAGAGGTAAGAGAACATGACTTTTGTCCTGGGCAAAGAAAATTTATGATCAAGCAAGTAATAGTTGAGAGGTTTGTAATCAATGACTTTCTTTCCTTGAACTTGTTCTGCTCTCTTGGGCAAGCCCAATTTGAGTTGGTGGCATCAATTAGGCCCAAGGATAATAGCTTGCTGCATTCTTGTCGGGCCAAATTCAGCTCTTCTGGTGTTAGGCCAGGATGCATAGCTTTAGTGGCATTATAATCCTCATTCTTCTTAAAAGGAAGTCGAACATAGAATTCTGAGTTCTTCCAAAGTGGATGAGGATTGGTGAAGTCTGCATCTCAACATAACATTTTTTTAAATCTTTTGATAAGTGGATCAGGCTCTGGTATCTCCTTTACTGCGAACAACTTTTCTGTTGATGTGAGTGGTAGGAATGTCCTCTTGTATTTGACTCCATGGGAAAATATTTGTAGTTTCTGAGCTTTAAAGAAGACATCAAAGCCCAATAAGAAATCATGTCCTTGAAGTTTGCTTCCGATGACTTTGATCTAGTCAACACAGTCTGGAGGATTTGAATTTCAACTGGTTGTTTAGATATCAAGGCAATATGAAAGGTTTAGCCATCTGCAACAAAGAAATATTCATGATGAGACTCCCAAGCTTTGTTTGGAAGGATATCTGGGTTCATCATAGTTTTTCGTGCTCCTATATTAAGGACTTTGATCACTTTGATAGGCCTGTCATACTTTGACTGAAGCACCTTGACTTCAAGATGCGGTGATGACATCCCTTCTTCTATGATCATGTTGGTTTTTAACATTGGAGGTTGGTTTGTCATAAGAATGGGGACATTCTATTCTAAGTCTTCTTCATCTGATGTCTCATAAAGGACGAAGGCTATATCAGAATCCCGACCATCTTGTTCTGAATAGAGAGATTTTAAGTCTGCATTATCAACATATGTTTCATGATAGTGAAAGGTCTGTGATGCTATCTTAGCCACTTTCCTTTTCTTCGTAGGGCAGGTTTTTGCAAAATGCCCATTTTGTCCACATAGATAACAGCTGTCAGCGGACATTTTTCTAAATGGCTTCCTTCGAAAAAACCTGTATTATTGGTTTTTCTTTTTCCTTCTGAGCTTTTGCTTATCTTTTTCATTATCTTTTTTGGAACAATGGCATGATTTCTCAAGACATTTTATTTAAAGGTAGGATTTATCACAAGCTTTTTTAGGAATCTTTCATCTCTCCATCATTTCTTTAAATAGATTTTGTTGCTCACAGAGTTTCTCCAGAGTAGTCCAGCAGGTTTGATGGATTTGTCCCATGCTAATTTGGGCCATGTCTTTCTTCATGGCTTGATGCAACCTCGCCATTTCTGGTTGTAGCTCTTGTGGTAAAGAGGCAAGGTATGCATTTTCAGATTGGGATCATTATAGCCATTCAAAATGTAGAATATTTCAGACATTTGTTTGAAATGCCTGTCCAGATCCTTTTTCAATAGCGAGCATACCTCACAGAGAAGTATTCTTCAGACACAGCCTTGGTCTACAAAGAAATCTCACCGATAAATTCTCTATATATCTCACCAAGTACATCAGTTGGCATTGGTGCATCGATCAATTGAAATTGCCGGTATTCTCCAAGGCTCAAGAAACACTCTCTTAGGACACCAAGAAACCTTGATTTGAATTCCTTGAGTACTGTTCTTAAATCAGCTTCTTCTCTGTTTAGCTGATTATCTATCCAGGCTGATAGTATATGCATCTTTTCTCTTCGCTTTTAAATAGGTACATCATCAAATGAAAACCAAGGACCAGTGGAGGGTTTACTACCTTACTTTTTAGTAGGATGTGTCACATGTCGTCTGTCAGTAGTCTCTTGATCCGAGTCATCAGAAATAGGTTTGACTTTCTTCCGGATCACTTGTTTCTCTTGGGAGACCAAAGAACATAAGATGGGCCATTAAAGTATTAATGGGTTTTTTTTTACCTTCAGCCTATGATTAATCACCTTCTGCTTTTTTCTGTCTTAAAGGTGGTAAGGGTATACTACAGATCATCCCAAAATGTTTAGCATATAGCTAGGACTCTGTCTTTCACTCATTTGGAGATTGATATAAGGTTGGTGAAGTCGTAAAAGTGGTGACTCTATCAGGGGGCATAAAGGTTGAGCTTCTTTCTGCCTTATCTTTTTCGATCCTTGCAATCTCCTTTTTGAGTTGCCTAATTTCTGCTTCTTTTGATGTGAACTCTAAGCCATACTACCTATTTGCAATAAGGTTTCTAAGTTCTCTATCCAACTGAGTTATCTTCCTAGTAAGCCTCTGTTCCACTCTCATAAGCTGGGTCTGCAAGTAACTCATTCGTAGTGATTGATTTTGTGCGCGAGCATTTGTGGTCTGCCAATTGAGGGCTTCCTCTCCTTGACTCAGAGGCTGTAAACGGCCACTTACTTCTACTACAGTACTATGAGAATAAGGCTAGTTTGATCCTCACATCTATCTAGAGGAGGAAAATTTTCTTTGTAGCTTTTGAACACGAAACATGGTTGAGGAGCTCGGGGATTTGGAGGTAATGGTCTCTCTTCATGTCTGCATGAATAACCCTCTTGCGGAATTCAAATTTTTGGTGGAGGTGGATTATGAGGGTCGTTGTATTTATTATCAGGGATCTTACAATAATTATTATAATATATGTATACAATTAATAGTAGATAATATATTAATATATTAATATATGTTATATTTATATAATATGTATAATTAATTATATTATATATGATACTTTTATTATTTATATATTAATATAATTATACATATTGTTAATATTAGTATTTAATATATTATTAATATATAATACAATATATTATTATATAATAATATATTATATTATATACTATATATATATTTATAATATATGTAATTTTATATAATAAATAATATATTATAATATATAAATCATATTATATACATATATAGTATAAATATATTATATTAATATACATATAGACATGCATATAATATTAATACGTATAATAAATTATAGTTAATATATATTTAGTATTATATGATAGTCATAATATGAATTAATAATTAATTAAATAATGTATAATGTAATATATTAAAATTATGTATATTAATTATAAAATATACATTATATATTATATATTATATATTATATATAATATATTATATATAAAATATTATAATATTAATATTATAATAATATGTTATAATAAATTAATATATTACTTATTTATATAATTAATATGTCCAATCCAAGATAATAAGGAAGAGTGCCGAGAACTTTATGTGCATCTATGTTTTGCTAATAAAAGTCATCCACATGAAGATATTGAAGGACTTACTTATACCTCGTTCATAGTCAACCCTATCACTGAAGAATCCCGATCAAACCAACCTGGAACTAGTCAAGATCAAGAGTTCGAGTGTGAACCCGAGTTCGTCCCAAGACAAGTTCAATCATAAATTTAAACCTTGCAATAAATACCCATATAATAAGGATAGTTTGTATTTTCCTAGGCATGACATCTTATCTAGTGAGGTGTACTTAAAGCCATATTTTATGTTTAAAATAATGTAATACTCATGTTATAAGGGTAGTTGTGTACTTTTCTAGACAGGACATCTCATCTAGTGAGGTGTCTTTGAGATAAGTGTCATGCATGCAACCTAGCATGACATGTCCTACATGCAACCTTCTTAAAGTGAGGAGTCATTTTATATTAAAAATATACATATTATAATATATAATATACATATTTATAAAATAATTATAATATGTATACATTATATAATATAATAATATTAATTATTATAATACATATACATTATAAAAGTATATACAATATATTATAATTATAATAAGATATATAATTAATATTAGATTAGTATACATCTATAATTAATATGTATAATATATAATTATAATAGTTATAATATAATATATTATATAATTAGTATATAATAATATTATACTATTATATATAGTATACTATAATATAATAATTATAATATTATAATTAATGTATTATAGTATATATTATAATATATTATTAATACACATATCCTATTAATGATATATATATTATAATGTATTATAATAGTAATATAATAATATATATTAATACAACTATATTATTAATATTAAATATATTATAATTAATATATTTATGTATATAATAATATATATAATATCAAAATATATTATAATATGTATTTATGTATAGTATAATTATAATTATATATAATTATAATTATTTTTATATATATAATACTAATATATATTAATCATTAATATATTATTAATTATTATATATATGTATAACTATGCATATATAATATAATTATTTTACATAATATTAATATATAGTATATATTATAATGTTAGATATTATTTTATAATATAATAATTATTATATTAATTATATTATTATAATATATAAGAATATATGTATTAGTATATGAATAATATTATACATATATTAATTATATTGTAATGTGTATACGTATATATTATTCATATATAATTATATGTATATATATATATTTATAATTATATATATAATAATATTATAATATATTATAAATATATATATTATTTATTACTCAATTATATATAATATATATATATTAATATGTATAAATATGTATTATATACTAATATATAATATATATTATAATAGTTATATATAGTTATAACATATATTAATTATATAATATTATAATATATATTTATATAATTATTATATACTAATATCATATAATTAATAACATACATACACACACTATATATAGCTGTATAAATATAATATAATTATATTATATATATAATATGTTATAAATATATTGTACATATAAATATAATATATTATATAATATAATATTAATTTATACTAATAATTGTATATAATATTACTATATAATGTATACATATTTTAATATAACTATAAAGTATAATATATTATATATTATATACTTAATAATACATATATAATATAATTATGATATTATATAATCATAATTATATAATATATTATAACACTATTATTATAATATAATACATAATTAATATAATATTGTATATATTAAATTATAATTATGTGTACTTATAATATATTATTATAATAGTGTTATATTATATATACATATTCTATAAAATGTATATTAAATATTATAATGTTATATATTATATATATGTATGTATGTATATAATTATGTATATTATAATAAAGTATAATATATTATATATTATATAAAAGTATAATATATATATATATATATTATATAATACATATATTTAATATATATTATAGTATATATATTTACATATAATTTATAGTATATTATGTACATAATTACATATATACATACATATATAATTATATGATTATATTAATTATTTATTAGTATGTATAATATTATATATTAATTATTATAACTATATTTATATTAACATGTATAATCGTATATTTATTATAGTATGTATATATATAATAGTAATAGTTTATAATATATTATAATATATATATAGTATATTATATAATTTAATTAATTATAGTCTATAATATATTATTACATATAAAATAATTTATTAGTATTATAAATATATTATTGTAATAGCTATTTTATTATAATTAATATATATAAGTATGGAAAATGGAGTGTTTATTTATTTTCATGTGTTTTACAATTGACTCAACTCCCCTATTTATAGAGTTTCGGGAGTGAAGAGTCATGAACTCTTACAAAGACACTTGTTAGAGTGGCAACCTTCATCAAATGACTCCTCACTTTAAGAAGGTTGCATGTAGGACACGTCATGCTAGGTTGTATGCAAGACACTTATCTCAAAGACACCTCACTAAAAGAGATGTCATGTCTAAGAAAGTACACAACTACCCTTATAACATGGGTATTACATTATTTTAAACATAAAACATGGCTTTAAGTACACCTCACTAGATGAGATGTCATACCTAGGAAAATACAAACTACCCTTATTATATGGGTATTTATTGCAAGGTTTAAATTTATGATTGAACTTGTCTTGGGTCTAACTCGGGTTCACACTCGAACTCTTGATCTTGACTAGTTCCAGGTTGGTTTGATCGGGATTCTTCAGTGATAGGGTTGACTATGAACGAGGTATAAGTAAGTCCTTCAATATCTTCATGTGGATGACTTTTATTAGCAAAACATAGATGCACATAAAGTTCTCGGCGCTCTTCCTTATTATCTTGGATTGGACTTATTAATTATATAAATAAGTAATATATATGTGTATATATATATATTAATATATAATTATACATGTATAATATATTATATATTACTAATACATTACAATATTACGTACTCTATAATAATTATATTTATTATATACATAATAATTATAATATATACATAATATTAATTAAATTAATAGAATTATATTATATACATATATTATAATTAATGTATTATAATATTATATACTATTAATTACATATTATTATAATATACATATTAATATATAATAAATAATAATAACATATAATATAATATATTAAACACATATAATATTATATATATTAATATTATACAATGTAAATATTATCAATATAGACTTATACTAATAATCTGTATGTATATTTATTAATGTATAAATATATAATTAATATATATGTTTAGTATAGTTATTATATATTATTATTAATATTATACATAAAACATACACTATAAATTATGTATTAATATTAAACAATTATTATATTATATATATATTATAATATAAAAATATAAATATATACCTTAAATTAATTATAATATATATTAAATAGATTATATTCATATTATATACTATATATATATTAATATATAATGTATTAATATAATAATAAATATAATAACTTTTATGTATTAATTATATTATAATATAATTATGATATAATATATTATATTATAATTATATATTAAGATATACTACATATTTAGTATAATAATATGTTTACGATAATATTGTTATTATAGTATACTATTATGTATATTATAATATTATGTACATATATATTATATAATGTATTATAATAATTAATAATTATATACAGAATATAACATTATTATATAATAAATATAATACAATAAATATATAATATTATTACATAAAATGATAATATAATATTAATATTAATATATATACATATTAGTAAATATATATACATATTATTAATATAAGTATATATTAAAAATAATTGCATATAGTATATAGCTAATTAATATATACATATATAATATATGTATCAATAGTATTTTAATATTTGTACATTATATAAGATAATTATATAGTACATCTGTATTATAATATTATTATATTAATATTAGATAGTATACTATATATTATAATTATTAATATATATTTATATATAATGTATATAGCATTAATATAATTATTTATATAGTATATTAATAATTATATTATGACACATATATTATATGGTATATTATATATATTAATTAATTATATGTGTTATTATAGTATATTATAATATAATATACATATCATATACATATAATATACTATAATAATATATTAATATATAATTATATATATTAATATATTATTATTAATATAGTATACATATTAATATTATATGGACTGTGCAAAATATATTATAGTAATTGTTATTATGTTTTATATATTATGCCATATTATAATACATATAATATTAATTATATATGTATTAATTATATTAATATATACATATATAAACATGTAATATATAATATAATATTATAACATATAATCATTTTATTATATTAATATATACTACACAATAATGTGAACTATTATATACATATATAATAATCATAATTAATATTATTAATATATTATAATATATTTGTATTTCATTAATTACACATATTATTACATAATTATTATTATAATATATTTATAATACTAAGAAATTATTATATATGTAATGATATACTATATACTATAATTTATTATTAATATATATTATAGTATAATGTATATACATATAATATTAATATTTATATACATTATACTATATATATATGTATTATACATAAAATATATTAATAATTATATTTTATATATATTATAATATATTATATTATGCATATTAAAATTAATATATTATACTTATTAAAAGTATAAATAATATGTATAATATATATGTATATTATATGTATACATAGTATTATATATAATCTATATATTCACAATATATATTAATATTATATAATTATGTATTATATATAATTATATGTAAATATATAATTATATATAGTATGTACATATTAATATAATGTTATTAATATTATAATATATACTTATTATACATTAATAGTATGTAATATATATTATAATAAATTATATATAATTAATAGTGTGTATAGTATTATATTATATTTAATATAAAATATATTAATAATTATTATAATTATACATACCAGTTTATAATTTGTAATATTATATGGTATTCATATATATTATTATATTAATATATTATTAATATACTATAATATGTATTAACATATATACATACTATTATGTACTATTATAACATATATATTAATTAAAATATAAATTAAAATTCATTATACATATTATGATATTATAATTAATTTATATTATACTATACATATAATTATTAATATATATTATAATTATAGTATATGTATATTAATACATAATAGTATATAATAATTAATATATGTATACATTATAATACATAATATAATTAAACATACTTATTATATATTAATTATTAATGTAATTATTTACATTACATATAATTACATTAATATTATTTTATAATATTATATATTTACATATTATAGGTATATATTTACATATTATGACACATATTTATTAATATCGTCTTGCTAATTCGGAACTGTTTGCGGACACGTGGAGTCGAATGTCTCTCTACAATGTAGCGTAGGTAATATATTAATTATTATATTAATTATACATTATTACATTATACTATATATTAGTATATTATTATATATATTATTATATAGTAATTCATATATATTAATTATTATATTAATAATACATTGTTAAATTACACTATATATTAGTATATTATTATATAGTAATTAAATACATAATATATATAATTATTATATAATGATATATATATTTTTACTATTAATACATATTATAATTAATATTATAAAAAATACTATACATACTATATATTATATATTACATATTATTACTTTTAATAATTATAGTATTATATATTATGTTATACTATATTATAGTATATTCAATATATACATATGTACCTTAATTAATATGTATATTATAATATTATATAAATTATACATATATAATATGAGTATACAATATATATAACATTAATAATTATTCATATATACTATATAACAATTATACCATAATATAAAATTATTACATAATATAAATATAATACATAATATAATATATAATAATTGTTAATATATTATACTATTACATAATAATATACTTATAATAGTGTATATTATATGTATTTATAATCATATTATTATTATATATTTATGATATAATATATATAACATGTATATATTATAATTATATAATACCTATATTATATAATATGTTATTAATATATAATACCATAATATATAAATATATAATACAAATATAATAATATATAATACTATAACATATACATATATATATTATAAAGTATATACATATTATAATTATTAGTATATATTTATTATATATGTGTGTATATTATAATTATTATATAGTATATTAATATATAGTATGTTAATATATTAATTATGTAATATATATTATAGTAATTATATAATATTAAAATAATAATATATAAAATATAATACATATTTATATTAATAGCTATACCTATATACATATTAAATACATATTATATGTATAGTTATTATAATATATTATTATAGTATTATAATATTATGAATTTATACATGTCATGCTACGTTGCATGCAAGACACTTATCTCAAATACACCTCACTAAATGAGATGTCATGTCTCGGAAACTACACAACTAAACATGGGTATTACATTATTTTAAACATAAAATGTAGCTTTAATATCATATGTGTATAATATTATATAACATTAATAATATATATACATTATGATTATATACTATATTATAGTATATACATTATATACATATGTACATTAATTAGCATGTATATTATCATAATATATAATATTATATAAATTATACATATATGATAGGATATATTTTATCTATATTTGTTTATCTTATTTCCCTTGGTTTTGGTTTATAATCATGCTTAGTTCTTGAGTTTTGATTAAAGATTGTGTTTTGTAGGGCAATTTGATGGATTGATGCATTTTGGATATAAAATGGTGGATTTGAAGATGTCAAAGGACCAGCCAAAGTTTTTCCGTAAGGCGTGGGCACGCCTTACCGTCGGGTTTGAAGATGTGCTGGTGCCAGCCAAAGTTTTTGCATAAGGCGTGCGCACGCCTTAGCTCGAAACGCCCACTAACGGAAATGAACATAACTGCCCACTCTTAATTCCCCACTAAGTGATGGCAGTTACGCCTGATTTATGATGATAATTACTATTAGAATTAGTGGGTGGTAGGAGAGGTTATATATAGAGGGGAGTTATGGAGAGAAGGGGAGACCTAGAATTAATGCTATTGGTAAATTAAATTCTATGATCGTATCTAGAATTGTTTATTGATAAGGGAAATAATTAGAGGTCGTACCCTGATTATCGAACAACTAAGGAGAGATAGGTTGTTTTGGTCGTACCAGCAACTATAACCAATTTAATGATTGAATGAAAGAACCATATTTGCATCCATGATCGATTCTACGAACATATTCTGAAGTTAACCCTTGGTTGAATTTGTTTAAACTGAATTTTACTCACATTACATATTGTTCTTACTCAATTGAATATTGCTATTCACCAAACCTCAAACCCCCCCTGATTTTATTTACAACAAAAGAATAAAAAACTACCAATCTCTGTGGATACGATCCTTGTTCATCACTATCACAAATCTTTAAGAACAAGTGTTTTATTATTTGTTGGTCTCGACAGCCAACAAATTTTTGGCGCCGTTGCCGGGGATTGGTGTCAAGTAGATTTATTCTTTTGTTTATTTTTATTTTGTTATTTGTTCGTTTTTATGCCCCGTTCTTCTCGTGCAGGTGAACTCCAATTTGATCCTGAAATTGAAAAGACTGCTAGAAGATTGAGGAGAGAAACGAAATTGAGAAAGCAAGCATTATCACCATCTTCTCCTGGACTGAATTTGGCAGTATCGTTGGCTGACTCTTCAAGTGATTCTGAAACAGAAATAGAGCCAACCATGGCTAATGCAGAAAGAACGTTGAGGGAATTGGCTGCACCACCAAATGTAAATCAGCAACCACTTTGCATTCAATTCCCAGCTGTGGAGGGTAATTTTGAGTTGAAGTCCGGATTAATCCATCTTCTTCCAAGATTCCATGGATTAGAAAATGAAGACCCCCACAAACATTTAAAAGAGTTCCATGTAGTTTGTTCTAGCATGAAACCACAGGGTGTTACGGAGGAACAAATTAAGCTACGTGCTTTCCCATTTTCCCTAGCCGATAAAGCAAAGGATTGGCTATTTTATTTGCCATCTGGTTCTGTGACTACATGGACGGAAATGGTTTTGTTATTCCTTGACAAATTTTTCCCCGCTTCGAAAGCTGCAAGTATTAGAAGGGAAATTTGTGGAATTAAGCAAAAAGATTCAGAAGGGCTTCACGAGTATTGGGAAAGATTTAAACAACTTAGTGCAAGTTGCCCTCAACATGGAATATCAGAGCAGCTTCTCATACAATATTTTTATGAAGGATTACTTCCCATAGAGAGAAGGATGATGGATGCCGCCAGTGGAGGTGCTATAGTGAACAAAACGCCTACCGAGGCTAGAGACTTAATTACCACCATGGCTGCTAATTCTCAGCAGTTTGGAGTTAGGCATGATATGTCTTACAGAAAAGTGAATGAGGTAAGTTCTTCTTCCATTGAAAGTCAAATTGCTAATCTAACTACACTTGTTCAAAAAATGGTTGCAGGAAATGTTCAACAAGTTAAGGCATGTGGGATTTGTGCTTCCATAGAACATCCAACTGACATGTGCCCGACGCTTCAAGATGAGCCCCATGAGCAAGCTAATATAGTTGGGGGATTTTCAGGACCGACACAAAGGAAGTATGATCCGTACTCCAACACATACAATCCCGGTTGGAGAGATCATCCAAACTTCAATTATGGTCCAAGGCCCCAATTCCAAAACTTTCAGCCTAAGCAACTTCTTCCTCATCAACAACAGTCTTCTTCGAATTCAGGTATGTCTCTTGAAGAAATTGTTAAAAATCTTGCACTTAACACACAACAATTTCAACAGGAAACGAGGACAAGTATGAAGAAGCTAGAAGACCAAGTGGGCCAACTGGCTTCATCTATGAGCCAAATGGAGTCTCAAGGTAAATTACCATCTCAAACGATTGTGAATCCAAAGCAAAATGCAAATGCAATCACTTTGAGAAGTGGAAAAAGACTAGAGGATGTTCCCGAGTCATCTCGTGGAAGGAACTTGGTGGAAGAAGTGGAAAAGGAAGTTGAAGTTCCTCGAACTCAAAGCGATCTACCCAAAGAACTTCATTCTGAGCCACTACCAAAGGTTATCACACCGAGACCTCCCTTCCCTACTAGATTCTCTAAATCTAAGAAGGAGGAAGAGGAAAAAGAAATCTTGGATACCTTTCGTAAGGTCGAGGTAAACATCCCTTTACTCGATGCAATAAAACAGGTACCACGGTATGCCAAATTTCTGAAGGAATTATGCACAAACAAGAGAAAGCTGAAAGGTAATGAATTTGTAAGTATGGGTGAAAATGTTTCAGCTGTTCTCCAGAAAAAGTTACCTCCTAAATGCAAGGATCCGGGTATGTTTTCCATTCCTTGTAAAGTTGGTAATGTGAGAGTTGAAAGAGCAATGTTAGATCTTGGAGCTTCAATTAATGTCATGCCATTATCTATTTATTCATCTTTGAATATTGGTCCTTTAAAAGAAACTGGTGTGATTATTCAATTGGCTGATAGGTCTAATGTTTATCCTGAAGGTGTATTGGAGGATGTGTTAGTTCAAGTGAATGAATTAATATTTCCTGCTGATTTTTATGTGCTAAATATGGAAGAGGATGAATCATCTCGTTCTTTGATATTGTTAGGGAGACCTTTTTTGAAAACATCTAGAACAAAAATCGATGTGTTTAATGGTTCACTTACTATGGAATTTGATGGTGAGATTATTAAGTTTAATATCTATGAGGCCATGAGATATCCAAGTGATGTGTCTTCTGTTTTTGTTGTGGATATCATTGATTCTCTAGCACAAAATATCTTTGATATGAGTGATGATGATAAGTTGAAAGTTGTACTTAGTAGGAACTTAACTCTTGAAAGTTCACAAGAGTACATGAGGAAGTTTGATGTCGACTCTAAATTGTATGAAACAGTTTGTGAGCTAGAATCATTAACACCTTGGAGGTTTAATGTTTCTTATGTTGAATTACCTGTTTCTCATACTAAACTTCTTCCTTCTCTTGTTCAGGCACCTAAGTTGGAGTTAAAACTTCTTCCCGAACATTTAAAGTATATTTTCTTGGGAGAAGGAGAAACTCTACCGGCGATCATTTCTAGCAAGCTCTCCACCTTGGAAGAGGAGAAGTTAATTCGAGTGCTCAAAGAGTTCAAAGAAGCCATTGGGTGGACGATTGCGGACATAAAGGGATTGAGTCCTCATTTATGCATGCACCGCATATTGCTGGAAGAAGGATACAAGCCTTCTAGAGAAGCTCAACGTAGATTGAATCCACCTATGATGGAAGTAGTGAAGACAGAAATCTTGAAACTCCTTGATGCAGGTATGATCTATCCGATTTCCGATAGCAAATGGGTAAGTCCGGTCCAAGTCGTTCCGAAGAAAACAGGTATTACTGTAGTAGAAAATTGTGAAGGTGAGTTGGTGGCTACTAGAGTTCAAAATGGATGGAGAGTATGTATCGATTATAGGAAGTTGAATGCTTTAACTAGAAAAGATCATTTTCCTCTTCCTTTTATTGATCAAATGCTTGAACGTTTAGCCGGTCGAACTCATTATTGTTGTCTTGATGGCTATTCAGGTTTCCACCAAATTCCAATTGCATTGGAAGATCAGGAAAAAACGACGTTCACATGTCCTTTTGGCACATTTGCATACCGACGTATGCCTTTCGGACTTTGTAATGCTCCAGCCACATTTCAGAGATGTATGGTTAGTATTTTCTCGGATTATGTAGAGAACATCATAGAGGTATTTATGGATGACTTTACAGTCTATGGTGATTCTTTTGACTCATGTCTTGCTAACCTTTCAAAAGTCCTTCGACGATGCATAGAAAAAAACCTTATTTTGAACTATGAAAAATGTCATTTCATGGTTGATCAAGGTATTATTTTAGGACATGTTGTTTCAGCAAGGGGAATTGAAGTTGATAAAGCTAAGATAGATGTTATAAAATCTTTGCCTTACCCCGCAAGTGTGCGGGATGTTCGTTCCTTTCTTGGTCATGCAGGTTTTTATCGTCGCTTTATCAAGGATTTTTCCAAGATTACCCATCCCCTAACTACGCTGTTACAGAAGGATGTAAATTTTGAATTCAATGATGCATGCAAGGATGCATTTGATTGTCTGAAGGAAAAGTTAACATCAACACCAATTATCCAACCACCAAATTGGAAATTCCCTTTTGAAATCATGTGTGATGCGAGTAATTATGCGGTTGGAGCTGTCCTGGGACAAAGAATTGATCGATCTCCACATGTCATTTATTACGCATCAAGAACACTTGATAGTGCACAGAGCAATTACTCTACCACGGAAAAAGAACTTCTAGCCATTGTATTTGCTTTAGAGAAATTCCGTTCATATTTACTTGGTGCTAAAGTTATTATTTTTTCTGATCATGCAGCTTTGAAGTACTTGCTCAAGAAAAAAGAATCCAAACCGAGACTTATTCGTTGGATACTTTTGTTGCAAGAGTTTGACTTGGAGATACGTGATAAGAAGGGCACAGAAAACTTGGTAGCAGATCATCTCAGTAGATTGATCACGAGTGAAAATGCATCGCCACTGAAAGATGAATTTCCAGATGAGTATCTCTTCTCTATTCAAAATAGTAATCCTTGGTATGCTGACATTGCTAATTATTTAGTAACTAGAACTTTACCAAGTAATTTGTCTAGAGCCCAAAGAAATAAAATCAAAAGTGATGCCAAATATTATACTTGGGATGATCCTTATCTGTGGAAATATTGCTCAGACCAAATTATTCGAAGATGTGTGCCCGAACATGAAACTCATTCCATCTTACAATTTTGTCATTCTTATGCATGTGGAGGACATTTTGGTCCAAAAAGAACAGCTCGTAAGGTGTTAGAAAGTGGATTGTTTTGGCCTACTTTATTTCGTGATTCATATTTGTTTTGTAAGACTTGTGAGCAATGCCAAAAAACTGGAAGTTTAGGACATAGAGATCAAATGCCACTTAACCCCATTCTTATTTGTGAAATATTTGATGTCTGGGGGATTGACTTTATGGGTCCTTTTCCTTCTTCTTTCGGCAATGTTTACATTCTTCTTGTTGTGGATTATGTATCGAAATGGGTAGAAGCTAAGGCTACTCGTACTAACGATGCTAAGGTTGTTGTAGATTTTGTCAAATCTCATATTTTTGCTAGGTACGGGACTCCAAGGGCAATAGTGAGTGATCGTGGCACTCATTTCTGCAATAAAGTGTTTGAAGCCTTATTGAAAAAGTATAATGTTACCCATCGAGTTTCAACTGCATATCATCCACAAACGAGTGGGCAGGCTGAAATATCCAATAGAGAAGTCAAGTCTATACCTGAGAAGACTGTTAATCCAAACCGAAAAGATTGGAGTATACGACTTGATGATGCACTTTGGGCTTACCGAACAGCATATAAGACTCCTATTGGTATGTCTCCTTACCGTTTGGTATATGGTAAACCCTGTCACTTGCCGGTAAAGCTGGAACATCGAGCATATTGGGCTATCAAACAATGCAATATGAAAATGGATGAAGCGGGTAAAGAGAGAAAATTACAGTTGCAAGAGCTAGAGGAAATTCGTCATGAAGCTTACGAGAGCTCAAGGATTTACAAAGAAAAAACGAAAGCATTCCATGATCGTATGATTTCCAGGAAAGATTTTTTTGTTGGTCAAAAAGTCTTACTTTTTCATTCTAAATTGAAATTATTTCCTGGTAAATTGCGTTCCAAATGGATTGGGCCTTTTATTGTAACTAACGTATTTCCTTATGGCGCAGTTGAGATACAGAATTCAGATACTAACTGAATTTTCAAGGTCAATGGTCATCGTTTGAAAATCTTTCATGAAAATTATTTAGTTCAAAACGTTGACGATATAGACTTGGAAATTCCGGTTTATCACGGATGATGAATAGTGATGTCTAGCCAAAGACTGTAAAGAAAGGCGCTTTTGGGAGGCAGCCCAAATTTTATGTTTTCTAGTAAAAAAAAAAAAAAAAAAAAAAAAGGGAGTTTTAGTTCGTTCATTGATGCAGCGAAAATTTTTGCGTAAAGCGTGGGCACGCTCTAAATTGAGATACTCAATTTTCGAGCATACCAGAAATTACATAAGGCGTGCCCACGCCTTATTTGCCCTCAACTGCTGGAGACATCCTTGGCTCCTATTTTCTTTTCTTTTTCTTTTTTTTTCTTTTTATTTTATTTTATTTTACTTATTTCTTTGTTTTATTTTGAAAACCCTAGTATCTTATTTTCTTTTACAAGGAAAGAGAGCAGTCGCACAGCAGCCCAACTCGCACTGCTCATCCTGCACAGCAACCCAACTCGCACTGCTCATCCTGCACAGCAGCATCCGCCGTTTCCCCCTCCACAATAGAAGACATGTCGTTTGCACGTCCTAGACTATCCAGGGAAGTCCTTCACTTTGCCTTTATACTTACTTTACATTGAGGACAATGTTAGTCTAGGTGTGAGGGAGGGGGAATTGATTGTTATGTTTGTTGACTTGCTATTTTGGTTTTGGCCTATTCTGATATCTAGTTCAATTTTGTGATTCTTATTATCTGAGCTCTGATTCTTCTATTGCTATCCATGTTCTGATGTGTTGTTTCAAAAAAAAAAAAAAATCACTTTTGTTACACTTTGTTTAATCATTATTGGTGATTGATTGGAAATAAAAATGCATGGATTTTACACACATACAACCTTATGTTGTGAGCTTTTGGGCTGATGAGCATTCCTATAGTATGCTCCATTTCTTTCTTGGTGTGATTGTCATGTATAGTTGATTTTTCTAGAACTTGCATTGTTATTCGTATCTCTGTTAAACCATTGATGAATTGGATGTTCTGAATCGAAATATGGGTAATTAGGTTTAAGCCACTTTCTTTAACATGATTAATCATTTGCTTCAAGCCTACCCTGTATATTTTACCCTTAGTGAGCCATCTTTGTGCCTAGGCCTTTTCATTGAAAATTTTTGCCACACTACAAGCCATGCTCGTTGATACACTCCATTCAATTTTGAGTCAAAGATCATATAAAATTGTCCCAATTAGCTCTTATTCATGTCATTGGAATAGATTGCCTAAATTTGAACTTTTGTAAAGCTTGTGTGTTGTATTCCTCGTCTTCCATAAAAAAAAAAAAAAACAAAAAAACAAAAGATGAGGAATACAAGCTTTTGTATATATTCGTGAAATAAGTATTCGAGGCAATCTTGAGTTATTAGTTGATTGAGCTAAGTGTGAAGATTTGACTCTGTTAACCAATATATCCCTTTTGTCATACCTTACCTCAATCGGCTACATATTCTCAATTACACACCCTCCCATGATCCTTACATTCAATTTCATTCATTGGTAATAGAGATGTGATATATTTGCAAGCCTATGGTAAAAGTCTTCTTTGCATTGACACGAGAGTTCACTTATATATATTTATAGCTTATACACTTTTGAGTGACATGAGTGAATCATTTGTGAGGGTGTATGATCTTATGCTTTTTGGATTCAATTCAATTGTTGGTATGATTAACTATGTGTTGCTAAGAGTGATTTTACTATAAAAAAAAAAAAAAAAAAAAAAAAAAACAGACACTCTTAATGTGGATGAGCAAATGAGGAAGTGGATGTCTGATTACATGGGATCATGAATATGAGCTTGGATACATGCTTGAGGACAAGCATTGTTTAGGTGTGGGGGAATTTGATAGGATATATTTTATCTATATTTGTTTATCTTATTTCCCTTGGTTTTGGTTTATAATCATGCTTAGTTCTTGAGTTTTGATTAAAGATTGTGTTTTGTAGGGCAATTTGATGGATTGATGCATTTTGGATATAAAATGGTGGATTTGAAGATGTCAAAGGACCAGCCAAAGTTTTTCCGTAAGGCGTGGGCACGCCTTACCGTCGGGTTTGAAGATGTGCTGGTGCCAGCCAAAATTTTTGCATAAGGCGTGGGCACGCCTTAGCTCGAAACGCCCACTAACGGAAATGAACATAACTGCCCACTCTTAATTCCCCACTAAGTGATGGCAGTTACGCCTGATTTATGATGATAATTACTATTAGAATTAGTGGGTGGTAGGAGAGGTTATATATAGAGGGGAGTTATGGAGAGAAGGGGAGACCTAGAATTGGATACACTCTTTTAATTTTTATTTTGGCTGCAATTCTCCATGGAAGGCTAAGCTTCATCTTTTCATCCAAGGAAATTACAGAAGACTATGTTCATCCGAATTGTGAGATCTAATTAGTTTTTATTTGTTCTTTAATTTTCGTTATTCATATATCTTCCGTGTGCGATAAATCTTATTGTTTTGATGATTGGATGAGTGGCCAATCTTTTGATTGTTGAAACAATATGGTGCCAATTAGATTGTTAAACCCGTAATTGTTTAACCATTCTAATATAAGTGGTACAATAACATGATTATTTGAACCAATCTGTTATGGCGATATATGATCTAGCTTAAATAAACCTACATGTGTGTTTGTTGGCTAGAATTGGTGGTCTCTCTCTAACTAATGCTATTGGTAAATTAAATTCTATGATCGTATCTAGAATTGTTTATTGATAAGGGAAATAATTAGAGGTCGTACCCTGATTATCGAACAACTAAGGAGAGATAGGTTGTTTTGGTCGTACCAGCAACTATAACCAATTTAATGATTGAATGAAAGAACCATATTTGCATCCATGATCGATTCTACGAACATATTCTGAAGTTAACCCTTGGTTGAATTTGTTTAAACTGAATTTTACTCACATTACATATTGTTCTTACTCAATTGAATATTGCTATTCACCAAACCTCAAACCCCCCCTGATTTTATTTACAACAAAAGAATAAAAAACTACCAATCTCTGTGGATACGATCCTTGTTCATCACTATCACAAATCTTTAAGAACAAGTGTTCTATTATTTGTTGGTCTCGACAGCCAACAATATATAATATGCATATGTAATATATATAAAATATAATATATAATATTAATAATTATACATATATACTATATAATAATTATACTATAATATATAATTATTATATATTATTACATATACTATTATTAATTATAACTATATATTATTGTATACGAATTATTCAAATATATAATTATATATATTTATATAAAATGTGTATTATATTACATAATAATTATATTATAATAATTACTTTAAATATAATAATATAATATATATTAATTATTAATATTATTATACTATTATAATATATTATATACTTATAATAGTGTATATTTATGTATATATAATCATATAATTATTATATATATGATATAATATATATTACATGTATATATTACAATTATATAATACCTATATTATATAATATGTATAATTAATATATATAATTATATTTATAACATATTATATTATGTTAATATAATATATACAAATTTATTCATATATAATACTATAATATGTACATATATATTATAATGTATATGCATATTATAATTAGCAGTATATATTATTATAGTATGGATGTAATATAATTATATATGAGTATATTATAATTATTATATTGTTTATTAATATGTAGTATGTTAATATATTAATTATGTAATATATATTATAATAATTATATAATATTAATATAATAATAATATATATAATATAATACCTATTTATATTAATAGCTATACATATATACATATTAATTACATATTATATGTATAGTTATTATGATATATTATTACAGTATTATAATATTATGAATTTATACTTGTCATGCTACGTTGCATGAAAAACACTTATCTCAAAGACACCTCACTAAATGAGATGTTATGTCTAGGAAAGTACACAACTACCCTTATAACAGAGGTATTACATTATTTTAAACATAAAACATGGCTTTAATATCATATATGTATAATATTATATAACATTAATAATATATACATTATGACTATATACTATATTATAGTATATACATTATATACATATGTACATTAATTAGTATGTATATTATCATAATATATAGTATATTATAATATAATATAAATTATACATATATAATATACATATGTAATATATATAACATTATAATATATTATAATAATAATTATACATATATACTATATAATAATTATTACTATAATAGAAAATTATTATATACTATTACATATACTATTACTAATTATAACTATATATTATAGTATAATAATTATTAAAATATATAATTATATATATTTATATATAATATGTAATATATTACATAATAATTATATTATAACAATTAATTTATGATATAATATAATATATATTATAATATGTAATAATTATTAATATTATTATACTATTGTAATATATAATATACTTATAATAGTGTATATTATATTTATATATAATCATATAATTATTACATATATGATATAATATATATTACATGTATATATTATAATTATATAATACCTATATTATAGAATATGTATTATTAATATATATAATTATATTTATAACATATTATATTATGTTAATATAATATATACTAATATATTAATATATAAAACTGTAATATATACATATATATTATAATGTATTTACATATTATAATTATTAGTATACATTATTATAGTATAGATGTAATATAATTACATATGTGTATATTATAATTATTATATAGTATATTAATATATAATATGTTAATATATTAATTATGTAATATATATTATAATAACTATATAATATTAATATTATAATAATATATATAATATAATACCTATTTATATTAATAGCTATACATATATACATATTAATTACATATTATATGTATAGTTATTATAATATATTATTATATTATTATAATATTATGAATTTATGCTAGGTTGCATTCAAGACACTTATCTCAAAGATACCTCACTAAATGAGATGTCATGTCTAGGAAAGTACACAACTACCCTTATAACATGGGTATTACATTATTTTAAACATAAAATGTGGCTTTAATATCATATATGTATAATATTATATAACATTAATAATATATATACATTATGATTATATATTATGCCATATATTAGTAATATATTATAATAGGTATATATTATAATAGTATATTATATTCATATTATAATATATATATATAATAATTTTAGATATTATACTCCGATCACTTTGATAGGCCTATCATAGTTTGACTGAAGCACCTTGACTCCGAGATGAGATGATGGCATCCCTTCTTGTATGATCATGTTGGTTTTTAGCATTGGAGGTTGGTTCATCATAAGAATGGGGACATTCTCTTTTAAATCTTCTTCATCAAATGTCTCATGAAGGACGTAGACTGTATCAGAATCTCGGCCATCTTGTTCTGAATAGAGCTATTCTATATCTGCTTCATCAACATCTGCTCATAATAGTGAAAGGTCTGTGATGCTAGCTTAGCCGCTTTCCCTTTCTTCGTAAGGCAGGTTTTTGCAAAATGTCCTTTTTGTCCACATAGATAACATCTATCAGTGGACTTCTTTCTGACTGGCTTCCATCGGAAAAAACCTGTATGTTTGGTTTTTATTTTTCCTTTTGAGCTTTTGCTTATCTTTTTCATTATCTTTTTTGGATTAATGGCATGCTTTCTCATGACATTTTATTTCAACGTAGGATTTATCATATACCTTTTTAGGAATCTTCCGCCTCTCCATCATTTCTTTAAAGAGATTTTGTTGCTCACAAAGTTTCTCTAGAGCAGCCAAGCAGGTTTGATGGATTTGTCCCATGCTGATTTGGGCCATGTCTTTCTTCATGACTTGAAACATCCTCTCCATTTCTGGTTGTAGTTCTTGTGGTAAAGTGGCAAGGTAGACATTCTTTAGATTGGGATCATTATAGCCATTCAAAATGTAGAATCTTTCAGACATTCATTTGAAATGCCTGTCCAGATCTATTTTCAATAGCGAGCTGCACCTCATAAAGAAGTATTCTTGAGACACACCCTTGGTGTACAAAGAAATCTCACCGATAAATTCTCTATGTATGTCACCAAGTAGGTCAGCTGGCATTGGTGAATCGATCAATTGTAATTTCCGATATTCTCCAAGGCTCAAGAACCACTCTCGTAGGACACCAAGAAACCTTGATGTGAATTCCTTGAGAATTGTTCTTAAATCAGTTCCTTCTCATTTTACTAATTATCTATCCAGGCTGATAGTATATGCATCTTTTCTCTTCGCTTTTGAATATGTACATCATCAAATGAAAACCAAGGACCAATGGAGGGTCTAGTACCTTGTTTTTCAGTAGGATGTATCACATGTGGTCTATCACTAGTTTCTTGATCTGAGTCATCATAAATAGGTTCAGTGAAGGGTTGACTTTCTCCTGCATCAGCTATAAGGATTGCTGAAACATCAGCTATCACTTCCTCTGTTCCACTTGATGCTGGAAATGTTTCAGTTGATTGTGATGTATAGTTTTGACTTTTTTCCGGATCACTTGTTTCTCCTGGGAGACGAGAGAACATAGGATGGGCCATTAAAGTATTAATGGATTTTTTTACCTTCAGCATATGATTGATCACCTTCTGCTTCTTTCTGTCTTGAAGGTGGTAGGGGTATACTGGAGATCATCCCAGTATATATAGTATATATTATATATAGTATATAATAATATAATATAATATTAATATATATAAAATACTATATTATAATATATAATAATTATATAAATATTATACTAATATGTATATATGTAAATACATATAATAATTACTATTATATGTAATTTATATTATTAATTATATTTTGTATAATGCTAATATTGTATATACTATAATAGTATATTAATTATACATACATATATTTATAACTATATTATACATAATTATATTAATAATATGTTAATGATATAATATATATTATAATACATTATACATATTATTATAATATATGTATTATAACATATATTAAGTATATAATATTAATAACTGTTATATATACATAATATATATTATACACTATATAATTATTATATATAATGAATATATATTAATACATATATTATAATATAATATATGTTATAATATTATAAAAATATATATTAGTTTACTTATAATATAGTATAATTAAGTATAATAATATATATTAAAATATATTATACTATATTATAATATATAATATGTATATACTATATACTATGTAATATTATAATATTAATCAAAATATTCTCTAGCCGACAAGACGAGAGCAACCTGGCTCTGATACCAAGCTAGCACGGGAGCCCTACTCGTTCATACCCTTAGAGGACCATGGTCACCATGTATTCAAACTGCCTTGAGCAGGTTGACTATGAACTTCCACTCCTTTGACATTCTTAGCCTTATCGAGTAAAGCTTAGATCCACCAAGTAAAAGCAATTGAAAGCATGGATTGTGATCTATGTGTGAACTATAGGGACCGTTACTCTTTTCTAGGTTATAGCATATTTCTGATATACAAGATCCTCATAAGAGGTTAGTATAGAGCATACTTTATACTATAAGAATAATAAGATGGAGAATATGATGAGCCATAGACTGGCTTAAGGGCTTTGGAAAAGACAACTAAGAACTTAGAAACTCATAAGTATGAAAAATGGAGTGTTTATTTATTTTTTTGTGTTTTACAATTAACTCAACTCCCCTATTTATAGAGTTTCGGGAGTGAAGAGTCATGAACCCTTACAAAGACACGTGTCAGGGTGGAAACTTTCATCAAATGACTCCTCACTTTAAGAATATTACATGTAGGACATGTCATGCTAGGTTGTCTGCAAGACACTTATCTCAAAGACACCTCACTAGATCAGATGTCATGTCTAGAAAAGTACACAACTACCCTTATAACATAGGTATTACATTATTTTAAACATAAAATGTGGCATTAAGTTCACCTCACTAGATGAGATGTCATGCCTAGGAAAATACAAGATTTCCCTTATTATATGGGTTTTATTACAAGGTTTAAATTTATGATTGAACTGGTCTTGGGTCGAACTTGAGTTCATACTTGAACTTTTGATCTTGACTAGTTCCAAGTTGGTTTGATCCTGATTCTTCAGTGATAGGGTTAACTACAAATGAGGTATAAGTAAGTCCTTCAGTATTTTCATGTGGATGGCTTTTATTGGCAAAGTATAGATGCACATAAAGTTCTCGACGTTCTTCCTTATTATCTTGGATTGGACCCTTGATTGTCTTCCATTTATAGTGTAGGGGGACCGGACGAAATTCTTCTTGGATTCCTGTAGAATATGGCCTATGACAGAGGAATATGAAATGAGGGTCTTCATCATCCTAATATTTATTTTGGAGCACTTGTATCCATTCTTCCACAGTTGCATACTATAGCAGGAATGACCACCCGAGGATAGAGTGGTTTTCAATATCTTGGAAAAAGATGAGTGTATCCCACACTGAGAACTCAATCGGATGAAAGTATAAGGTGGACAAACACCATAGGTACCATAAACCATTGAAGGTGAGATCTTTAGAAAGAGCAACATGTATTATGCCCAAGAATGGTTTCTGGAGATGATATCAGGCTTGTAACTCTTGGATTCCTTCTCCAAAAATATATTTTTCGATAGATATCGAACCAAATTTGTAATTGCATGTTGTCGGATATCTTCTGGAGTTTTGAAAAAGCCCCTGATTTATAAGATGGATGGGGGCTTGTCTCTAAAAACCAGTTTAGGAAGATATTATCTTCTTTCGTTTCCCTGTCATAAAGATAACGGGCAGGACCTTGGCAAATGATATGAGTTGAAGCTAAAATTGTCTAGAGAGATAATCAGGCACAACATTGTCCTTGCTCTTTATCTGTTGGACTTCAAACTGGTATTTTAAAAACCAGTCTTTGAGTCTAAGTAGCTGTTTTTCTAGGACTCCTTTATTCTTGAGCTCCATGATCGCTGGGAAGAAAGTATTATCCAGTTGGATAATGAAATTGTATCCCACCAGATGGAATTTGAATTTTCTAATTCCATATTTGACAGCTAATATCTCATTGTAGATAACATGATAATGTCCTTCAGATTCTTTGAATTGGCCGCTGGCATGTCCACAATAATGAAGTTTCCCACCTTCGTTTTCTAATAAGATAGCTCTCCAATAATCATCACTGGCATCTGTTTTTAAGATTCATTGGCGATCTCCAGGAATTCTCAAGGGTGAGAGCTTTTGACACATTTCCTTAAGATGTTTGACTGCTGCAGTTTGGTCAACATCTGAAGGATGTGGACTTTTTCTTAGAAGCTTTGATAATTTGCTTGTACATTTGGGGATAAAATCTTTAAGATAATTGACGATTCCAAGGAACTATTGAACTGTTTAATAGATAAATTCTTATTCAAGAACTTAAGTAGTTCTTGGGATAGGTGTGATCCTAGTTCATATTCCCCATTCTTAATCTTCATGCCCTGAAAATCAATAGATTTTTGCTTGATCAAACTTTTCTTTTGGGATAACATAATACCATATTTTTGTACTAAGTCTATGAACATGTAGAAAAGTTGTTCATATTCCTCTATATTTTGGAATATAAGAGGATATCATCTATGTAGACAAGGGTGCTGTTTAGTATGGGTTCGAAGATTTTCATCATGGTCTTTAGGAAAAGGAATGGTGCAACTTTATGACCAAATGGCAGAACTATCCATTGATATTGAGCTGTGGGTAGGCAAAAATATGTGTTATACCTTTCATCTAGGTGTAAACTCACTTGCCAGAAACCATATTTAAGGTTAATTTGGAAAAGATTTGGGCTTCTTAGAGGTAAGAGAACATGACTTTTATCTTGGGCAAAGGGATTTTATCATCAGGCAAGTAATAGTTGAGAGGTTTGTAATCAATGACTAACCTCTTCTTTCCTCGAACTTGTTCTGCTATCTTATTGATATAAAAAGCTGGGCAAGCCCAATTTGAGTTGGTGGCTTCAATCAGGCCCAAGGATAATAGCTCGTTGCATTCTTGTCGGGCCAAATTCAGCTCTTCTGGTGTCATGCTAAATGCGTGGCTTTAGTATCCTCATTCTTCTTAAAAGGAAGTCGAACATAGAATTCTGAGTTTTTCCAATGTGGATGAGGATTGGTGAAGTTGGCATGTGACTCGACATAACATTTTTTCAATCTTTTGATAAGTGGATCATGCAAAATATCTCCATCACAGTGAGCAGCTTTTGTGTTGGTGTGAATAGTAGGAATGTCCTCTTGTATTTGACTCCATGGGAAAATATTTGTAGCTTCTGAGTTCCAAGAAGATATCAATGCCCATTAATAAATCATGTCCATTAAGTTTGCTTCCGCTAACTTTGATCCAGACAACACAGTCTGAAAGGATTTGAATTCTGACTGGTTGTTTAGATATCAAGGCAATATGAAAGGTTCGGCCATCTATAGCAAATAAATAATTATGACGAGACTCCCAAGCTTCATCTGGAAGGATGTCTGGGTTCATCATAGTTTATCGTGCTCCTGTATGATAAACTCCGATCACTTTGATAGGCCTGTCATACTTTGACTGAAGTACCTTGACTTCAAGATGAGGTGATGACATCCCTTCTTGTATGATCATGTTGGTTTTCAGCATTGGAGGTTGGTTCATCATAAAATGGGGACATTCTCTTATAAATCTTCTACATCAGATATCTCATGAAGGACGATGGTTGTATCAAAATCCCAGCCATCTTGTTCTGAATAGAAAGATTCTATATCTGCTTCATCAACATCTACTTCATGATAGTGAAAGTTCTGTGATGCTAGCTTAGCCGCTTTTCCTTTCATCATAGGGCAGGTTTTTGCGAAATGCCCTTTTTGTCCACATAGATAATATCTATCAATGGATTTATTTCTGAATGGCTTCCTTCGGAAAAACCTGAATGTTTGGTTTTTATTTTTCCTTCTAAGCTTTTGCTTATTTTTTTCTTTATCATTTTTGGAACAATGGCATGCTTTCTCATGATATTATATTTCAAGGTAGGATTTATCACATACCTTTTTAGGAATCTTCCGTCTCTCCATCATTTCTTTACAGAGATTTTGTAGCTCACAAAGTTTCTCTAGAGCAGCCAAGCAGGTTTGATGGATTTGTCCTATCTAATTTTGGCCATGTCTTTTTTCATGGCTTGGAACATCCTCCCCATTTCTGGTTGTAGCTCTTGTGGTAAAGAGGCAAAGTAGACATTCGTCAGATTGGGATCATTATAGCCATTATGTAGAATCTTTCAGACATTTGTTTGAAATACCTATCCAGATCCTTTTTCAATAGCGAGCAGCTTCTCATAGAGAAGTATTCTTGAGACACAGCCTTGGTGTACAAATAAATCTCACCGATAAATTCTCTATATATCTCACCAAGTATGTCAGGTGGTGTTAGTGCATCGATCAATTGTAATTGCCGATGTTCTCCAAGGCTCAAGAACCATTCTCTTAGGACACCAAGAAACCTTGATGTGAATTCCTTGAGAACTGTCCTTAAATTAGCTCATTCTCTATTTAGCTGATTAATATTATATGCATCTTTTCTCTTCGCTTTTGAATAGGTACATCATCAAATTTTCCCAAGGACCAATGGAGGGTTTAGTACCTTGTTTTTCAGTAGGATGTGTCACATATGGTTAGTCACTAGTCTCTTATGAGTGAAGTTGACTTTCTCCTACATCAGCCATAAGGATTGCTGAAACATCAGCTATCTCTTCCTCTTTTCCACTTGATGCCGGAAATGTTTCATAGCTTTGAATTTCTTCCAAATCACTTATTTCTCCTAGGAGACCAGAGAACATAGGATGGGCCATTAAAGTATTACTGGGTTTTTTTCCTTCAGCCTTTGATTGATCACCTTCTGCTTCTTTCTGTCTTGAAGATGGTAAGGGTATACTGGAGATCATCCCAAAAATGTTTGGCATACAGCTGGGACTCTGTCTTTGACTCATTTGGAGATTTATATAGGGTTGGTGAAGTCATAAAAGTGGAGACTATCAGGGGGCATAAAGGTTGAGCTTCTTTCTGCCTTATCTTCTTTGATCCTTACAAGCTCCTTTTTGAGTTTCCTAATCTCTGCTTTTTTTCATGTGAACTCTAAGCCATACTGCCGATTTGCAATAAGGCTTTTAAGTTCTCTATCCAACTGGGTTATCTTCCCAGTAAGCCTTTGTTCCACTCTCAGAAGCTGGGTCTGCAAATAACTCATTTGATTATATGAATTTTGAACCTTGTCGAGAACTTGAGTTACCTTGGAATCAATACTTTGTAGTGATTAATTTTGTGCCCGAGCATTTGTGGTCCACCAATTGCGGACTTTCTCTCCTTGACTAAAAGGCTTTAAATGGCCACATGCTTCTACTATAGTACTCTGAATATAAGGCCTTGAGGTTACCTTAGAAGTTTGATCCCCGTGTCTCTCTAGAGGAGGAAAATCTTCTTTGCGGCTTTAGAACATGAAACATGGTTGAGGAGCTCGGGGATTTGGAGGTAATGGTCTCTTCATGTCTGCATGAATAACCCTTTTGTGGAATTGATATTTTTGGTGAAGGTGGATTAGGAGGGTCATTGTATTTATTATCAGGGGTCTTATAATAATTATTATAATATATGTATACATTATCTAGTATATAATATATTGATATATGTTATATTTATCTAATAAATATAATAGCTTTATATTATAATATACTATATTATGTATATTTAATTATATTATATATGATACTAATATTATTTATATATTAATATAATTATACATATTATTAATCTATTATATTAATATATATTAGTATATAATATATTATTAATATATAATATAATATATTATTATATAATAATATATTATATTATATATTTATATATATTTATAATATATGTAATTATATATTATAAATAATATATTATAATATATTATTAATATTATATACATATATATAGTATAAATATATTATATTAATATACATATATATTAATATATGCATATAATATTAATACGTATAATATATTATAATTAATATATATATATGTAGTATTATATGATAGTCATAATATGAATTAATAATTAATTAATTATGTATAATGTAATATATTATAATTATGTATATTAATTATAAAATATACATATAATATATAATATTATATATTAATAATAATATATTATATATAAATATTATAATATTAATATTATAATAGTATCTTATAATTAATTATATATATTATATATTTATATAATTAATATGTCCAATCCAAGATAATAAGGAAGAGCGCCAAGAACTTTATGTTCATCTATGTTTTGCCAATAAAAGCCATCCACATGAAGATACTGAAGGACTTAATTATACCTCGTTCATGGTCAACCCTATCACTGAAGAATCCGGATCAAACCAACCTGAAACTAGTCAAGATCAAGAGTTTGAGTATGAACCCGAGTTCGACCCAAGACAAGTTCAATCAAAAATTTAAACCTTGTAATAAATACCCATATAATAAAGGTATTCTTGTATTTTCTTAGGCATGATATCTCATCTAGTATTCTGTAAATTATAATAACATTATATATAATATTATACTATATTTATACATAATATTATAATATGTACATTAAATACATATAATTATATATGTATAATACTATTATATTAACATATGAATCTACATATATATAATATTAGTATATATTAATACATATTATTATAATATTATATGTTATACTATATATTAATATAAAAATTATAACTGTGAATTAATTATATAGTTATCATATATAAATATTATACATTATTACATGTAATATAATATCTTAATAATATATTATATACAATTAATTTTATATACAAATATACTATAATATTATAATATATACATATAATATAATAGTATAAATATGTGTATTAATATATTGTATATACTAATGTAATGTTACTTAGTATATAAAATATATTATTTTATAGTATATTTTATAATATAATACAGTATGCATAATATTAATAGATATATGTTAATATATGTATTATATGTATATATTATATATAATATATGTGTATATATACTAATATTAATACAGATATATAATATAAACTATATAGATAATAAGATACATAATATACTATAATACATATATATATATTAATATATAATTATATATGTACAATATATAATATATTACTAATACATTATAATATTACGTACTCTATAATAATTATATTTAATATATACATAATAATTATAATATATACATAATATTAATATAATTAATAATATTATATTATATACATATATTATAATTAATGTATTATAATATTATATACTATTAATTATATATTATTATATATATTACTACATAATAAATATTAATAAAATCTTATATTACATATGTTAATATTATACAATGTAAATATTATCAATATATACTTATATTAATAATATGTATATATTTATTAATGTATAAATATATTAATAATATATATGTATAACATAGTTATTAATATTATACATATTATAATTATATATTATACATACTAATTATAAATGTATACGAAAATAATATTAATTATATATCATATTATAATTATAATATATAGTATATAATATTATAATATATATGTATTAAAATTATTAATAATATTATATTATGTAATGTATACATATTATAATTATTATAATATTAAATATGTATATTATATATTATAATATGTATATTATATTAGTATATAATATATATTTATAATTAATACATATAATATAGTTATATTTAGATATATTAATATACGTACATTATAATATATACGTAATAATATAGTATATATGTATATATGTAATAATTTATTTAATATATATAATAATATATATTTATAATTAATAAATATAATATACTCATATTTATATATATTAATATACATACATTATAGTATATATTGTATATAATATATTATATATGTAATAATTTATTTAATATATATAATATATATATTTATAATTCATACATATAATTTACTTATATTTATATATATTAATATACATAAATTATAGTATATATGTAATACTATAGTATATATGTATATATGTAATAATTTATTTAATATATATAATATATATTTATAATTAATACATATAATATACTTATATTTATATATATTAATATACATATATTATAGTATATATGTAATAATATAATATATATGTATATAAGTATTAATTTATTTAATATATAATACAAATAATTATATATAATATATAATTAATTATATGTTAATAATAGTATTACATATATACAATATAATATATTATGCATATTAATAATATTAAAATATATATATAATATTTAGAAATATATTATTATACATATTATACATATTATTAATATAGATATTAATAATATAATATTATATTATATATATTGTATATAATGCATATTATATAATTTATATACTATTATATTAATATAATATTATAGTATACTATATATAATTCTAATGTTGTATATATTATAAGAGTATATTAATTATATATACTTATATTTATAATTATATTATCCATAATTATATTAATAATATATTAATAATATAATATTTATATTATAATACATTATACATATTATTATAATATATGTATTATAACATATATTAAGTATATAATATTAATAACTATTATATATACATAATATATATTATATATTATGTAATTATTATATATAATCAATATATATTAATACACATATTATAATATAATATATGTTATAATATTATAATAATATATATTAGTATATGTATAATACTTTATATTATAATATGTTATATTATAATAATATTATAATATTAATCAAAATATTCTCCGGCCGACAAGACGAGAGCAACCTGGCTATGATATCAAGCTAGCACGGGAGCCCTACTCGTGCACACCCTTAGAGGACCATGGCCACCTTGTATTCAAACTGCATTGAGAAGGTTGACTTTGAACTTCCACTCCTTCTTCGGCAGTCTTAGCCTTATCGAGTAAAGCTTAGATCCACCAAGTAAAAGCAATTGAAAGCATGGATTGTGACCTTCATGTGAAATATAGGGACCGTTACTCTTTTCTAGGTTCTAGCATATTTCTGATATACAAGATCCTCATATGTGGCGAGTATAGAGCATACTTTATATTATAATGATAATAAGATGGAGAATATGATGAGCCATAGACTCACTCAAGGGCTTTGGAGAAGACAACTAAGAACTTAGAAACTCATAAGTATGGAAAATAGAGTGTTTATTTATTTTTATCTAATGACTCCTCACTTTAGAAGGCTACATGTAGGACATGTCATGCTAAGTTGCATGCAAGGCGCTTATCTCAAAAACACCTCACTAGATGAGATGTCATGTCTAGAAAAGTACACAACTACCTTTATAACATGGGTATTACACTATTTTAAACATAAAACGTGGCTTTAAGTATACCTCACTAGATGAGATGTCATGCCTAGGAAAATACAAGACTACCCTTATTATATGGGTGTTTATTACAAGGTTTAAATTTATGATTGAACTTGTCTTGGGTCAAACTTGGGTTCATACTCGAACTCTTGATCTTGACTAGTTCCAGGATGGGTTGATCTGGATTCTTCAGAATGATAATGTGCTTCAGATTCTTTGAATTGGCCACTGGCATGTCGAGAATAATGAAGTTTCCCACCTTTGTTTTCTGATAAGATAGCTCCCCAATAATCATCACTGGCATCTGTTTGTAATTTCTGTTGTCCATCTCTAGGAATTCTCAAGGGTGAGAGATTTTGACATACTTCTTTAAGATGTTTGACTACTGCAGTTTGATCGACATCCCAAGGAGGTGGACTTTTCCTTAGAAGCTTTAACAATTTGCTTATATAGGCTGAACATTTAGGGATAAAATCTTTAAGATAGTTGATGATTCCAAGGAACTATTGAACCTGTTTAATAGATAAATGCTTATCCGAGAACTTAAGTAATTCTTAGGATAGGTGTGATCCTGGTTCATACTCCCCATCCTCAATCTTCATGCCCAGAAAATAAATAGAGTTTTGGTTGATCACACTTTTCTTTTAGGGTACCATAATACCATTTTTGTACCAAGCCTATGAACATGTTGATAAGTTCATGTTCCACTATATTATAGGAATATAAGAGGATATCATCTATGTAGACAAGGGTGCTGTTTAGTATGGGTTCGAAGATTTTCATTATGGTCTTTTGGAAAAGGGATTGTGCAACTTTAAGACCAAATGGCAGAACTGTCCATTGGTATTGAGCTGTGGTTAGGTATAAATTTGTTTTACACCTTTCATTTTGGTGTAAACCCACTTTCCAGAAACCAGATTTAAGGTCAAGTTGGAAAAAGATTTGGGCTTCTGATAGGTAAGAGAACATGACTTTTGTCCTGGGCAAAGGAAATTTATCATCAAGTAAGTAATAGTTGAGAGGTTTGTATTCGATGACTAACCTCTTCTTTTCTCGAACATGTTCTATATCTTGTTGACATAAAAAGCTAGGCAAGCCCAATTTGTGTTGGTGGCTTCAATTAGGCCCAAAGATAATAGCTCACTGCATTCTTGTCGGGCCAAATTCAGGTCTTCTGGTGTCATTCTAGGATGTGCGGCTTTAGTTGCGTTAATATCCTCATTCTTCTTAAAAGGAAGTCGACCATAGAATTCTAAGTTCTTCCAAAGTGGATGAGGATTGGTGAAGTCTGCATGTGACTCGACATAACATTTTTTCAATCTTTTGATAAGTGGATTAGGTTTTGATATCTTCTTTACTGTGAACAGCTTTTGTGTTGGTGTGAATAGTAGGAATGTCCTCTTGTATTTGACTCCATGGGAATATTTGTAGCTTCTAAGCTTCTGAAGAAGATATCAAAGCCCATTAATAAATCATGTCCTTGAAGTTTACTTGCGATGACTTTGATCTAGACAACACAGTCTGGATTTGATTTCCGACTGGTTGTTTATATATCAAGACAATATGAAAGGTTTGGCCATCTGCAGCAAAGAAATATTCATTATAAGACTCCCAAGCTTTGTCTAGAAGGATGTCTGGGTTCATCATAGTTTTTCGTGCTCCTGTGAGAAGGATTCCGATCACTTTGATAGGCCTATCATAATTTAACTGAACCTTGACTTCAAGATGAGGTGATGACATCCCTTCTTGTATGATCATGTTGGTTTTCAGCATTGGAGATTGGTTCATCATAAGAATGGGGACATTCTCTTTTAAATCTTCTTCATGAGGGACGAAGGCTGTATCAGAATCCCGACCATCTAGTTCTGAATAGAGAGATTCTATGTCTGCGTCATCAAGATCTGCTTCATGATAGTGAAAGGTCGGTGATACTAACTTAGTTGCTTTCCCTTTCATCGTAGGACAGGTTTTTGTGAGATGCCCTTTTTGTCCACATAGTTAACATCTGTCAGCGGACTTCTTTCTGAATGGCTTCCTTCAAAAAAACATGTATGTTTGCTTTTTCTTTTTCCTTCTGAGCTTTTGCTTATCTTTTTCTTTATCTTTTTTGGAACAATGGCATGCTTTCTCATGACACTTTATTTCGAGGTAGGATTTATCACATACCTTTTTAGGAATCTTCCGTCTTTCCATCATTTGTTCAAAGAGATTTTGTTGCTCACAGAGTTTCTCTAGAGCAGCCAAGCAGGTTTGATGGATTTGTCCCATGGTGATTTGGGCCATGTCTTTCTTCATGTCTTGAAACATCCTCACCATTTCTGGTTGTAGCTCTTATGGTAAAGCGGCAAGGTAGACATTTTCAGTTGGGATCATTATAACTATTCAAAATGTAGAATCTTTCAGACATTCATTTGGAATGCCTGTCTAGATCCTTTTTCAATAGCGAGCAGCACCTCATAGAGAAGTATTCTTGAGACACAGTCTTGGTGTACAAGGCTCAAGAACAACTCTCTTAGGACACCAAGAAACCTTGATGTGAATTCCTTGAGAACTGTTCTTAAATCAACTTCTTCTCTGTTTAGCTGATTATCTATCCATGCTGATAGTAGATGCATCTTTTCTCTTCGCTTTTGAATAGTTACATCATCAAATGAAAGCCAAGCACTAATGAAGGGTATAGTACCTTGATTTTAAGTAGGATATGTCACATATGGTCTATCAGTAGTCTCTTGATCCGAGTCATTAGAAATAGGTTCAGTGAAGGGTGGACTTTCTCCTGCATCAAGCCATAAGGATTGCTGAAACATCAGTTATCTTTTCCTCTATTCCACTTGATGCTGGAAAGGTTTTAGTTGATTCTGATGTACAACTTTGACTTTCTTCCGGATCACTTGTTTCTCTTGGGAGACCAAAGAATATAGGATAGGCCCTTAAAGTATTAATGGGTTTTTTTTACCTTCAGCTTATGATTGGTAGTAAGGGTATACTGAAGATCATCTCAAAATATTTAGCATACAGCTGGGACTCTGTCTTTGACTCATTTGGAGATTGATATAAGGTTGGTGAAGTCATAAAAGTGGAGACTCTGTCAGAGGGCATAAAGGTTGAGCTTCTTTCTGCCTTATCTTTTTCGATCCTTGCAAGCTCCTTTTTTGAGTTGCCTAATCTTTCCTTCTTTTGATGTGAACTCTAAGCCATACTGCCTATTTGCAATAAGGCTTCTGAGTTCTCTATCCAACTGGGTTATCTTCCCAGTAAGCCTCTATTCCACTCTCAGAAGCTGGGTCTGCAAGTAACTCATTTGTAGTGATTGATTTTTGCCCTAGCATTTGTGGTCTGCCAATTGAGGACTTCCTCTCCTTGACTGAGAGGCTTTAAATGGCCACTTGCTTCTACTACAGTATTCTGAATATAAGGCCTTGAGGTTATCTTAGAAGTTTGATCCTCGCATCTTTCTAGAGAAGGAAAATCTTCTTCGCAGCTTTTGAGCATGAAACATGGTTAAGGAAAATCTTCTTCGCAGCTTTTGAGCATGAAACATGGTTAAGGCGCTCGGGAATTTGGAAGTAATGGTCTCTCTTCATGTCTGCATGAATAACCCTTTTGTGGAATTGATATTTTTGGTGAAGTTGGATTAGGAGGGTCATTGTATTTATTATCAGGGGTCTTATATATATATATATATATATATATATATATATATATATATATATAATGGCTTTTTTAATTTTTTGTTTTCCCACCTAAATGTCATTACTTAATTTAGAATAACTATATTATTATTAAATTAAAATTAGAAATTTTTATTCTAAAAATTTTGACTCGATTTCAAAATCTAAATTATTCCATAAATTTAGGTGTTTCAAAATTAGATGATATCAAGATGAATATACTGCAACATTTAATATATTATTTGAAATTTAGATATTTTATCGAATATTAATCAAATAACTGAATTATGAAATTCAAGAAATATATGAAATCTAATAAATATATGATTTAATTTTCTCGATTCATTTTATCTTACCATATTTATATCTATATCTATATATATAAGTAAAATGACTTTTAAAAATTTTTTTTCCCGCCTAAATTTCTACCATATAAATGTAAAACTATTTATGTTTATGGCACTACTTTAAGATGCATTATTACAATTTAATTGAAGAGATTAATATAAAAAATCTTTGGGAGTTACTTAATTTTTGTTGTTCAACCTAAATAAATTTGAATTTTAAGAAAAAAAAATTTAACCCATAATATATTCAAAATAAGAAATAAATTTGTTAGGAACGCTAAATCATTGTAGTTTCATTATATTGTGGAAATTCATTAACAATTTTCCTATAACTCAGCTATCAATTATTTAAAATCACCTAATCACATAGATAGAATCTGATTTTGTCAAATATAAAATAAAATTTTCACCAATCTTACCATAATTCAAAATTATTTCTCATTTTTGTCTCTCTCTTCTTTCTATATATTTTATCTAGATTATCATGTTTTAAGATCTCTCTTTTTTGTTCTCCATCATCTCTAAGTCTTTTTCGTGTTCTTTGTATGATAATATCTGTCATGTTTCAGTTGTCACCAAAGGCTACACTCTTCAAAATATCATATTTAGGTTTATTTTATTTTTAGATTTTTTTATTCATCTATTGTTATAAATATATCATAAACATATACATATATATATATATATATATTATAATGTATATATATATTGTTACTATTACTATTAATACATATTATAATCAATAATATATATTACTATACCTACTGTATATTATATATTACATATTATTAACATAATAACTATAATATTTTTAATTATATTATACTATATTATAGTATATACATTATATACATATGTACATTAATTAGTATGTACATTATCATAATATATAGTATATTATAATATTATATAAACTATACATATATAATATAAATATGTAATATATATAACATTTTAATATATAATATTAATAATTATACATATATACTATATAAAAATTAAACTATAATATTAAATTATTATATATTATTACATATACTATTATTAATTATAACTATATATTATAGTATAATAATTATTAAAAAATATAATTATATATATTATAATATAGTATACTATTAATATATTTATATATAAATATGTAATATATTACATAATAATTATATTATAATAATTATTAATATTATTATACTATTATAAAATAGAATATACTTATAATAATGTATTTTATATGTATATATAATCATATAAATATTATATATATGATATAATATATAATACATGTATATATTATAATTATATAATACCTGTATTATATAATATGTATTATTAGTATATATAATTATATTTATAACATATTATATTATGTTAATATAATATATACAAATATATTAATATCTAATACTATAATATATACATATAATATATATTATAATGTATATACCTTTTATAATTATTAGTATATATTATTGTAGTATGTATGTAATATAATTATATATGTGTATATTATAATTATTATATAGTATATTAATATATAATAAGTTAATATATTAATTATGTAATATATATTATAATAATAATATAATATTAATATTATAATAATATATATAATATAATACCTATTTATATTAATAGCTATACATACATATATTTATTACATATTATATGTATAGTTATTATAATATATTATTATATTATTATAATATTATGAATTTATAAATATCATGCTAGGTCGCATGCAAGACACTTCTATCAAAGACACCTCACTAAATGAGATGTCAAGTGTAGAAAAGTACACAACTATCCTTATAACGTGGGTATTACATTATTTTAAACATAAAACGTGGCTTTAATATCATATAAGTATAATATTAAATAACTTTAATAATATATATACATTATGATTATATACTATATTATTGTATATACATTATATACATATGTACATAAATTTGTATGTATATTATCATTATATATAGTATATTATAATATTATATAAATAATACATATATAATATACATATGTAATATATATGACATTATAATATATAATATTAATAATTATACATATATACTATATAATAATTATACTATAATATAAAATTATTATATATTATTAGATATACTATTATTAATTATAACTATATATTATATTATAATAATAATTAAAATATATAATTATATATATTATAATATAGTTTACTATTAATATATTTATATGTAATATGTAATATATTACATAATAATTATATTATAATAATTAATTTATAATATAATATAATAAAATAAAATATAAAATATAATAATTATTAATATTAATATACTATTATAATATATAATATACTTATAATAGTGTATATTATATGTATATAAAATCATAAAAATATTATAGTTATATATGATATAATATATATTACATGAATATATTATAATTATATAATACCTATATTATATAATATGTATTATTATTATATATAATTATATTTATAACATATTATATTATGTTAATATAATATATGCAAATATATTAATATATAATAATATAATATATACATATATATTATAATGTATATACATATTATAATTATTAGTATATATTATTATATATGTGTATATTATAATTGTTATATAGTATATTAATATATAATATGTTAATATATTAATTATGTATTATATTATAATAATTATATAACACAAATATTACAATAATATATAGAAAATAACACCTATTTATATTAATAGCTATACATATATACATATTATATGTATAGTTATTATAATATATTATTATATTATTATAATATTATGAATTTATACATGTTATGCTATGTTGCATGCAAGACAGTTATCTCAAAGATACCTCACTAAATGAGATGTCATGTCTAGGAAAGTACACAATACCCTTATAACATAGGTATTATATTATTTCAAACATAAAACGTGGCTTTAATATCTTATATGTATGATATTATATAACATTAATAATATATATATACATTATATTTATATGTTATATCATATATTAGTAATATATTATATTCATATATTATATTCATATTATAATGTATATGTATATATAATAATTATATATTACTTATTAATATATAAAAAACTATAATATTATTATAGTTATGTAATATTATTATAATAGGTATTACACATAATATATAATATATTATTATTATATGTTATTATATACCATTATATAATGTATGTATCTATTAATATGTTATAATTAATATTATAGATATTAGTTATAATAATATAATGTATATAGCTATTAATATAAATATATAATTTATTATTAATATATTATTATAACTATTTCATATTATTATAATATTATAATTAACATAATGCATATAAATTATTATGTATATACATATTCTTATTATAATATATAATACATATATACATAACTATATAATTATAATATTATAATATATTAAAATTATAATATTTACTATTATATTATATAGTATATAATATTATAATATATTATAGTTATAATATTATAATTAACATAATGTATATAAATTATTATAATTATATACATATTCTTGTTATAATATATAATACATATAATACATAAATACATAACTATATAATTATAACATTATAATATATTAAAATTATAATATTTACTATTAAATTATATAGTATATAATATTATAATATGTTATATTATAAATTATATATTAACATAATACAGATCCACCAGAGGGTTGAGTCGTTTTCAGTATCTTAGAAAAAGATAAGTGTATCCCATAGTGCGATCCCAATCGGATGAAAGTCATATATAACAAATTCTATTAATACCACAAATAATATATAATATTATATTATTTATAATATAATATTTCATATTCAAATATAATAGTATATAAATTATAGGCATTATATACAATATATATAATAATATTATATTATTAATATGTATATTAATAATATAATAATATATTCATATATATTATATATATGTATATTAATATTATCAATATGTATAATATATTATATTACTATACATTATAATTATATATATGTAATACTATTACTAATATATAATTAATTATATATTATATATAATTATGTATATTATATTATATATATATTAAATAAATTAATACATATATACATTTATATTATATGATTACATATATCCTACAATATATTTATATTAATAAATGTTAATATAAGTATATTATATGTATTAATTGTAAATATATATTATATATCAATATAAATAATATGCATAATATAATATATAATATACATATTTAATATTATAATAATTATAATATGTATACATTATATAATATAATAATATTAATTATTATAATACATATAAATATATACTACATATGTACACTATAATGTATACTAATATATACATATATCATATTATAATAATTATAATTAACAATATTAATATATTATAATATATATGAATTATATTAAATACATATATTATTATAATAATATATTTAAAATACTAGTAAATGATTATATCTGTAATAATATACTATATACTATAATTAATTATTAATATATATATATATATATTATAGTACAATGTATATACATATAATATTAATTTGTATATACATTATACAATATATGTATTATACATAATATATATTAATAATTATATAGTATATAATATAATATAGTATATTATGCATATTAAAATTAATATATTATAATTATTAATACTATAAATAATATGTATAATATATATGTAAATTATATGTATACATAATATTATATATAATATATATATATATATATTAACAATCTATATTAATTTTATATAATTATGTATTATATAATAATTTATAAATAAATAATTATATATTATATGTACATATTAATATAATATTATTAATATTATAATATATACATATTATATATTAATAGTATATAATATATATTATAATAAATTATATATAATTAATAGTATGTATACTATTACATTATATTCAATATAATATATATATATATATATATATAATTACTTTAATTATACATACAATATTATAATTTGTAATAATATATGATGTTTACATATTATTAATTATTATATTAATATATTATTAATAGACTATGATATATATTAACATAGATACATACTATTATATACTATTATACATATTATAACATATGTATTAATTATAATATATATTAACCTACATTATATAGATTATAATATTATAATTAATTTATATTATACTATACATATAATTATTAATATATATTATAATATATTATTAAATCTATTAATTATATATACATTTAGTATATTATATTAAATACCAGTAATTAATATAATATATTATAATATATAGTATTATGGTGTTTATTTATTTATGTATAAAATACATAAATATTATGTATATTATAATATTAATATAGTATTATTGTATATAATTAAATTATAATACATATTTATTAATATGTATACTAATAATATATGATATTAATACATATTATATATAATATATTTCATATATTATTAATATACAATCTATATTATAATATATATTATTTTAATATACATATATACATAATATAATATAATATTAATAATACACATATATAACTTTAATTAATATATATAAAATATATACAATTATATAATATATTATAATATCTTATACTTAACGAATATATATGAATAGAATAATATAAATATATTAATATAATATAATAAGCAATATATAATAAATATAATATTATTGGATGTCTTATTAATATAATATTAATATATGATTATATATATTAATATAGTATACAATATATACATATAATATAATATAGTAAAATATATAATATTAGTAGATTCTATTATATTATATATAATATTATACATATATATAACTATAAATATATTACTATATAATATTAGGATACTATGCATATTAATTATTATACGTTATAATATGTAGAGTATATAATATTATAAATATATATTATTATAATGTATGTATACATAGTATGTATATTAATATAGTTAATAAATTAAAACTATTAATACATTTATTATATGCTATATATTATTAATTGATATATAATTTATTAATATCTGATTAATAATAATTACATATATTATATTATAATATCACATATGTATATTATGTATATACTATTATATATAATAATAATTAATAGTATATATAAAATATATTATGTAATATACATATATTATGTAGTACATATTAATATATAATAATATTATAATATTAATATATAGTATAATATATTATTAATATATATTATATAATATATACTAAGTAATATTATTATATATAACATACATATATATAGTTATACATATATATATATATATATATATTATGAGTTAATTAATAGTATATTAATTATTATACATATAATACATATATAGTATATAATATTAATATGAATATATACTATAAATATATATTATATGGTATTCATATATTATCATATTAATATATTATTATAATATTACAATATATTAATAGTATAATTATATTACTATATATACTATAATGTATATAATAGTATTAATATATAATAAATATAAATGTATTATATAATATACATAATATAATTAATAGTATTATTATACTTATATTTATGTATTAATATAATAATAATATTAATATATTATAATATTATAATAATATATTAATATAAGAATATATGAATACCATATAATATATATTTATAATATATATACATATTAATATTATATACTAATATCATAATTATATATATGTATTATATTACATAGTATATATGTATATAATGTATATGTAATTGTGTATATATATGTTTATATTATAACATATTATATTATATTAGTATTAATATGCATATGAGTATTATACATAATTTAATATATATAATATATCATATACATATAATTATAAATATATATTATAATTAATATTTATATTAATGTTATAATATTATAGTATTATACTATAATATATATTATTAACATATACATATACATTATATATATTACATACATAGAATGGATTAATATATATATATATATGTACATAATAATTACATATATTATAACATATATTATTAATAATATTATAATAATTTATACTATATATTAATTATTATGTTAATGCTATATTTATTAATATAACATTATATATATATTAAATTAAAATATATAATTATACCCATATAATATAAATATAATATATAATACATATATAGTATATAATATTAATATGAATATATACTATAAATATATATTATATGGTATTCATATATTATCATATTAATATATTATTATAATATTACAATATATTAATAGTATAATTATATTACTATATATACTATAATGTATATAATAGTATTAATATATAATAAATATAAATGTATTATATAATATACATAATATAATTAATAGTATTATTATACTTATATTTATGTATTAATATAATAATAATATTAATATATTATAATATTATAATAATATATTAATATAAGAATATATGAATACCATATAATATATATTTATAATATATATACATATTAATATTATATACTAATATCATAATTATATATATGTATTATATTACATAGTATATATGTATATAATGTATATGTAATTGTGTATATATATGTTTATATTATAACATATTATATTATATTAGTATTAATATGCATATGAGTATTATACATAATTTAATATATATAATATATCATATACATATAATTATAAATATATATTATAATTAATATTTATATTAATGTTATAATATTATAGTATTATACTATAATATATATTATTAACATATACATATACATTATATATATTACATACATAGAATGGATTAATATATATATATATGTACATAATAATTACATATATTATAACATATATTATTAATAATATTATAATAATTTATACTATATATTAATTATTATGTTAATGCTATATTTATTAATATAACATTATATATATATTAAATTAAAATATATAATTATACCCATATAATATAAATATAATATATTATTAATTAAACATATTATATAATTATAGTATATCATAATAAATATATAATAATTTATGATAATATTACTAATTATATCATATACTTAATTAATATATATTATTACAACATATAATAATATATGTATTAATATATGCATAATATTATACATATATTAATTATATTATAATATGTATACATATATATTATTCATATATAATTTTATGTATTTAATATATATTTATAGTTATATATAGTAATATTATAATATATTATACATATATATTATATATTATTTAATTATATATAATATATATTAATATTTATATATATATGTGTATTATATACTATTATAGAATTTATATTATAATATTTATATATAGTTATAACATATATTAACTATATAATATTATATATACTAATAGTATATATATATATTTATATAATTATATACTAATATCATATAATTAATAATATACATACATATACTATATATAGCTATATAAATATAATATGTTATAACTATATTATATATAAATATTATATGTTATAATATAATATTAATGTATAATAATAATTGTGTATAATATTACTATATAATATATACATATTATAATATAACTATAAAGTATAATATATTATATATCATAATTATGTTTATATAATATTAATTTATATTATATACTTAACAATAAATATAAAATATAATTATGATATTAGATTATCATAAATATATGAATATATTATAACACTATTATTATATATATATATATATATTATATTATAACACTGTTATTATAATATATATACATAATTAATATAATATAGTATATATTAAATTATAATTATGTGTACCTATAATATTTTATTAATAGTGTTATATTATATATACATATTCTATAATATTCATATTAATGTATATATGTATATTATATATTATAACATTATATATTTTATGTATGTATATAATTATGCATATTATAATAAAGTATAATATATTATATAGTATATATAATTATAATAAATATATAATTATACAATATATATTTAATATATTATATACTATAAATATATAATAATAATACATATGTTAATTATGCATAAATTATATATACATATATTTATAATATATTAATATTATACATTAATATATGTATTATAACATAATATAAATAGATATACTAATATGTATATATTATATAATCTGTACATTGTATACTATTATATATGATATAGATTAATATATTAATATATATATATTGTATATATTATTATAATATGTTATATGGTATATATAATTATATAATATATAGTATTAGTATCTATTATTATATAAATATACTATATTATATTTATACTTATACATATATAATTATAATTTAAATATATATTATTATAATATATTATATAATTTTTTATAATATTATTATATAACATAATATAATAATTAATAATACTATTAATATCAATAAAATATTATAACCATGTATATAATTATAATATGTATAATATTATGATATACTATGGATATTAATATATAATAATTATATAATTAATATATACTATTTATAATTAATAACATGTACATATAATTATATAATTATTAATATTATGATGTATATTATATACTAATATTATATACATAATGTATACATATTATAATTAATTAATATGATATATAATTAATATACATAATATAAATATGATATAATATATTAATAATACATATTAATTTTATATGTATAATTAATTAATATAGGATAAATACCTATTATTATACTATATATTATTCATAATATAATATTTATATTAATTATACATTATGTTAATATACATACATTAATATATATTTATATACATACATAGTATATATCTTATATTATTATAAAATTAGGTATACTATAATATATACAATATTAATATATTAGTATTATATATTAATAATATATATTAAGAGTTATTATTTAATAATATGTTAATATACATTATAAATAACATATACATATAATTATATTAATTATATTATATTTATAAATTATAATACCATATCTATTATTATAACATATTGTATATATACATTATATATTAATAGAATATATGTATTAATTATATTTCAATATATTATATATTATACATATTAATATAGTATAATAATAACACATCTTAATAATATATTATAATATAATTAATTATATTATCATAAATTATTTTATATTTATTATAAATTATCCACATATTAATTAATACTATTAATATCAATAATATAATTTATATACTTATTACTATAATAATATACCATATAACTATTAATATATAACACATTTTATTAAATATAATATATATATTATAGTATATATATTTACATATAATTTATATCATATTATGTACATAATTACATACATACATATATAATTACATGATTATATTAATTCTTTATTAGTATGTATAATATTATATATTAATTATTATAACTATATTTATATTACTATGTATAATCGTATATTTATTATAGTATGTATATATATAATACTAATAGGTTATAATATATTATAATATGTATAGTATATTATATAATATAATTAATTATAGTATATAGTATATTATTACATATATAATAATTTATTAGTATTATAAATATATAGCTATTATATTATATATATATAATATTATCATATATATTATATATTATAAATATTATATATAGTATATTTAAATTAATTCATAATATATTATAAATATACGTAATATTATATTCTATGCTATATTTTTTATATTATATAATATATATTATATATTATAATATGTTATATTATATACTACATATATAATATTTATAATTAATATAATATATAGTATATATTAATAATATTACTATGTAATTATAATAACATGTAGAATATTGATAATATATCATAATAGTATATGTTATTACATTATATGTATATTATATAATTATATAAGTATAAATATAATATATGTTATTTATATTATGATATATTATAATAGTATATATACATTATGATAGTATAATTAATACATAATATATAATTAATATATATTAATGTATATAATATTATGTATAATATATTATACATATTTATGTTCATATAATTAATATTTATACATATGTTATAATTATATATATTTATTATAGTATTTAAATATATATACTATTACAACATACTATTATAATGCATATAATATACTATTTAATTATAATATTAATATACATACTATGTATATATAATATATAATATATATTTAGTAATTATGTATGTATTAATAATTATTGATAATGTATTATATATATTAATAAAATATATTATAATACATATAATATATTAATATATAATAACATATATAGTTATATTATATAATGTACTATAATATATTATATTTAGTATTATGATATATTATGTATAATAATATAATTATATATATTAGATATTATACATATATATATTAATAAATTATATATGATTTACTACTACGTAATAATAATATATATACATATTACATAATTAATATAATAATTATAGTTATTATATAATAATTATATATGATAGTATTATACATTATAAACTAATATGTATAGATATATATACATATATATAATATTATAATACTATATAAATTATACGATATACATATAACTTATAATTATTTAATACATATAATTATATTATTAATTATATACATGTAATATTATAATAACCCTATAACATATAGTATATTAGTCTATATTATATTATACATTATATATTATATTTTAATATATTATAATATATAATTTGTGTATACTATATAGTATATAATATTATAATATTAATCAAAATATTCTTCGGCCGACAAGACGAGAGCAACCTGGCTCTGATACCAAGCTAGCACGGGAGCCCTACTTGTTCACACCCTTAGAGGACCATGACCACCATGTATTCAAACTGCCTTGAGCAGGTTGACTCTAAACTTCCACTTCTTCTTCGGCTCTCTTTGCCTTATCGAGCAAAGCTCAGATCCACCATCTAAAAGTAATTGAAAGCATGGATTGTGATCTTCATGTGAACTACAGGGATCATTACTCTTTTATAGGTTATAACATATTTCTGATATACAAGATCCTCATAAGAGGCGAGTATAGAGCGTACTTTATACTATAAGAATAATAAGATGGAGAATATGATGAGCCATAGACCAGCTTAAGGGCTTTGGAGAAGACAACTCAGAACTTAGAAACTCATAAGTATGGAAAATGGAGTGTTTATTTATTTTCGTGTGTTTTACAATTGACTCAACTCCCCTATTTATAGAGTTTCGAGATTAAAGAGTCATGAAACCTTACAAAAGCACATGTTAGAGTGGCAACCTTCATCAAATGACTCCTCACTTTAAGAAGGTTGCATGTAGAACATGTCATGCTAGGTTGCATGCAAGACACTTATATCAAAGACACCTCACTAGATGAGATGTCATGTCTAGGAAAGTACACAACTACCCTTATAACATGGGTATTACATTATTTTAAACATAAAACGTGGCTTTAAGCACACCTCACTAGATGAGATGTAATTCCTAGGAAAATACAAGACTGCCCTTATTATATGGGTATTTATTATAAGGTTTGAATTTATGATTGAACTTGTCTTGGATCGAACTCAGGTTCATACTTGAACTCTTGATCATAACTAGTTTCAGGTTGGTTTGATCCAAATTCTTCAGTGATAGGGTTAGCTATGAATGAGGTATAAGTAAGTCCTTCAGTATCATCATGTGGATGGCTTTTATTGGCAAACATAGATGGACATAAAGTTCTCGGAGCTCTTCCTTATTATCTTGGATTGGACCCTTGATTGTCTTCCATTTATTGTGTAGGTGGACCGAATAAAGTTCTTCTTGGATTCCTGTAGAATATGGCCTATGACATAGGAATATGATATGAGGGTCTTCATCATCCTAATATTCATTTTGGAGCACTTGTATCCATTCTTCAACAGTTGCATACCATAGCAAGAATGACCGCCAGAGGGTAGAGTCATTTTCCGTATCTTGGAAAAAGATGAGTGTATCCCATACGGAGGACTCAATCGGATGAAAGTATAAGATGGACTAACACCATAAGTACCATAAACCATTGAAGGTGAGATCTTTAGAAAGAGCAACATGTATTATGCCCAAGAATGGTTTTTGGAGAAGATAGGAGGCTTGTTCCTCTCGAATTCCTTCTTCAGAAATATATTTCAATAGATATTGAACAAAATTTGCAGTTGCATGTTGTTGGATATCTCCAATATTTTTGAAAGGCTCATCAGGAGGAGGAAATGATATCTCAGGATTGATAAGATGGATGGGAGCTTATCTCCAAAAATCAGTTTTGGAAGATATTATCTTCTTTCGTTACCCTGTCATAAAGATAACGGGCAGCACCTTGGGATATGATATGAGTTGAAGTTAAAATTATCTGGAGAGATAATCAGGCACAATATTATCCTTACCCTTTATGTTTTGGACTTCAAACTGGTATTTTGAAAACCAGTCTTTGAGTCTGAATATCTCTTTTTATGGGACTCCTTTATTCTTGAGCTCCATAATCGCTAGCAAGAATGTATTATCATGTTGGATAATGAAACTGTATCCCACCAGAAGGGATCCAAATTTTTTAATTCCATATTTGACAGCAGATATCTCCTTGTAGACAACATGATAATGTGCTTCAGAATCTTTCAATCGATCGCTGGCATGTCCACGATAATGAAGTTTCCCACCTTCGTTTTCTAATAAGATAGCTCCCCAATAATCATCACTAGAATCTGTTTGTAAGATTCGTTGGCCATCTCCAGGAATTCTTAAGGGTGAGAGCTTTTGACAAACTTTTTCAGATATTAGACTGCTGCAGTTTGGTCGACATCCCAAGGAGGTGGACTCTTCCTTAGAAGCTTTGACAATTTGCTTGTCTAGGCTGAATATTTAAGGATAAAATCTTTAAGATAGTTGACGATTCCAAGGAACTGTTGAACCTATTTAATAGATAAAAGCTTATCTGGGAACTTAAGTAGTTCTTGGGATAGGTGTGATCCTGGTTCATACTCCCCATCCTCGATCTTCATGCCCAGAAATCCAATAGACTTTTGCTTGATCACACTTTTCTTTTGGGATAACATAATACCATATTTTTGTCCCAAGTCTATGAACATATTGAGAAGTTGTTCATGTTCCTCTATATTATTGGAATATAAGAGGATATCATGTATGTAGACAAGGGTGTTGTTTAGTATGGGTTCGAAGATTTTCAACATGGTCTTTCGGAAAATGGATGGTGCAACTTTAAGACAAAATGGCAGAACTGTCCATTGATATTGAGCTGTGGGTAGGCAAAAAGTTGTTTTATACATTTCATCTGGGTGTAAACCCGCTTGACAGAAACCAGATTTAAGGTCAAATTTAGAAAATATTTGGGCTTCTAAGAGGTAAGAGAACATGACTTTTGTCCTGGACAAATGGAATTTATCATCAAGCAAGTAATAGTTGAGAGGTTTGTAATCAATGACTAACCTCTTATTTCCTTGAACTTGATTTGCTCTCTTATTGACATAAAAAGCTAGGCAAGCCCAATTTGAGTTGGTGGCTTCAATTAGGCCCAAGGATAATAGCTCGCTGCATTCTTGTCGGGCCAAATTCAACTCTTCTGGTATCATGCCAGGATGCGTAGCTTTAGTGGCGTTAATATCCTCATTCTTCTTAAAAGAAAGTCAAACATAGAATTTTGAGTTCTTTCAAAGTGGATGAAGTCTGCATGTGACTCGACATAACATTTTTTCAATCTTTTGATAAGTGGATCATGTTCTGGTATCTCCTTTACTGTGAACATCTTTTGTGTTGGTGTGAATGGTAGGAATGTCCTCTTATATTTGACTCCATGGCAAAATATTTGTAGCTTCTGAGCTTTGAAGAATACATCAAAACCCATTAATAAATCATGTCCGTGAAGTTTGCTTTTGATGACTTTGATCTAGACAACACAGTCTGGAAGGATTTGAATTCCGACTGGCTGTTTAGATATCACGGCAATATGAAAGGTTTGGCCATCTTTAGCAAAGAAATATTCATGAAGAGACTCCCAAGCTTCGTCTAGAAGGATGTCTGGTTTCATCATAGTTTTTCGTGCTCCTGTATGAAGGACTCAGATCACTTTAATAGGCCTGTCATACTTTGATTGAAGTACCTTGACTTCAAGATGAGGTGATGGCATCCCTTCTTATATGATCATGTTGGTTTTCAGCATTGGAGGTTGGTTCATCATAAGAATGGGGACATTCTCTTCTAAATCTTCTTCATCAGATGTCTCATGAAGAATGAAGGCTGTATCAGAATCCCAGCCATCTTGTTCTAAATAGAGAGATTCTATATCTGCTTCATTAACATCTGCTTCATCAACATCTGCTTCATGATAGTGAAAGGTCTGTGATGCTAGCTTTCTTCGTAGAGTAGTTTTTTGCAAAATACCCTTTTTGTCCACATACATAACATCTGCCAGTGTACTTTCTGAATGGCTTCCTTCAGAAATACCTGTATGTTTGGTTTTACTTTTTCCTTTTGAGCTTTTGCTTATCTTTTTCTTTTTTTTTTTTGGAACAATGACATGCTTTCTCATGACATTTTATTTCCAGGTAGGATTTATCACATACCTTTTTAGGAATCTTCTGTCTCTCCATCATTTCTTTGAAGAGATTTTTTTGCTCACAAAGTTTCTCCAGAGCAGCCAAACAGGTTTGATGGATTTGTCCCATGCTGATTTGGGCCATATCTTTCTTCATGGCTTGAAACATCCTCGCCATTTCTGGTTGTAGCTCTTGTGGTAAAGAGGCAAAGTAGACATTCTTCAGATATGGATCATTATAGCCATTCAAAATGTAGAATCTTTCAGATATTCATTTGAAATGCCTGTCTAGGTCCTTTTTCAATAGCGAGCAGCACCTCATAGAGAAGTATTCTTGAGACACATGCATGGTGTACAAAGAAATCTCACCGATAAATTCTCTATGTATCTCACCATGTACATTAGCTAGCGTTGGTGCATAAATCAATTGTAATTGTCGGTATTCTCCAAGGCTTAAGAATCATTCTCTTAGGACACCAAAAAACCTTGATGTGAATTCCTTGATAACTGTTCTTAAATCAGCTCCTTCTTTGTTTAGCTGATTATCGATCCAGGCTGATAGTATATGCATTTTTTCTCTTGCTTTTTAGTAGGATGTGTCACATATGGTCTGTCAGTAGTCTCTTTTTCTGAGTCATCAGAAATAGGTTCAGTGAAGGGTTGACTTTCTTGCATCAGCCATAAGGATTGCTGAAATATCAGCTATCTCTTCCTCTGTTCCACTTGATGCTGGAAAGATTTAAGTTGATTCTGATGTATAGCTTTGACTTTCTTCCAGATCACTTGTTTCTCCTGGAAGACTAGAGAAGATAGGATGTGCCATTAAAGTATTAATGGGTTTTTTTAATCTTTAGCCTTTATTGATACCTTCCGCTTCTTTCTGTCTTGAAGAAGGTAAGGGTATATTGGAGATCATCCCAAAATGTTTGGCATATAGCTTGGACTCTGTCTTTGACTCATTTGGAGATAGATATAAGGTTGGTGAAGTCATAAAGTAGAGACTCTATCAGGGGGCATAAAGGTTGAGATTCTTTCTTCCTTATCTTCTTTGAACCTTGCAAGCTTCTTTTGAGTTGCCTAATCTCTCCTTCTTTTGATGTGAACTCTAAGCCATACTGCCGATTTGCAATAAAGCTTCTGAGTTCTCTATCCAACTGGGTTATCTTCCCAGTAAGCCTCTGTTCCACTCTCAGAAGCTGGGTCTGCAAGTAACTCATTTGATTATATAAATTTTGAACCTTGTCGAGAACTTAAGTTACCTTGGAATCAATACTTTGTAGTGATTGATTTTGTGCCCGAGCATTTGTGGTCTGCCAATTGAGGATTTCCTCTCCTTGACTCAGAGACGTTAAATGGCCACTTGCTTCTATTACAGTACTCTGAATATAAGGCCTTGAGGTTACCTTAGAAGTTTGATCCTTAAGTCTCTCTAGAGGAGGAAAATCTTCTTCGCGACTTTTGAACATGAAACATGGCTGAGGAGCTCGGGAATTTGGAAGTAATGGTCTCTCTTCATGTCTACATGAAAAACACTCTAGTGAAGTTGATATTTTTGTGGAGGTGGATTAGTTGGGTCGTTGTATTTATTATCAGGGGCCTTATAATAATAATTATAATATATGTATTTATTGTATAGTGTATAATATATTAATATATGTTATATTATATAATATATATATAATACTGTATGTATTATAATATACTATAATACGTATAATTAATTATATTATATATGATACTAATATTATTTATATATTAATATAATTATACATATTATTAATATATACAGTATATAATATATTATTAATATATAATATAATATATTATTATATAATAATATACTACATTATATATTATATATTTATAATATATGTAATTATATATTATAAATAATATGTTATAATATATTAATAATATTATTTACATATATATATTCATATAATATTAATACGTATAATATATTGTAATTAATATATATGTAGTATTATATGATAGTCATAATATGAATTAATAATTAATTAAATAATGTATAATGTAATATATTATAATTATGTATATCAATTATAAAATATACATATAATATATAATATTATATCTTAATAATAATATATTTTATATAATATTATAATATTAATATTATAGTAGTATCGTATAATGAATTAATATATTACATATTTATATAATTAATATGTCCAATTCAAGATAATATGGAATAGCGCCGAGAACTTTATGCCCATCTATGTTTTGCCAATAAATGCCATCCACTTGAAGATACTGAAGGACTTACTTATACCTAGTTCATAGTCAATCCCTATCACTGAAGAATCCGGATCATAATAAATGTATAATTATTTATGATAATATTATTAATTATATTATATAGTTACTTAATATATATTATTATAACATATAATAATGTATGTTTTAATATATGCATAATATTATACATATATTAATTATATTATAATATGTATACATATATATTATTCTTATAGAATTATATGTATATAATATATATTAATAATTATATATATAATAATATTATAATATATTATACTTATATATATTATATATTATTTAATTATATATAATATATATGAATATGTATATATATGTATTATATACTATTATATAATACATATTATAATAGTTATACATTTTAATAGTATATATATATATTTATATAATTATTATATACTAATATCATGTAATTAATAATATACATACATATACTATATATAGCTATATAAATATAATATAATTATATTATATATATAATATGTTATAAATATATTACATATATAAATATAATTGTATATAATATTATTATAATATGTACATATTATAATATAACTATAATGTGTAATATATTATATACTATAATTATGTTATATATAATATTAATTTATATATACTTAATAATAGATATATAATAAAATTATGATATTATATTATCATAATTATATTAAGATATTATAACTCTATTATTATAATATATATATATACATAATTAATATAATATAGTATATATTAAATTATAATTATGTCTACCTATAATATATTATTATAATAATGTTATATTATATATACATAGTCTATAATATAAATATTAATGTATGTATGTATATTACATATTATAATGTTATATATTATATGTATGTATAATATAATAAAGTATAATATATCATATATTATATATAATTAAAATAAATATATAATTATATAATACATATATTTAATATATTATATACTATAAATATATAATAATAATAATACATATAATAATTATACATAAATTATATATACATATATTTAGAATATAACAATATTATACATTAATATATGTATTATAATATTATATATTATATTAATATATATTACATTATAACTATTATTAACTGTATAACATTAATTGTATGTATATTATATATATAATATTATAATTAATAAATATATATATATATATATATATATATATATATTATATAATTAGTATAATATAATATACAATATTATATAAATACAATATGTACAATATTTACTATTATATATGATATACATTAATCTATTAATATATATATTGTATTTATATTATTATAATATGATATATAGCATATATAATTATATAGTATATGTATGTATTACTATATAAATATACTATATTATATTCATACTTATACATATTAATATACACACATATAATTATAATTTAAATATATATTATTATAAAATAGTATATACCATTATATTAATATAATATATTATAATATTATTATATAACCTAATATTATAATTAAAAATACTATTAATATACATAAAATAATATAATCATGTATATGATTATAATATGTATAATATCATAATATACTATTGATATTAATATATAATAATTATATAATTAATATATTCTATTTATAATTAATAATATGTACATATAATTATATAATTATTAATATTATGATGTACACTATTTACTAATATTATATACATAATATAAACATATTATAATTAAATAATATGATATATAATTAATATACATAATATAAATATGATATAATATATTAATAATACATATTAATTATATACGTATAATTAATTAATATCGTATTAATAAATATTATTATACAATATATTATTAATAATATAATATTTATAATAATTATACATTATATTAATTTACATACATTAATATATATTTATAAACTTACATATTATATATGTTATATTATAATTATATTAAGTATACTATAATATATACAATATTAATATATTAGTATTATATATTAATGTATCATATTAATAATATATATTAATAGTTATCAAATAATAACATGTTAATAGACATTAATAGACATATAATTATATTAATTATATTATATTTATAAATAATAATACCATATAAATTATTATAACATATTATATATATATTATATATTAATAGTATATATATTAATTATATATCAATATATTATATATTTTACATATTAATATAGTATAATTATAACACATTTTAATAATATATTATAATATAATTAATGATATTATCAAAGATTATTATATAGTTATTATAAATTCTACATATATTAATTAATACTATTAATATACAATAATATAATTTATATTGATATTACTATTATTATATACCTTATAACTATTAAAATATAGTACATTATATTAATTACAATATAATATATATATATATTATAGTATAAATATTTACATATAATTTTTATTATATTATGTACATAATTACCTATATACATATATAATTATATGATTATATTAATTATTTATTAGTATGTATAATATTATATATTAATTATTATAACTATATTTATAATAATATGTATAATCGTATATTTATTATAATTTATATATATATATATAATACTAATAGGATATAATATATTATAATATGTATAGTATATTATATAATATAATTAATTATAGTATATAGTATATTATTACATACATAATAATTTATTAGTATTATAAATATATATTTATAATAGCTATTATATTATAATTAATATATATAATATATTCATATATATTATATATTATAAATATATATATAGTATATATATATAGTAATTCATAATATATTATAAATATATATAATATTATATACTATATTATATATTATATATTATATATTATAATACTTTATATTATATACTACATATATAATATAATATATATTATAATTAAAGTAATATATAGCATATATTAGTAATATTAATAAGTAATTATAATAACACATATAATTATAATATTAATAATATATCATAATAGTATATGCTATTATTATATATCTATATTATATAATTATATATGTATAATTATAATATATTTTATTAATATTATAATATATTATAAAAGTATACATATACATTATGATAGTATCATTAATACATAATATATAATTAATATATTAACATATATAATATTATGTATAATATTTATAGTTATGTTATAATTATTTATATTAATTATAGTATTTAAATATATATATTATGTATTATTAATATTTATATATATACTATTATAACATACTATTATAATGTATATAATATACAATTATACTATTTATAATAATAGTATATATTAAATCATACAATTAATATACATACTATGTATATATAATATAATATATTATTAATAATAATAATGTAAGTATTAATAATTATTAATAATGTATTATATATATTAATAAAATATAATATATTATATTTACTGTTATCATATATTTAGTATAATTATAAATATACTATATTATAACATATAATACTATTATATAATACTATTATATATATTATAATTGTCAATATATATATATATATATTATTATGTTATATAGGTATTATAAATGTATTATATGTATATGAATAATATAATATATAATGTATAGTATAATATAGACTAATATCCTATATGTTATAGGGTTATTATAATATTATATGTATATAATTAATAACATAATTATATATATTAGATAATATACATATATACATATATTTATAAATTATTTATGATTTACTATTACATAATAATACTATATATACATATTACATGTATATTATATATATTAATAAATATTATATGTATTAATAGAATTCATATTATATAATTAATATAAAAATTATCTTAATTATATAATAATTATATATGATAGTATTATACATTATAAATTAATATTTAAACATATATATACATATATATAAAATTATAATATTATATAATTATACTATATACATGAAAATTATAATTATTTAAAACATATAATTCTATTATTAATTATATACATGTAATATTATATATGTATCTATATAATATTATATAATTTTAATACATATATTATAATAATATATGTTTAATACATATTAATGTTATATAATTATACAATATTATATATTAATATTAATACTATAATTTATATAGTATTATTATATGTAGTATATAATAATAATATAATATAATATTAATGTATATAATACTATATATTAATATATTATATTATAATATAAATAATTATATAAATATTATATTAATATGTATATATTTAAATACCTATTACTATATAATACATATAATAATTACTATTATATGAAATATATATTATTAATTATATATTGTATAATACTAATATTTAATATATGTATAATAGGATATTAATTATATATACATACATTTATAATTATATTATACATAATATTAATTATATATTAATAATATAATATATATTATAAAACATTATACATATTATTATAATATATGTATTATAACATATATTAAGTGTATAATATTAATAACTATTATATATACATAATATATATTATATACTATATAATTATTTTGTATAATTAATATATATTAATACATAAATAATAATACAATATATGTTATAATATTATAATAATATATATTAGTATATGTGTAATATAGTATAATTATGTATAATACTATATATTATAATATGTTATATTATAATATATAATAAGTATATACTATATACTATATAATATTATAATATTAATCAAAATATTCTCCGAACGGCAAGACGAGAGCAACCTGGCTCTGATACCATGCTAGCACGGGAACCCTACTCATTCACACCGTTACAGGACCATGGCCACCACGTATTCAAACTGCCTTGAGCGGGTTGACTCTGAACTTTCACTCCTTCTTCACGACTCTTAGCCTTATCGAGCAAAGCTCAAATCCGTCAAGTAAAAGCAATTAAAAGCATGGATTTTGATCTTCATGTGAACTATATAGACCATTACTCTTTTCTAGGTTATAGCATATTTTTTATATACAAGATCCTCATAAGAGGCGAGTATAGAGCATACTTTATACTATAAGGATAATAAGATGGAGAATATGATGAGCCATTGACTAGCTTAAGGGCTTTGGAGAAGACAACTAAGAGCTTAAAAACTCATAAGTATAGAAAATGGAGTGTTTCTTTATTTTCTTGTGTTTTACAATTGACTCAACTCCCCTGTTTATAGAGTTTCGGGAGTGAATAGTCATGAACCCTTACAAAGACATGTGTCAAAGTGGCAACCTTCATCAAATGACTCCTTACTTTAAGAAGATTACATATAGGACATATCATGCTAGGTTGCATGCAAGACACTTATTTCAAAGACACATCACTAGATGAGATGTCATGTTTAAGAAAGTACACAACTAAACTTATAACATGGGTATTAAATTTTTAAACATAAAATGTGGCTTTAAGTACACCTCATTAGATGAGATGTCATGCCTAGAAAAATACAAAACTACCCTTATTATATGGGTATTTATTAAAAGTTTTAAATTTATGATTGAACTTGTCATGGGTCTAACTCAGGTTCATACTCGAACTCTTGATCTTAATAAGCTCCATGTTGCTTTGATCCAGATTCTTCAGCGATAGGGTTGACTACGGATGAGGTATAAGTAAGAAGTTCAGTATTTTCATGTGGATGGCTTTTATTAGCAAAACATAGATGGACATAAATTTCTCGGACTAGACGAAGTTCTTCTTGGATTCATGTAGAATATGGCCTATGATAGAGGAGTATGACATGAGGGTCTTCATCATCCTAATATTCATTTTGGAGTACTTGTATCCATTCTCACACAGTTGCATACCATAGCAGGAATGACCACCATAGGGTAGAGTCGTTTTCAGTATCTTGGAAAAAGATGAGTGTATCCCATACTGAGAACTCAATCGGATGAAAGTATAAGGTGGACAAACACCATAGGTACCATAAATAGTTAAAGGTGAGATCTTTAGAATGAGCAACATTTATTATGCCCAAGAATGGTTTCTGGAGATGATAGCAGGCTTGTTCCTCTTGGATTCCTTCTTCAGAAATATATTTCGATAGATACACCAAATTTGTAGTTGTATGTTGTCGGATATCTCCAAGAGTTTTAAAAGGTTCATCATAAGGAGGAAATGATAAATCTGGATTGATAAGATTGATGGGAGCTTGTCTATAAAAACCGGTTTTGGAAGATATTATCTTCTTTCATTTCCCTGCCATAAAGATAATGGGTAGCACATTGGTAGATGATATGAGTTGAAGCTAAAATATCTCCAAGAGTTTTAAAAGGTTCATCATAAGGAGGAAATGATAAATCTGGATTAATAAGATTGATGGGAGCTTGTCTATAAAAATCGGTTTTGGAAGATATTATCTTCTTTCATTTCCCTGCCATAAAGATAATGGGTAGCACATTGGTAGATGATATGAGTTGAAGCTAAAATTATCTGGAGAGATATCTTTGTTCATTTCCCTACCATAAAGATATTAACTTCTTTCATTTCCCTGCCATAAAGATAACGTTGCGTTCCTGTCGGGCCAAATTTAGCTCTTCTGGTGTCATGCCAGGACGCGTGGCTTTAGAGGCGTTAATATCCTCATTTTTCTTAAAAGGAAGTCAAACATAGAATTCTAAGTTCTTCCAAAGTGGATGAGCATTGGTGAAGTCTACATGTGACTCGACATAACATTTTTTAAATCTTTTGATAAGTGGATTAGGTTCTGGTATCTCCTTTAATGTGAACAACTTTTGTGTTGGTGTGAATGGTAGGAATGTCATCTTATATTTGACTCCATGGGAAAATATTTGTAGCTTCTGAGCTTTAAAAAAGACACCAAAGCCCATTAATAAATCATGTCCATGAAGTTTGCTTTCGATGACTTTGATCTAGACAACACTATCTAGAAAGATTTGAATTCCGATTGGTTGTTTAGATATCCAGGTAGTATGAAAGGTTCGGCTATATACAGAAATGAAATATTCATGATGAGACTCCCAAGCTTTGTCTATATAAATTATATATTGAGATAATATAGATCCACCAGAGGGTAGAATCATTTTCTATATCTTGGAAAAAGATGAGTGTATCCCATACTGAGAACTCAATTGGATGTAAGTCATATATAACATATACTATTAATACTACAAATAATATATAGTATAATATATAATATTATATATTTATAATATAATATTATATATTCAAATATAATAGCATATAAATTAAATAATATGTATTATATACAATATATATAATAATATTATATTATTAATATTTATAATAATATAATAATATATTTATATATATATTATTTATATGTATATTAATATTATTAATATGTATAATATATTATATTATTACATATATACTATAATATATGTATATTAATATATGTTAGTATATTATATGTTTTAATTATAAATATATATTATATATTAATATCAATAAACATACATATTATAATACATAATATACATAAGTAATATTATAATACATATATATTATAATAGTCTATACAATATATTAGAATTGTAATATGTTATATAATTAATATTATATTAGAATACATATATAATTAATATGAATAATATATAATTATAATAGTTATAATATAATATATTATATAAATTAGTATATAATAATATTATGTTGTTATATATAGTATACTATAATATATTAATTATAATATTATAATTAATATATTATAGTATAGATTAGAATATATAAATATGTATACATAATATATTTATACTTAATATATTAATTATGTATATATGTATTATAATATATACATAATTACTATATATTATAATGAATTATAATAGAAATATAATAATATATATTAATATTATTATATTATTAATATTAAATATATTATATATTAATTATTATAATATATATGTCATAATATAATATAGTATATAGATTATATAATTAATATATTTATGTATATAATAATATGTATTTATGTATATTATAATTATAATTATTTATATATTGTATAATACTAATATATATTAATCATTACTATGTATATATGTTATTAATTTTAATTAATTATTACATATATAATTATAATTATTATACATAATATTAATATATAGTATATATTATGTATGTTATATATATATATTATTATATAATATAATAATTATTATATTAATTATATTATAACATATTAATATTAATTATATATCATATTATGTAATTATAGTATATCATAATAAATATATATTAATTTATGATAATATTATTAATTATATTATATCGTTAATTAATATATATTATTATAACATATAATAATATATCTATTAATATATTTATAATATTATATATATATTAATTATATTATAATATGTATACACATATATTATTCATATATAATTATATGTATATAATATATATTTATAATTATATATGTATATAATATATATTTATAATTATATATAATAATATTATAATATATATTACATAGATTATATTCATATTATATACTAAATACATATTAATATATAATGAATTAAAATAATAATTCTAATAACTATTATAAGTCAATTATATTATAATATTATTATGATATAATATATTATATCGTAATTATATATTAAGATATATTATATATTTAGTATAATAATATGTTTACTATAATATTATTATTATAGTATACTATAATGTATATTACAATATTATGTGCATATATTATATAATGTATTATAATAATTAATAATGATATATAGAGTATAAAATTATTATATAATATATATCTATAATATAATAATTATATAATATTATTGCATAATATTATAATATATGTTATATGTATAATATTAATATTAATATATAATAACTATACTATACATATATATTATTAATATATTTATACATTAATAAATATATATATTAATAATATAAGTATATATTAATATTATTTACATAAAGAATATAACTAATTAATATATACATATATAATATATGTATTAGTAGTATATGAATATTTATACATTATATATGATAATTATATAATACATATGTATTATAATATTATTATATTAATATCAGATAATATACTATATATTATAATTATTAATATATATTTATATATAAAGTATATCATGTTAATATAATTATTTATATAGTATATTAATAATTATACTATGATACATATATTATATAGTATATTATATATATTAATTAACTATATGTCTTATTATATTATTATATGTATAGTTAATATTAGTATATTATAATATAATATGCATATAATATACTATAATTATATATAAATATATAATTATATATATTAATACATTATTATTAATATAGCATACATATTAATATTATATGGACAGTGTACGTATAATATAATAATTATATATGTAATGATTATATTAATATATACATAATATTATATACATATATAAAAATGTAATATATACATGTGATAATATAATATATAATTATATTATTTTATTAATATATACTACATATGTACACTATATTGTGTACCATTATATACATATATGTTATAAAAATTATAATTAATATTATTAATATATTATAATATATATATGTATTATATTAATTACATATATTATTATATAATTATTATACTAATATATTTATAATACTGATAGATTATTATATATGTAATAATATACTATATACTATAATTAATTATTAATATATATTATAGAATAATGTATATACATATAATATTAATATGTATATATATTTACAATATATATGAATTATACATAATATTTATTAATAATTATATAGTATATATTATAATATAGTATATTATGCATATTAAAATTAATAAATTATAATTATTAATATTATAAATAATATGCATAATATATGTGTATTATATGTATACATAATATTATATAATATATATATATTAACAATATATATTAATATTATATAATTATGTATTATATATAATTATATGTAAATATATAATTATTTATAGTATGTACATATTAATATAATATTATTAATAGTATAATATATTCATATTATATATTAATAGTATATAATATACATTTTAATAAATTATATATAATTAATAATATTTATACTCTTATATCATCTTTAGTATACAATATATTTATAATTATTATAACTATACATACTATATTATAATTTGTAATATTATATGGTGTTCGTATAGTATTATATTAATCTATTATTAATATACTACAATATATATTAACATATATATACATACTATTATATACTATTATACATATTATAACATATGTATTAATTATAATATACATTAACATACATTATACATATTATAATATTATAATTAATTTATATTATACTATACATATAATTATTAATATATATTATAATATATTCTTAAATATAATAATTATATATACATATAATATATTATATTAAATACCTATATTTAATATTATATATTATAATATATAGTATTATGGTGTTTATTTATTTATGTATAATAATATATAAATATTTGGTATATTATTATTTCATATAATATTAATATAATATTAATGTATATTATATATATTAATATACTATGGTCATATATTATAATATATATTATAGTATATAATAATTAATATATGTATACATTATAATACATAATATAATTATACGTACTTATTATTTATTAATTATTAATGTAATTCTATACATTACATATAATTACATTGATATTATTGTATAATATTATTTTTTATATATTAATTATATAATATGAATTATATGTAATATTATAGGTATATAAATGTAAATAATATATTAATATATTATATAGTTATTTATATATATTAATATATATTAATTATACATTACTAAATTATACTATATATTAGTATATTATTATATAGTAATTATATATACTATGTAATAGTATTATATAATATATATATAGTATTATATTATGTATATACATAGTTATAATAATATATATAATATAACATTTATATAATATTATAATATATATAATATAATATATATGCAATAATATAATAATGTTATATATATTATATATAATCACTATATAATAATATACAAATATATAGTATAATTTAATAATGTTTAATCAATATTATAATTAATTTATATTAATATATATAAATTACTATATAATATATTAATATATTATATACATGTATATACGTATAATATTATATATAATTAAATTATAATACATATTTTTTAGTATGTATACTAATAATATATCATATTATTAATCATATATATTATATTAATATATATATTATATATAATATTATTATATACATTATTAATATACAATATATATTATTTTAATATACATATATACATAATATTATATAATATTAATAATATACATATATAAATTATAATTAATATATATAATATATATACAATTATATAATATATTAATTTATGTTGCGGGAGCCCTAGTCGTTCACACCCTTAGAGGACAATGGCCACCATGTATTCAAACTGCCTTGATCAGGTTGACTCTGAACTTCTGCTCCTTCTTCGGCACACCCGGCCATATAGAGCTTAGCTCAAGTCAACCGAGTAGAATCAATCAAAAACATGGATTGTGATCTTCGTGTGAACTATAGGAATCGTTACTCTTTTCTAAGCTATAACATATTTCTGATATACAAGATCCTCAGTAGAGGCGAGTATAGAGCATACTTTATGCTATATGGATAATAAGATGGAAAATATGATTAGCTATAGACTGGCTTAAGGACTTTGGAGAAGACAAGTAAGAACTTAGAAACTCATAAGTATGAAAAATGGAGTGTTTATTTATTTTTGTGTCCTTTATAATTGACTCAACTCCTCTATTTATAGAGTCTTGGGAGTGAAGAGTCATGAACCTATATAAAGACATGTGTCAAAGTGGCAGCCCCTATCAAATGATACCTCACTTGAAGATGGCTGCAAGTAGAACATGTCATGCTAGGTTGCATGTAAAACACTTCATGCTAGCTTGCATGTAAGACACGTCATGCTAGGTTGCATACAAGATACTTCATGCCATCTTGTTCTGAATAGATAGATTATATGTCTGCTTCAGCAACATCTGCTTCATAATAGTTGAAGGTTTGTGATGCCAGCTTAGCCGCCTTTCCTTTCTTACTAGGGAAATGTTTTGCGAAATGCCCTTTTTGTCCACATAGATAACATCTATTAGTGGACTTCTTTCTGAATGGCTTTCTTCGGAAAAATCTGTATGTTTGATTTTTTATTTTCCTTCTACCCTTTTGCTTATATTTTTCTTTATCTTTTTTGGAGCAATGACATGCTTTCTCATGACATTTTATTTCAAGGTAGGATTTATCACATACCTTTTTAGGAATTTTTCATCTCTCCATCATTTCTTTAGAAAGATTTTGTTGCTCATAGAGTTTCTTTAGAGCAGCCAAGCAGGTTCGGTGGATTTGCCCCATGCTAATTTGGGTGATGTCCTTCTTCATGGCTTGAAACATCCTCGCCATTTTTGGTTGTAGCTCTTGTGGTTAAGAGGCAAGGTAGACATTCTTCAGGTTATGATCATTACAGTCATTCAGGATATAGAATCTTTCAGACATTTGTTTGAAATGCCTATCCAGATCCTTTTTCAACAATGAACAGTACCTCATAGAGAGTTATTCTTGAGACACGGCTTTGGTACATAGAGATATCTCACCAATAAATTCTCTATGTATTTCACAAAGTACATCAGCTAGCGTTGGTGCATCAATCAGTTGTAATTGCCGGTATCTTCAGGTCTTAAGAACCATTCTCTTGTGACACCAAGAAATCTTGATGTCAATTCCTTGAGATCTGTTCTTAAATCAGCTCTTTCTTTGTTTAGCTGATTATCTATCCTGGCTAATAGTATATGCATCTTTTCTCTTCGCTTTTGAATAGGTACATCATCAAATGAAAACCAAGGACCAATAGAAGGTTTGGTACCTTGCTTTTCAGTAGGATGTGTCACATATGTCCTGTGAGTAGTCTCTTGATCCGAGTCATCAGAAACGGGTTCAGTGAAGGGTTGACTTTCTCCAGCATCAACCATAATGATTGCTGAAATGTCACCTATTTCTTCTTCTGTTCCACTTGATTCTGTAATGGTTTAAGTTGATTCTGATGTATAACTTTGACTTTCTTCCGGATCACTTGTTTTTCCTGGAAGACCAGAGAACATAGGATGAGCCATTAAATTATTAATAGGTCTTTTGCCTTCAGCCTTTGATTGATCAACTTCTACTTCTTTTTGTTTTGAAGGTGGTAAGAGTATACTGGAGATCATCCTAAAATGTTTGGCATACAGCTGGGACTCTGTTTTTGACTCACTTGGAGATTGATATAAGGTTTGTGGAGTCATAAACATGAGACTCTATTAGTGGGCATAAAGGATGAGCTTCTCTCCACTTTATCTTTACTTATTAATATATATATATATATATATATAATTAATAATATTATAAAATATATATAATATGTATAGTATTAATAATTATTATTATATTATACTAATGTTATAATATATTATATATATTAATATTTACATATAGTATATATTATAAAATACATATATGTTTATATTTATAAATTAATATCTACTATTAATAACATATATATTATAATGTATATTACAGTATATTATATTATAACATGATATATTATAATTAATTATTATACATATTAATATATACTAATAATATGTAGTATAATACATATACATAATACATAATTATAATATTATTAATATATGTATATATTACTATTATTAATTAATTTGTATAATAGGATAATTAATACCATATAATTATATTATATTTATATTACATAATATAATATTAAATATTATATTATATAAACATAAATCATATATATTTATATAATTATATACATATTTTATAATATATGTTAACTATTATAATATATATTATTAATATATTAATAGATATCAATGTATATTATTAATTATATTATAATGTATATCATAATTATTAATAACATATAATTATATAATTATGTATATTATATAAAATAAAATTATATAATAGTTATATCTATAATATATTATATATGATATTTATTAATAGGTAATCAACATATATACTTATTAATAATATTATATTAATAATTAATATATTAATATATTACATATAATATATTTATATCATAATTATTATATACACATAATATAATATTAATAAAAACATATAAATGAATATAGATTAATAATATATAATATATATTATAAATATAATATATATATTATATATTATTAATAATACACTAATATATGTGTTATAAATTATATAATATAATATATATAATACATAATTATATAATATAGCATTCATTATATATGTATACTATACTATAATACATATATTAATTATATTACAATATACAAATATATATACTATTAATTATTAATAACATAGTATAATTATATATTAATAATATATAATATATAGAGTTTATTAATATTATATTATTATTATAATTATTAATACATATATATTAGTCCTTAAAATGTATATAGAAAATATGTACTATTATATTATTAATATTACATACTATAAATATTATTTTAAACATAAAACACAGCTTTAATATCATATATGTATAATATTATATAGCATTAATAATATATTATAATAGGTATAAATAATAATATATTATATTCATATTAGAATATATATATATATTATACAATATTATAATATATTATAATGGTATATATAAAAATACTATTATAGGTATTTGTATATAATATTATATAATAGTTATATAATATAGTAATAATATTATGTAAAATATGTGAATTAATATAGTTATATAAATATTACAATTTATATTAAGATATTATTATATATTATACTATATATAATATGTATTACATAAGAGTATAATATATATTAATTAATATATATAATAGTTATACATAAATTATTAATTATTATACATATATGATATTAAAGCCACATTTTATGTTTAAAATAATATTTATAGTATGTAATATTAATTATATAATAGGACATATTTTCTGTATACATTATAAGGACTAATATATATGTATTAATAATTATAATAGTATTTATATTATAATTATAATAATAATATAATTTTAATAACTTATATATAGTATATATTATTATTAATATATATAATTATACTATGTTATTAATAATTAATAGTATGTATATATGTATATTATAATATAATTAATATATGTATTATAGTATAGTATACATATATAATTAATACTATATTATATAATTATGTATTATATATGTATATTATATTATATAATATATATAATACATATATTTGTGCATTCATAATATATTATTGTATAGTATTATAATAATAATATTATGTAATTTTAATATACTTTTATATATGATAGCTATAGGTTAATAATTATATATAATTAATATATATTAACTATAATAATAATATATTAATGCTATTATAATATTATATTTATAGTATATATTATAATATATATGAATATATTGTAATCATAGTATACATAACCATAATATTATTATAGTTATGTAATATTATATAATAGCTATTACACATAATATATAATATATTATAATTATATGTTATTATATATATTTAAATAATGTATATATCTATTAATATGTGATAATTAATATTATAGATATTAGTTGTTATAATGTAATGTATATAGCTATTAATATAGATATATATTATATTATCAATATATTGTTATAACTATTACATATTATTATAATATTATAATTAACATAATGTATATAAATTATTACGCATATATATACTAATTATAATTTATAATACATATAATACATATATATACATAATTAATTATAATATTATAATATATTATAATTATTATATTTACTATGATATTATATAGTATATAATAATATAATATATTATAGTATAAATTATATATTAATATAATACAGATCCACTTGAGGATAAAGTTATTTTCAGTATCTTGGAAAAAGATACTAAGAACTCAATCGGATAAAAGTCATAAATAACATGTACTATTAATATTATATTACTTGTAACATGATATTATATATTCATATATAATAGTATATAAATTATATAGTATGTATTATATACAATATATACAATGATATTATATTATTAATATGTATATTAATATTATTAATATGTATAATATATTATGTTATTATATATTATAATTGGTTATATGTAATACTATTATTAATATATAATTAATTATATACTATATATAATCATACATATATACATATATAATATTATTACATAAATGCTATAATATATGTATATTAATATATGTTAATATAAGTATATTATATGTATTAATTATAAATATATATATTACATATTAATATTAATAATAAACATATTATAATATATAATATACATATTTAATTTTATAATAATTATAATATGTATACATTATATATCCAAGATGATTATTAAAAAGGTTATATCCTTTGAAGAATGGGGAATATCTCCATTAGCAGAAAAAGAATTCTATTCTCAGCTTCATAATATGAATTTTAAATTCAATTACTTCGATTATATCGATAGTTTTGAAAAAACTCTCTTATATGAGAACAAGAGGCATAAACACTCTTGGTTTTTAAAAGTTTGTGAAAATATTTTTCATAAACCAATTCCAAATTGGTTCTTTACTTGGTGGAGAACTTTTGGACCTTCGGCAAAAATTTTGCCAGATTTATTTCATGGTCTTATGAAAGACTGGATATTAGTCTCCCCTGTTATACAGGGAAAATCTTCTGATAATTTCATTGAAGGGAAGACTACTTGTCTTTTCTTTATTGAATTTGGAATTCCATGGATATGGAAGTGGACTCCAATAGTTGGTTATACTAGCTATGGTGCACCATGTTTATGGCGAATCAGCCAATGCAAATTCTGGGATAAAATGATGAGGATGGACCCAGAAACCGGGAAATTATTCTCGGAAGAAACATTTGAAAAAATCAATGAAAAGATCAAAGTTTATAAGCAAGATCTTAAAGAAAAAGAAAAAGAAAAAGAGGATGATTATATCAGTCCTTTCAAAGTTCTTTCCCAGAAATATGCTGGGATTTTAACACAAAAACAGATGATTGATCTGATTGTTGCAGAAATGAAAAAAGATATTTCTAAAAATCTTGCATCAGATTCAAAATCTGACTCCTCAATGAGGTCTGAGTCTAGTGAAAATCAATTCACTAGTATTTTACAAGATTCACAGGATCCAGAGGATGATATCCCAGACCCAGCTTTATTTGAAGCACTTGAAGAGCTCAAAGACTCTTTCACCAAAGACTCTTCAAAATGAGTACAGAACCCACTTTAAATTGTTCAAGATGTTTCTGTCTATTGTTGATATTAGTCTGTTGGGTTCTGTACTCATTTTGAAGAGTCTTTGGTGAAAGAGTCTTTGAGCTCTTCAAGTGCTTCAAATAAAGCTGGGTCTGGGATATCATCCTCTGGATCCTGTGAATCTTGTAAAATACTAGTGAATTGATTTTCACTAGACTCAGACCTCATTGAGGAGTCAGATTTTGAATCTGATGCAAGATTTTTAGAAATATCTTTTTTCATTTCTGCAACAAACAGATCAATCATCTGTTTTTGTGTTAAAATCCCAGCATATTTCTGGGAAAGAACTTTGAAAGGACTGAAATAATCATCCTCTTTTTCTTTTTCTTTTTCTTTAAGATCTTGCTTATAAACTTTGATCTTTTCATTGATTTTTTCAAATGTTTCTTCCGAGAATAATTTCCCGGTTTCTGGGTCCATCCTCATCATTTTATCCCAGAATTTACATTGGCTGATTCGCCATAAACATGGTGCACCATAGCTAGTATAACCAACTATTGGAGTCCACTTCCATATCCATGGAATTCCAAATTCAATAAAGAAAAGACAAGTAGTCTTCCCTTCAATGAAATTATCAGAAGATTTTCCCTGTATAACAGGGGAGACTAATATCCAGTCTTTCATAAGACCATGAAATAAATCTGGCAAAATTTTTGCCGAAGGTCCAAAAGTTCTCCACCAAGTAAAGAACCAATTTGGAATTGGTTTATGAAAAATATTTTCACAAACTTTTAAAAACCAAGAGTGTTTATGCCTCTTGTTCTCATATAAGAGAGTTTTTTCAAAACTATCGATATAATCGAAGTAATTGAATTTAAAATTCATATTATGAAGCTAAGAATATAATTCTTTTTCTGCTAATGGAGATATTCCCCATTCTTCAAAGGATATAACCTTTTTAATAATCATCTTGGAAAAGTTATAATCTTTTCCTTTTTCACCAGAGGAAAAATGGTTAATCTCAACACTATTAGTGGAGAGAAGGAGGTTTTCATAATAACCTCTCTGTTTATAAGACCCACACACATATGACGTGTTAGAAAGATATCTTTCCATTATGGTCCAAGGACTATCAGCCCATTGAGTATCTCTCTCTTCTATTAGAAGAATAAGTTGCCGATTAATATTCTCGACAAACATTTTTTCATTTTCATCTTCCTTAGCTATATTAGCATAGGAATTCTGAGTATCCTCAGGAGAGATATTACTCTCTTTTCCTTTTTGTTTTTGTTTCAAGAATTCTTGAAACTCTTTATCAAGATCAGAGGTATTACCTCCATAGGAACTTGCAGTATTAGCAATGTTTTGGGCAATCAGTTTCTGTTTGCCATGCTGAACTATAGTTCTGTTTTGAGGTTGTGGGTTATAACCCCTTCCTCCCCTACCTCTATAAGAGGTGATGTTTCCTCCACTTGTACTTCCTCTTCCTCTATTAGAGGAATAGAAATTATGATCTGGGAAACTCATTCCTGCAAATATTCACGAGTAAGAAAATCAGGCAAATAATTATCAATGCCTTTTTTATGAATAATAATAAAATCAAAAGGAGCAAGATGTGCTTGCCATCTGGCAAACATCTGCTTTGAAACATCATGTTTAAAATCTTTATTAAACATGAATTTGGCTGCATTGCAGTCAGTTTTAATAATGAATTTCTGATTATATAAATCATCTTGAAATTTTAATACACATTTAACAATGGCAAGAATTTCTTTAGCCACTGTAGAATAATTTTTCTGAGAATTATTCCATTTACCAGAATAATATCTTACAAGATATTCTTGTTTAGAATGGGGATCTACTTGTTTAAGTATTCCTCCATAACCAATATCGGATGCATCAGTTTCAACAAATTTTTCCCATAGGGGATTTGCAAGCATAAGACAAGGAAGGGTTTTAACCTTCTCTTTAATTTTTTTTAACAGCCTTGGTATGATTATCATTCCAAGGAGAAGGATTCTTTTTTAATCTATCACATAAAATAGCCGTATCTTCATTAAGATTTTTAATATATGAAGAAATATAATTTAAACTTCCTAAAAATCTTTGAAGCTGAGTTTTATCAATAATGATATCTGGAAATTTATTACCAAATTCAATACTTCTTTGAATAGGAATTATATTTCCTTTATCAATTATATGACCAAGAAATCTTATAGAAGATTGAAACAAGAGCATTTTTGGTTTTGAAATAACAAGACCATTTTTAATAACAATATCTTTAAACATATTTAAATGTTTAAAGTGAGATTCAATGTCTTTAGAAAAGACAAGAATATCATCAATATATACGATGATAAAATTGCTAAATGGATTAAAAATGTCATTCATAATTTGCTGAAATTCTGAAGGAGCATTTTTAAGTCCAAATGGCATTACTGTCCATTCATAATGTCCAAATGGAACATTGAATGCAGTCTTATATCTATCAGATTCATTAATTTGAATCTGCCAAAATCCAGATTTTAAATCAAATTTAGAAAAGACTAATGCATTAACTAGTCTATCAAGAAGATCTTTTTTGTTAGGAATAGGATGCCTAATCCACTTTAAAACCTTATTTAAAGGTTTATAATTTATAACAAGTCTAGGAACACCTCGTTCCTGCTCAGAATGCTTATTAACATAAAATGCAGTACATGACCATGGAGACTTAGAAGGAGTTATTAACTTCTTTTGTAAAAGAGATTCAATTTCTTTTTTACATAACTCTAAATATTCAGAGTTCATTTGACAAGGTCTAACCTTGGTAGGAATATTCCTTTCACAGAAATCATCTTCATATGGAAGAGAAATAATATGTTTTTTTCTATCCCAAAAAGCATTTGGTAAATCATTACAAATATCAATAGAAAACTTATTATGAATAAGTTGAATTTTTTCCAGTAATTTAGGATTTTTAAGTTTTTCTTCAATAGTAAGAAAACTCACTTCTTCTTTTAAAGAATTTATTTGAAAAGTTTTTCTTTCAATCTGTTCTTGAAGTTCATTCAAAACTCTATTAATGGGTTTTGTAATAAAATTGAACGATATTGGTTTTCCTTCAAAGGTTCCAATTAAACCTTTTTCATTGACAACAGTCAAAGGATAAATTTTATAAATAAAAGGTAAGCCAAGTATAAGCTGACTTGAAATATTTTTTGCAAGAAGAAAGCTAGTTGAAATACAACTACCATTTTTGCAAACAAAAGCCTTTGGAATCTTAAAATTTATTTCAAGACGCTCACCTCCAGCATGGGAAAGTGAATGAGAAGTTTTATGAAAATACCTAGTAGGAATTAATCCTTCCTGGATGACATTTAAGTCAGCACCACTATCTATCATAGCAATAAAATCAAATTTTTGATTTTTTATAAGAAGAGTAATCTTTGTATACCACTTTTGTGATATAACCATAGAAATAGTAGATAAGAAATCTTTTTCTAATGGCATAAAATGCTCAATAGAATCATCAAAAGAATTATCAATCTCTTTTTCTTTATTTCCTTCTAATAAAGAAATTCTTTGATGAAAATTATCATTTATCTTATAAAGATTTTTTTTTTCATTTTTAAGATTATTAATCTCATAAACTAAATCCTGAATAGAAACAGGATTCTGTTTTTCATACTTCTGTCTAAGACGTTTATTAACTTCAGACATGGAGTATGTATTCTCAGTATTCTGAGAAATTGTTTGACTAGTATTACTAGTAGAAGGAATATCTTCCATCTGATCAATAATACTAGTTCTTAAAAGAGGATCTTTTATTCTTTTAAGAAACTCTAACAAATTTTCATTTGTCAATACACTTAAATTAAGGTCTTGGAACTGAGACATAAGTTTATAAAACTCATCAGTATTATCAGTATTACTGACTTCTTTTGAAGAACGAATACAAGGTTGTCCTTGTATACATGCTTCACAATCTTCACTTTCTGATAAAGATTCATTATCAAGAAGTTGAAGATCTTCAGAATCATTTGATTCTGAGAATTCAGTATATGAACTTTCTGATTTATTATTATCAGAATCTAAAACAATTTTGTAAATTTTTTCTTTTAAATCTTCATCAATATCAAGGGCTTTAATCTTATCCTTTGCCCAACACTGGTTAGCATAATGACCAGGTTTTTTGCATTTTCTACATATTATAGAAAATTCTTTTTTCTTCTTTTTATCTTTTTTATAAAAATCTGATCTAGATTTTTTCAATTCTTTTCTTCTATCAGAATAATGTCTTTTCTTTCTTTTAGAAAGTTTTCCTTCTCTAATATCCTTAGAAGGACGAGTTTTCCTTTTAAAGGGATTTTCCATACCAAATTGACCACAAAATTGGCCAAGTTGTTTTTTCTCAATCAAATTTTGCTTTCTAATCTGGTTATTTAATTTCAACTCATTACATAGGGCTAAACCCTCTTGAATACAAGTTGATATTAAATTACCATATGTATAATCATCATAAGGAATAGAAATATTATCTTTCCTAAGAATTCTACGAATTCTTTCAGCAAAAAGGCTAGGAAGGCCATCAATAAATTTGGCTTTCCAATGACTGCTATTACAGTCAGGTAACTCAAATATACGAGTTAAAAATGTATCTTTATACCATCTAAAATCAGATAGTGTTTTACATCTAATATTACTTAAGAGAGTTCTTCTATTTTCTCCATTATCAGAAAATCTTCCTGTAAAATGATCAATAATAGTGAGAACTAAAGAATATACAGCATTCTCAATAGGAATATTATTTTCTTCTTTAATAGAATTTAAAATAGTATATTTTTGTTCTTGAGATAAATAATTATCCCACCAACCTTTTAGTTGGCCAGTAAAACCAGCAATAATCATGCCAGCTATATTCTTATCAGTATTACCCGCAACTTTACACACAGTACTATACATCATCATACAGTGTGCCAAATTATAGATGTGCCTATCAGTGCAACCATCTAAATTCCATTCATAAATACTTTTTCCATTATAATTATTGGAAAGAAAATATTCTTGTTCTTCATGTAAAATATCAACAGGAGAAGGTCTATTATAATAGTACCTGCTTTGAGTAGGCCTATCTGCCCACTTCATTTTATTAATCTCATCTGTATTATTAACAGGATAAGAAGAAGAAGGGTTTTGAAATTCTTTTTGAAATTCTTCTTCATTATCTAAAGCTGAAATATTAAAAGCTTTAAATTTTTCTTCAAGAAGTTTCTCTAAATCAGAAACAGAAGATTTGAGCTTAAAATCCTTTATTAAAGGAGGAGATTGAATAGAAGAAGAAACAACAGATGTAATTTCCTTTTTCTTTTCAATATGAACATCAGGTTTTATCTGATTAATAGCTGAAATTATTTTTTCAACTCTATCATGAAGAGATATCATTTCTTCACCAAGAATAGTCAAATACAAATGTGTATAATTTTGATTTTCAATCAATTGATTTATATGCTTTGTAGTAATGGGAAGCATATCTGTTTCAAATATTTTTGAAAAAGCTGTAAAATTAAAACTTTTATCATTCTTTTCAATTTGAAAAGATTGTTGAGGTGGATAAACAGATTTTTGAATCTGTCCAGAATTAAGTTTATAACTTCTTTCAATTACTGAAATATAATCAGTCACAAAGGTTTTAAAAAACCAAGGAATGAAATAAATAATTTCATTTTTTTCTTTACAGAACTCATAGAATTTATTAAGAAAGAAATCATGTTCTTTTTTAGTAAAATTTTTAAAAAACCATTTTCTAAATGGTTCCCATTTGGGTAAATAAAATTCTTCATTAATCTGCTTTCTAACAGCAGATCCTTTTGTAAAATCAAGTTTTGTTTTATTATTCATATTAAATAGTAAAATTCATTTGTGATACAGTATCAGTATCTTTAATGTTATAAACATTATTATGCAAAATCTTGTTTTTATCAATAACAATATTTTCATTATGATCTTCTTGAGATTTATCATCTTCTTGAAAATAAGAAGACGTTGATGCTCTAGAAGTCTGTGGTATCTCCACATCATAAATTATAATATATATTATAATTATAATATGATATATAATTAATATTATATTAGTATACATATATAATTATATAAATTAGTATATAATAATATTATACTATTATATATAGTATACTATAATATATTATTATAATATTATAATTAATATATTATAGTATATATTATAATATATAAATATGTATACATAATATATATTTGTAATTAATATATTAATATATTCTAAATATATTAACTATGTATATATGTATTATAATATATGCATAGTTAATATATATAGATGTATATAGGTAATATATATTATAATATATTATAATATATTACTATTATACATATCCTATTATTGACATATATATATATTATAATGTATTATAATAGTAATATAATAATATATATTAATACTATGATATTAGTAATATTAAATATATTATATTAATTATTATAATATATTTGTCATAATATAATATAATATATACAATAATATATGTAATATCAAAATATATAATAATAATTATTTATGTACAGTACAATTATAATTATTTATATATATATATATAATAATAATATATAATAATCATTAATAGATTATTAATTATTATATATATGTATAACTATGTATATACATATACTATTAATATTAATAATATTAATAATATTAATTAAGTATTACATATATAATTATAATTATTATACATAATATTAATATATAGTATATATTAATATATTCTAAATATATTAACTATGTATATATGTATTATAATATATGCATAGTTAATATATATAGATGTATATAGGTAATATATATTATAATATATTATAATATATTACTATTATACATATCCTATTATTGACATATATATATATTATAATGTATTATAATAGTAATATAATAATATATATTAATACTATGATATTAGTAATATTAAATATATTATATTAATTATTATAATATATTTGTCATAATATAATATAATATATACAATAATATATGTAATATCAAAATATATAATAATAATTATTTATGTACAGTACAATTATAATTATTTATATATATATATATAATAATAATATATAATAATCATTAATAGATTATTAATTATTATATATATGTATAACTATGTATATACATATACTATTAATATTAATAATATTAATAATATTAATTAAGTATTACATATATAATTATAATTATTATACATAATATTAATATATAGTATATATTATATATGATATATATATTATTATATAATATAATTATTATTATATTAATTATATTATAACATATTAATATTAATTATATATCATATTATATAATTATAGTATATCATAATAAATACATAATAATTTATGATAATAATATAATTATATTATATAGTTAATTAATATATATATATATTATTATAACATATAATAATATATGTATTACTATATGCATTATATTAAACTTATATTAATTATATTATAATATGTATACATATATATTATTCATATATAATTTTATGTATATAATATATATTTATAATTATATATAATAATATTATAATATATTATACGTATATATTTATATATCATATGTTATTTAATTATGTAATATATATATATATAATATAAGTTAATATGTATATATATGTATTATATACAATTATATACAATTATATAATATATATTATAATAGTTATATATATTTATAACATATATTAATTATATAATACATATATACTAATAGTATATATATTTATAAAATTGTTATATAGTAATAACATATAATTAATAATTTACATATTAATATATATATGTATATTATATATTATAATGTTATATATTATATGTATGTATATAATTATATATATTATAAGAAAGTATAATATATTATAAATTATATATTATATATAATCATAATAAATACAAAATTATATAATACATATATTTAATATATTATAAATATAGAAATATAATTATAATACATATATTAATTATATATAAATTATATATACATATATTTATAATGTGTTAACATTATATACTATTATGTAATATATATTGTAAGAGTTATATTTATTTATAACATATATTAATTATATAATATTGTATATATATTAATAGTATATATATTTATATAATTATTATATAGTAATATCATATAATTAATAATATAAATATTAATGTACATATGTATATTATATATTATAATGTTATATATTATCTGTATGTATATAATTATATACATTATAATATATTATATATTATATATAATTATAATAAATACATAATTATATAATACATATATTTAATATATTATATAATATAGATATATAATAATAATAATCAATATATTAATTATAGATAAATTATATATACATATATTTATAATATATTAATATTATACATTAATATATGTATTATAATATTATATATTATAATAATATATATTACATGCTAACTATTATTAACTATATACATTAGTTATATGTATATTATATATTAGTTATATGTATATTATATATATAATATTATGATTAATATATATATATATGTATATTATATAATTAGTATAATATAAATATAAATATGGTAAGATGTATATATTATATAATATGTACATTATATACTATTATATATGATATACATTAATATATTAATATGTATATTGTATATATATTATTATAATATGATATATAGTATAAATAATTATATAATATATAGTATATGTATATATTATTATATACATATACAATATTATATTTATACTTATACATATATAATTATAATTTAAATATATATTATTATAATATATATAACATTATATTATTATAATATGTTATATAATATATTATTATATTATTATATAACATAATATAATAATTAATAATACTATTAATATATAAAATATTATAATCATGTATATAATTAATAATTTGTACATATAATTATATAATTATTAATATTATAATGTATATTATATACTAATATTTTATACACAATATATACATATTATAATTAATTAATATGATATATAATTAATACATAATATAATTATGATATAATATATTAATAATACATATTAATCATATATGTACAATTAATTAATATAGTATTAATACATATTATAATACTATATATTATTAATAATATAATATTTATATTAATTATACATTATATTAATATACATACATTAATATATATTTATATACATACATATAATAAGTATACTATAAAATATACTATATTATTGTATATTAATCTATCATATTAATAATATATATTAATAGGTATTATTTAATAATATGTTAATATACATTATACATAATATATACATATAATTATTTTAATTATAAAGTCTTTATAAATTATAATACCTTATATATTATTATAACATATTATATATATACATTATATATTAATAGTATATATATTAATTATATATCAATATATTATAAATTATACGTATTAATATAGTATAATTATAACACATTTAATAATATATTATAACATAATTAATAATATTATTAGAAATATTATATATTTATTTTAAATTATAAATATATTAATTAATACTATTAATATACAATAATATGATTTATATACATATTACTATTACAATATACCATATAACTATTAATATATAATACATTATATTAATTATAATATATATATATATATTTACATATTATTTTTATTTATTATATACATATTACATATATACATATATAATTATATGATTATATTAATTATTTATTAGTATGTATAATATTATATCTTAATTATTATAACTCTATTTATATTAATATGTATAATCATATATTTATTATAGTATGAATATATATAGTACTAATAGGTTATAATATATTATAATATGTATAGTATATTATATAATATAAAAAATTATAGTATATAGTATATTATTATATATATAATAATTTATTAGTATTATAAATATATTATTATAATAGCTATTATATTATAAATAATATATAATATATTCATATATATATATTATATTTTATAAATATTATATATAGTATATATAAATTAATTCATAATATATTATAAATATACATAATATTATATACTATAATATATTTTATATAATATACTTATATATTATATAATATGGATTATATATTATAATATGTTATATTATATACTACATATATAATATTTATAATATATATTATAATTAATATAATGTATAGCATATATTAATAATATTAATAATATATCATAATAGTATATGTTATTATATTATATGTATAATATGTAATTATAAATATAAATATAATATATGTTATTAATATTATAATATATTATAATAGTATATACATATACATTATGATATATATTAACATAGATAATATTATGTATGAGATATTATACATATATATGTAGATATAATTAATATTTATGCGTAAGTTATAATTATATACATTAATTATAGTATATAAATATATTTATACTATTATAACATACTATTATAATGTATATAATATACTATTATACTATATATATTAAGAGTATATATTTAATTATAATATTAATATACATACTATGTATATTTAGTATATAATGTATATTTATTAATAATGTATTGTATATATAGCTATATAATATAATATAATATAATATAATATAATATAATATAATATAATATAATATAA
>JAPYKT020000018.1:523658-603780 GCA_028749325.2 Caryopteris x clandonensis | reverse complement strand
GGCATGATGAGATCAGCTCACCTAATCTCAAATACTACTTACAAGTGAAGATTAATTCACTTCTGATTTCATACACAATCTTGGGCATGAGCCCATAAAAGTGAGGCCTGTTTAGTTATGATCTCAAAACATGAGGTTTAGCTTAGCTCTCCTAGCTTAAGAATCAATCAATTTCTACTATTTGCTTCCAGAAATGGAGAAATAAGGTACATGTGCACCAAATTTTTTACTGCAAAACTAGTCTTGTTGACTAACATGATTTTAGCCGCCCATTACTGATTTTGGGCAGGCTAGCTCAGAAAGGAAATGGTAATAAGATATATTCTATTCTTGATGCATCTGATGTGAGGTATCCGGGAACTGATTAACTTGAACATGTGATAACAAGTATTAAAGATCACGTATTTGACTACTCCAGATGATTAGAAAATCAACAAGAGTAGGGGTGGTTGATATGGATAAAACTATACCACTTTGGTTATGAAATTTAATCTGCAACTGATAATTAAATAATTTACGGCCCAGGAGGGCCATTTGACATACCTCACATTAAAGAAGCTCTAATTACATCAAAATGATGAATTCACGTCTATGTTTCTTTCTCATTCATATAGGTAAGTTTTCACATATCCTACCTCTTCTATTAGTATAACTAGCAATGCACCCGTGCGTTGCACGATTTGTAATGTAAAAATAATTAAAAATTATGTGTATAATTTATTAATTTAATTTAATTATTATTGATATTCAATTCTATATATAACATCATGTTTACATTAGTTTATTATTATATTAATGTATAAATGAGTACACTAACTAAATTATATTATATTATTTTAATATAATATAATAATTACATTTTACATATACACACTCAAATATTCTAATATGATATTTTAAAAATATATAAAATTTAATACGATTATTTAAAAACTGTCAAAATAAAAAAATGTATTGAATAATCCTTATCATTTATAACACCTACAATTGATATATTTTTCTTTCTAAATTCACCCTCTTAAATAATATAAAATACATAAATTATGGGTAAATCTAACAATTTAATATGAAAATTTTACGTAAATTAAAACTATATTAAAAAGTACATTCACAAGAATAAATATGCAATTTATAGAAGAAATAAAGTGACTTTATATGGTAAGCGAGTTTATTACGAAAAAAAATATATATGATAAAATGATTATACATTTCGAAAAACTTCATGAAACATTGCATTTTTAGTTGAACTTTTTCCAACATTATCTTTAGAACAAACCAAAATCTTCAAACTAAATCTACTTGTAACTCTGGATATGGCCACTTACAACTGTTCAGACTAAACACTGGGTTTTAAAATAATAATCCAACATGAGATAAAGATTGGTCTTGAATTTTGTTATGAATTTTGTTAATCGATATTGCATATGATACAATTATTAAATATTGTCTTCTTTGAAACTTGAAAGACAACCTGTGATTTGAGATAGTCTTGGAATTAAGACCAATTGACCAACATTATTTTCTATTAGAACTCTACTTTCAAGAACATGATTTCTAAGCCTAGTTATCAACCGTTTCGTACCGTTACACAGTCCCTTTGAATGATCATTGTTTTTCAACAGCATAACAGGTGTACAAACTTTCAGAATGAGTGCATAATTATAAACTCGGTGTACGAACATCAGTCAAAATATCTACATTAGAATCTGACTTGCATGCATAATCAGAACTCAAGTATGTCTTTGACTCGTGCATTTTCATCTTGTTCATACGATAATTTATTGATTCAATTACATCCAACGTAGGGGCAAATATAACACTACTTTGGAAGTTGGGATAAATGTTATTAACCATTGTTCTAATAGGATCTTCTCCAAGTTTATTAAAAATTATACTTTTTCTTTGAGTATTATTTATTATTGATTTTAATTTTAAATATACACAATCCATTTCTATTAAATTATTATTATATTTATTTATGAATAAATACACTTACACATTTATATTATTTTAATATAATATAATATAATTAATTGATTTTAATATACATATACAAATTCAAATAATTTAACATGATATTTTAAAAATAGATAAAATTTAAAACAACGACTTATTACCAATGAAAATTATATATATGTATATTTTTCATGTTAAAAGCACACTTGAATATATTTAAAAAATATATATATTTTATAGGAAAATAAAAGAATTTAATATACTAAAGTTACCTAGATTATAAAAATATGCTCAAATATATTCACAAAATTAATGTGCAAATCATAGAAGAATAAAATGACAACTTTATATAATAACAGAGTTTATTATCCAAAAGAAATTGTGATAAAAGTGATGAATGGTTCTTACTTTAAATGTTACATTCATAAAATAATCACCATTTGGTGATAAAGTTTCCAAAGTGACATTGTTGAGTGAGATACGTGGTTGATCAACATTAACGGACTTATTTTAAATTTTATAAAAATATGTCACCATACATCAAAATATATAGGTTGATACGTAATTAACTAAGATGATTTTAAAGACTTCCTTTTAAATCAATGGTTTCTTTGAAAATTATTCTTTGATACGTAATATAAAATTGTTATGAAATATACATTACTAAAACTTACAAAAAAAAAATATATATAAGATTAGTTTTTTTTTAAAATAAAAGCATACCTTCAAGGGTGAATGAAAATTGTTGTATATGAAGACAAACAATAAAATATATAAAACTGAATTTCATCCAAGGTTACACAAAACCTGAATCATAATATTTTTAAATTATTTTATATAATTAAATTATAAAAAAATTATACTAATAATAAATGTCTTAAAATTGAGATCAAGAACATTAGAATAATATTTACCGGCAAACTTAAATTAAATAAAGTCTTTAGTATCAATTTGTTTCACATTAAATAGATATATACGGATATACCCTATACAATTAGGAATAACTAAATTTATTTAAAAATAGTCTAATAAATTAAATTTACAAATCCAATATTATTGCATGGAAACAAAATCATCCCATAAAATTAGGAACAACTATATAACCGTATTCAAAAATATGATTTAAAAAATAAATTTAAAAATCCCGTAATGTTGCATGCAAAAAAACAGAAAAAAAAAAGAAATATATAATATTATTAAATTAAGTATACATTTTATAAAAGTAATATTTTTTGGAAATTTATTTAAATATAGTCTCATAATAATTTAAATTTAAATTTTAAATTAAACAGAAAAAATGTTTTATTAACTCGCCATCATTCATAAAATTATTTTTCAGTATTATTCTATAGCAGTGAGTTTTAGCGGACAAAAATGGAAAAACTCACTTTTAAAACATAAAGTTATATACTATAATACTCATGCATCTGTATTTTTTCAATAAACCCTATTGTTTGTCTTTCCTTTTTATTTTACCCAAAATTTTAGTATTGATTCCATGTAAAATGATCAAAGTTGATCCACATATTTTTACCAAAATTTTTTTGTTTACATCCAATTTTTTCTCTCCATTTGGTCATGATTGAAAAATAAACTCTTCTAATTTCTTGACAAAGACAAAGCATAATAACAAAAATTATTGCTTCATCAAAATTCATATTTTGAGAATTTAAATCCGAACAAAATTATACTTTAGGTAATAATGCTATATTTTATGAATAGTGATTAAACTCACATGAACATAAAAATTTTCATAAAGAACAGAGCAAGCATGTTTAACCTATTCATTGAGTTTGTCTTGTGAACAAATATACTTAAAAGAAAAAAAAATAGCAAAGCTTAGAAATCATACGACAACTTATTATTCTACATTCTCGATTGGACATGTGATGCATGTGGTGTGGGGATTGGCGCTGTCCTTTCTTAAGAGGGAAGCCAATTGCATATTTCAGCAAGAAACTTAGTGACACGTGACAGAAGTGGTCGACCTATGACCAAGAATTCTATGCTGTTGTTCGAGCTTTGAAACACTGGGAGCACTACCTTCTCAGGATCAGTTTGTTCTTTATACTGATCATAAAGCTTTGAAATACATTAATGCCACAGATACTAGGAGATTGGACATCGATCGAATAATTTTCCACATCGACGCCCAGTTAACGTAGATGATTATGATGATGAAGCCAATGACTCCAGAGATGAAGATGAAGGAATTTGTGAACCAGACGGAGATGACAATGATGTGCAACAAACCATAGTGGTTCAAAAAGTACTATTCTCACCACGAAGAGATGATTTATAGAGGAATGCCTTGTTCCGAACTAGGTGCACGATTTTAAATCAGATTGTTGAATTGATTATCGATAGTAGTGAGAATATTGTTTCTCAAATTTTGGTTAATACTTTGAAATTACCTGTTTAGAAACAGCCTGTGCCTTATAGTATTGTTTGGATTACGAATGGTGAGGGAATCAAGGTGAAAGAGAGGTGTCGTGTTCCCCTATCCATTGGTAAGTACTATACGGATTAGATTACTTGTGATGTGGTGGATATGGATGTTTGTTAATTATTATTTGGCAGACCGTGGCAATTTGATCATGGTACTACTCATGATGGGAGAAAGAATACATTTCAATTTTCAAAGGATGGGAAGAAAAATGGTGTTGGTACCATTGGGCTTCAAGCAGAAGTCAGAGTCACAAAAAATGGGGAATTTTCTAACTGTTAACCGCTTTGGGTCAGAAATGATGATGGATGCAAGACATACTAAGGAGATTCATGCACTAGTAGTGAAGGCAGAGTTTTTGGCTGGAGAGCCCAATGAGGAAATTCTTGACCCTGTGCGAGAGTTGCTCAAGAAATTCTAGGATCTTGTACCTGAAGAACTTCCTGCGAAGTTACCACCAACGAGAAATATTCAGCATGCTATTGGTTTGGTTCCCAGAGCCACTTTACCAAACTTACAACATTATTGGATGAGTACAAAGAAGAGTACCATATTGCAACATATGGTGGAGGAGTTGATGGATAAGGGACTGATTCGAGGGAGCATGAGCCCTTGTGCAGTTTCGACACTACTTACTCCAAAGAAAGATGGGTCCTGGCGAATGTGCATGGACAACCGAGCAATAAACAAAATCACAGTAGATTCCCGATACCGCGGTTGGAGGATATGTTGGATAATTTGTCAGGGGCAAAAGTTTTTAGTAATATTAATTTGTGGAGTGGATACCACCAAACCGATCGGGAGATGAGTGGAAGACAACTTTCAAAATAAAGGAAGGTCTATATGAGTGGTTCGTAATGCCATTTGGCTTGTCTAATGCTCCCAGCACTTTCATGCGATTGATGAATGAAGTGTTGAGGCCTTTTATGGGTAAATTTGTAGTGGTTTATTTCGACAATATTTTGAAATTAGCACTAACGAAGTTGAGCACATTGAGCATTTGTGGTAGGTTTAGGTTGTGTTGTACGGTAATAAGCTCTATATTAACCCAAAGAAATACAACTTCTTATAAACCAACCTTATATTTTTGGGCTTTATTATCAACGGTGTTGGAATTCAAGTGGATGACGAGAAGGTTAGGGTGATTCGAGAATGGCCGGTTCTGAAGTTTGTGTTAGAAATCCTCAGCTTCCATGGGCTCGCTACCTTCTACAGATGATTCATTCGGAATTTTAGCACCATAGTCGGACCCTTGACTGATTGCTTGAAGAAGGGGAAATTCCAGTGGGGTCTTTGAGAATGGCCGGTTCTGAAGTTTGTGTTAGAAATCCTTAGCTTCCATGGGCTCGCTACCTTCTACAGATGATTCATTCGGAATTTTAGCACCATAGTCGGACCCTTGACTGATTACTTGAAGAAGGGGAAATTCCAGTGGGGTCTTGTGCAAACAAAGAGCTTCGAGCTGATTAAGGAGAAATTATGTACAACCCCGTACTAGCACTCCCTAGCTTCGAAAAATTATTTGTGGTGGAATGTGATGCATGTGGTGTGGGGATTGGCGCTGTCCTTTCTTAAGAGGGAAGTCAATTGCATATTTCAGCGAGAAACTTAGTGACACATGACAGAAGTGGTCGACCTATGACCAAGAATTCTATGCTGTTGTTCGAGCTTTGAAACACTGGGAGCACTACCTTCTCAGGATCAGTTTGTTCTTTATACTGATCATCAAGCTTTGAAATACATTAATAGTTAAAGAACATCAGCAAGAAGCACACGACATGGGTAGCATATCTATAGCAGTTCCCGTTCACCTTGAAGCACAAATCTGGAACTCAAAATAAACTTGCTGATGCACTGAGTAGGCGAGCCACCTTGCTGGTGATGATGAATCATAAGTTTACGGGATTTGAAATTCTTCATGATTTGTATAAGGAAGATGAGGATTTTGGAGGAATATGGAGCAACCTCCCATTTCAGGATTTTTACGAGCATGGAGGGAATCTCTTTAGGGGTAGCCGCTTGTATATTCCTCGTACATCATTGAGGGATAAGCTAGTTAATAACCTTCATGGTGGGGGATTGAGTGGACACCTAGGATGAGAGAAGACTATTGCTAGCCTGGAGAATGATATTATTGGCTACAATTGAAGAGGGAAATGGGGCGTTTTGTAAGTCGGTGTCACGTCTGCCAAACGGCTAAGGGTTAGGTGCAAAATACTGGCCTGTATACTCCCCTACCTATTTTTGAAGTTATTTGGGAAGATCTGTCCCTGGATTTTGTCCTTGGCCTATCTCGAACTCAGCGCAAGTTCGATTTTCTATTTTTGTTGTAGTTGACAGTTTTCCAAAATGGTGCACTTTATCCCACGCAAGAAAACTTCAGATGCTTCACATGTGGCTCGATTATTTTTTAGAGAAGTGGTTAGTCTTTATAGGGTACCTAAGTCCATTACTTCTGCTTGTGATACTAAATTTCTTAGTCATTTTTGGATGAATTTATGGCGTATGTTCGATACTTCTCTGAATTTCAGCAGTATAACACACCCTCAGTTCGATGGTCAAATGAAGGTCGTCAATCAGACTCTAGGGAACTTAATTTTTTGTATTTTTGGGGATCAATAAAAACAATGGGATCATGTGTAATATCCCAAATTGACATTTGTAATATTACTACTTGACATATAATTTAAATATTTTCCAATGTTCTGAAAGATGGTATTTTAAAATAATGAAGTTTAATTGTAAAATCATATGGCGGAAACAAACATAATATATACTGATAAAATTTTTATTAGAAGATTCTGAACCTGACGAAGACGAGTTGTCTAGTGAATCAGATTAAGATGGGGTGGCTATTGGTGATATTCAAAATATGTGTTGCCCAAATCAAGAGAGGCCACCATCCAATCAACAACCACCGCTTCCATCAAATCCTTAGAGATATTTCATGCATCCGAATATCCCATTATTCAATGCATCGTCACACAAAATGCTTGTGGATTCATTTGATCTACCAAAAAAATTTAGATATAATGATGCTACTGAAGGAGTGCTCACAAAAGGGATAGTTTCAAAGATAAGAAGAATTTGCAGTCTGCGGTGAAAGACTTTTCAATTCGTATGGCGAGGAGTGAGTATCGAGAGAGGAAAGCACACCTCGTATATGAAAAATCAAATGCAAAAATAGTTGTGAGACTACACATTGCAATTGGTGGTTGCGTGCAGGATACAAACAGAAGATTGATATGTGGGAAATCACTAAGTATGGAGGCCCTCACACGTGCCTAACTGGAATGGTTCAGACAGATCTCGGGTGTGAGATTAAGTGTGTTCAACAACAACTTTATGATAAATTTCAATATACAATCTCATATCATAAGGCATGGCATGGTTTGAAACGAGCAAGAGAAAATGTGTATGGTATATAGGAGAGCTCAGTTTCAAAACTATCCAAAATTTTTGGGAGCTCTAAAAAAATGGAATCCAGGCACAGTTGTGGAGTGGTGCCACATGCCCGAAGAGACGAATGGTGTAAAAATATTGAAATATATGTTTTGGGCATTCAAGCCATGTATAGATGGGTTCTAGCATTGTGGTAAAATTATTAGTGTTGATGGAACCCACCTTTTCATTAGATACAAACACAAGATGTTAATTGTTGTTTCCATAGATGCAAATCAACGTCTTTTACCTTTGGCTTATGCACTTGTGGATGAAGAAAAGTTTGCTTCATGGACATGGTTTCTTCGTATGATATTGAAACATGTTGTTCGCAGTAGAGAAGGAATGTATCTAATTTCAGATAGACATGCCGGTCTTTTGAAAGTAGTGGAAAGAATTCCAAATTTTCAGCCCCTTCTTGGGGTCCATCGTTTCTGTTTGAGGCATGTCTGTTCGAATTTCAATAGCAAGGTGAAGAATGTGAAGTTAAAAAACATGTGTTGGTAAGCCGGATCAGCTTTCACAATAAGAGAGTTTGAAAATGTGATGGATCAAATAAAGGTGTTGAATGAGAGGGCATATGATTACCTAGTGAAAATAAAAAAAGATCAATAGAATCTTGCACATGACGGAGGCTGGAGAAATGGAATATTGACAAAAAATTTGTCTGAATGCATGAATGGAGTGTTGAAAGGTGCATGACGGCTCCCAATTTGTGCGATTGTGCATGCTAAATTTTATCGATCGATCAAATATTTTCTTGACCGATTGACAATGGCTCGTGAAATGTAATAAAGGAACCAACCATGGCCTGATGAGGTGTACAAGAAGTATGATCAACGGTAACGAAAGGCAATGGAACATCAAGTATATAAGGTTGATTTTACTGATCAAACAGCTTTACTGAAAACGTTTGTGCCAGGAACAACAAGATGCCACACACATATTGTAAAGTTGATGCTCAGAGAGTGTAGTTGTGGAGAATGGAAGCAAAATGACATACCATGTTCACATGCAATGCAAACTTGTCGATATTTTGGAGTCAACCCCATGGTTTACATGAACTCATTTTACAATACAAGTACGTATGTGGACACCTATAGTGGTAAGTTTGAACCATTGCCTGATGAATATTATTGGGATGAGGCTTCCTTTCAACTATGTCATAATCCAGTATTGCGCGAGAAGAGGCATAAAGGAAGAGGCAAAACTACGAGAATTGAAAATGAAATGGATTGGGCACAAACACGCGCTAGGCAACAATATCGTACACAAGATCAAGCTACTACCCAGACAGGAACTTCATATGACCATAGATAAGTTTGTTGTGTATATATTGTTGTCATGTTTTTTGGTTTAGTTGTAATCAATTTTTGGTTTGTTTAATATAATGTGTATTCAATTTTGAATTATCACTTATTAATTTTTATTAAGGCTGAACATATACTTAGATACTATGATGAATTCAATTATTAATTATCACAAAATATTTTTTTCGTTATATATTGAATTTATTATGTTTGTAATTTTATTTTGAGTTTTTCTAATAGATTTAATCTTATTGCAGCATAGAGCACTTCGGAGAATATGGACTTATTAGTGGTGAGATCTTAACAGAACAACATCTACATCGATTTGAGGATATCATTGCAGGACAAGTTGACCAAAAATTGAAGTGCAGACACGAAAGTGGTATCTTTTGGAGACTTGATGACCATGATCCTTATGAGGAAGACCATGACGATGATGGCAGGAAAATACTCAAACGTACACAGAGGTTGCATTACCGAGTCATATCCTTGTTGTATTGTATGGGATTCTATGGTGTTTACAGATGTGGTGATTTTACACTTAATAAATCATTAATCACTACACTGGTTGAGAGGTGGCGGCCCAAAACTCATACATTTCATTTTAGAGTTGGAGAGGCGACCGTGACATTACAAGATATCGCATTTATTTGGGGCCTACCAATTGAAGGTGAGGTCGTTATAAGTTCACTTACTTCAACTGGAAGGTCATATTGGACTACATGTTGTCAAGTGCTTCTCGGATGGGACCTTAATGCAGAAGACTTAAAAGGGTAAAGATTTTCACTGTTAGCATTAGGTAGACATCTAAGCATGCACCCTGTTCAGATAACAGCCCACAACAACATGTTGTGCAATATGCGCGTGGATGTGTCTTGATTATGTTAGGATCCATAATATGCCCAGATACTTCTGGGAATATGGGGTCATTATTATATTTGAATCAACTAGAAGAAATTGATGAATGTTGTAATTTCAGTTGGGGTTCAGCAGTACTAGGTTATTTGTACGATCAGTTGTGCAATGCAGCACATAGAGGTCGTACGCAAATTGGTGGGCCAGTACAACTATTGCAGATAAATTTGTCTCTTTATTGCATAATTTCAATAGGTTATTTTAAAAATGACGAAAACATCTCTAATTATTTTTTTCCAATAATAAATACGGGCTTGGTCGATAATTACTTTTCTCACGCCACAAATGTCGGGAGGTAGACGCCTTAATACAGTGGCAATTGTTGGTGTGGATGGAGTTCTTCCTGTTGCACCATATAGTGCTGTGTGGTTACAATACCACAACTTTATAAATAGTTTGACGAGCAACCTAAGGACTATATGGGAGAGTTTAGACAGACAAACTCCACAAGAGGTATGATAACTGATTATTAAAATTTTGCTATCTTTCTTAAATTTTAATTAACTTTATATTTCTGCAGTTTAATTAACAATCTTATGACCCATACCCAATTGCTGTGAGCGCATATATTGACCTTGGAATTATCAGAGTCGCCAATATATGGATGTCAAAAAGCCCTATGATTCAATATTCAATTGTTGAGTTATATTATCCAGATATGATATTGAGACAGTTTGGGATAAGACAACGAATTCGCCATTGGTCCTGGAATTCTTCTTACAAGTTGATGTAGGATACGATGATACGGTGCCGGTATCCATGAATTATTTTGGAAAACGAGTACCAATATCTTTCGGTCGAAGATATCAATGAGATTTATGGATTTTCGAAGAAGAAGTACTCTAATCTACCCGATGCCAAGATCAATTTTCCCGAGTTCAACCCAATTACTTTTTGGAAGGAAATAACGGACGCTTTCCCAGATAAGCCATCGGTATACAACCCTAGTAGATTGAAAGCATCGAATATTCAAAGCCCGATCATCTGATATTTTCAGAGGTTCATCTCCAGTACAATTTTGGCTAAACTTGAGCCTGGGGTGGTTAACTTGGATGAACTGTTCATACTATGGTGCTTAATGAAAGGTCATAAGTTAATGTAGTGCCAATGCTCTTAAGGCAATTTGTACGAACAAAACATCAGGTAGCTAATCATATTGGAGGGTTGATCACTCCAATTGTTCGACACTTTGGGGTGAACTTGGAAGGGATGGAAGAGACGCCAGGTGAGACCACTATAAACCTCGAGTTGCTTTGCAACATCTTACATCCCGGCACTAGAAAGTTGTATTTGATTTTATCAGATAAAAAGAGTTTTGCACTGCCCAATTCTCGCCTCACAAATGTTGCTGAGGGGAAGGTCCAAAATATTCTACTGAATGGCTTGGTTCACATAGAAACCATCGAGGAGAGTGAAAATGAATTGAAGAATGAAGAGGAACGAAGGACAAAGAGGAGAAGAACTACGGATACCCGAATAGAGCCTATGGAAGTTGATATTGAAGAACAACAAGTGGATGAAATGATGGGGGAAGCACAACTACTGTCATACTCTCAAGCCGGAACTTCACAGCAATCACACCATCCACCTCAATTCAAGGGGGTGGAACGATTGGTCGGATTGGAGAAACGCTTTAGATGCGCGTGTTGCCAACCTAGAAGAGTATATGCACCGTCAAGCATACAATTTTCAAATTGCACTTGACATGCAAAGGCAACAATATGAGTGGCATGCGCAGCAAGGCCATTTTGAGGAGCGTTAATACCCAGCATTGGTCTACTGAACCTGGCCAAAGGATTTTTTTTACCCCAACGGGAAGTAGACGGACGGAGACGAACATGCAACCATTCAACCCATCCACCACACCGTACCGACCACCTCAGTGAGCACGTCCCAATCCCTTTTGATAGGATAGTGCATGAATTAGTAGTATGAGAAAATGACTACTTGTTAAGAATACATTGTTTTGATTTGAAAGAAGTGCATGTTTGTGGAAAATATAGATGAATTATTTGAGTTAGCTGCTTATTGTTGATTTTGAGTAGTATAAAACTTGATTTGAAATTTTCCCTTGTAAGCCGTAATTCTTGTTATTTGTTGGAACTCAATAAATTCAGCAATTCGTTAATTCATTATCTTTTTACCAAAAACTTCGACTAGCACACGAGAAAATAAAATTAAAAGAAGAAATAGTTGTTGTGATATATACAAACTCATAGATCAAATCGGTGAAACAAGATAAGGGACGAAAATGGAAGAACGAAGAAACTGAGAAGATGAAGAAAAGCAAAACTCTACTAGGCCAGTCGAGTGGAGTTCTGACCGAGTGGACTGGCCGAGTGGAAAGATTTGAAAGAATTCCAGAAAGTTTTCAACACTTGGCCCCCCGAGTGAAGTGCCGACCGAGTGTTCCGGCCGAGTGGATATCAAGACTCGATCGGCCGAGTGATGGCCACGCCGAGTGACTCAGCTGAGTCACAGACACCACTCGGCCATCCGAGTGATCACTCAACCAAGTGAGACGTCCGAATGATGACTTTTCCTCTTTCTTTTGTGTGTTAAAAAAAATTAAAAAAGAATTCAATGTCGCCCATTATATGGGTGACCTAAAAAAAAAAAATTTGAAGTCACCCCTGGGAGGGGTGACATGTTATGGGCGACTTTATTTATATTATTAAAGTTTTTTAAAATGCTATATTTTATTAAAAATTTTATTAAAATACTATATTTTGTCAAAACTCCCCTATAAAATATATCCTAGAATTTAACAAGCATTATGTATGTGTTCTTTTTAAATAAGTAGTAATACCTTTTAAATCATAAATTAATACTTTTTAAATTAAAAAGTAATACATTTTCAATAAGAACGTAATATTATTAATATTCGAAAAAAGAACGATAATCATATACATGTTCAGATGAACAAATAAATATCATTCCCCCCACTATAAAATATTTTCTAAAATTTAAAAAGCAGTTGTGTATTTTTTTTAAATAAGTAGTAATACCTTTTGAATTAGAAAGTAATACCTTTTGAATAAGAAAGTAATACTGTTAATATTCGACACAAGCAAGAATCCTGAACATTTTTAGATTAACAAATACACATCATTCCCCCACTATAAAATATATCCTAGAATTTAACAAGCATTCGTGTATTTTTTTTTTAAATAAGTAGTAATATGTTTTAAATCATAAAGTAATTCCTTTTAAATTAAAAAGTAATATCTCCTCAATAAGAAAGTAATACTATTAATATTAAAAAAAAACGATAATCATATACATCTTCAAATGAACAAATAAACAGCATTCTCCTCACTATAAAATATTTTCCAAAATTTAAAAACAGTCATGTGTTTGTTTTTTTTAAAAATAAGTAGTAACGTTGAAAAAATTTTTTGGTTCAATTTCTAAACACATATATAAATATTTGATTTTTCAAACAAAGAAAAAAAAATTAGTTAGGTTTTTTTTTCTTCATATTTTAAAATAATTTATCTATTAATATAATAAATATTCTAATAGACTTTTTTATGCAGACATATCAAAATTAATTTAAAATTAATTTCACAAATTAATTCTACAAATTAATCTATTAGAATGTAATAATATTTTACTTTGAAATCTACCCAATTTGGATATTAAATATAATATAATTTTAACACTTAATTAAAAAAATTAATATCACTTTCAAATTAATATATTTTAAGAAAATGAGTAATATTAGTAAAAGATAAAGTAATATTATTTAAATGTAATAATATTATTTATTTAATTAATTTTTTTATCACAACGTGTGAAGTTTAGAATTTCAAGAGATAATAATTTATAGGAATAAATTTTTATACCTATCAACAAAATATATAAATAAATTCACAAACTAGTAAATTTAATTTTTGTGTAATTTTATTTTTAAATATATTGAAATTTATTTCTATTTAGTGATTACAATTGTAATTTATCTATATTTTATAGTAACCGTAAACAATTCAAAAAATTATATAGTTGAGTGGTATTTTAATATTTTATATTTAAATCTACCAAATTTTTATATTACAATATAATATAATATAGCTTCAATTTTTCCTGGCCGGTTTCTAACCTGGGCAACATAGAATGGAGAGTGAAATCTAAACCAATTGGACTAGGTAACAATTTAGAATATTTTCGGAACTTTTTTAATTTAAATACTATAATTTTATGCGAAAATAAAACTGACCAATGAGATCGTACAACCGTTTCACACAAGTTTTTGTCTTAGGATATATCTTAAAAGTCAGGAAAAAAATAGATTTGATTTATTAACACCGATCACAACCAAAGTATAAATTATGTTGTAGATTTATTAAATTAACCATAGTATAAAAAACTTAATATTAAAAAGAACTATATAGAGTATATGAAAAGTTACCGATAATTATGTGAATCTAAAAATCAATGGAAGTTATATTAATTGTAAGATGGGTTCTTTCTTTCTTTGTAATTCAATATTTATTTTTAGTTTGGAGTCAGTTATTGCAAAAATAATTTTATTTTTTGTAGGGTTTCGTTTGGACCCAACCCAACCCTGATAGTCGCGTTGAGGCCCAAACAAATAAAGATGTTGATCTTCACGTGTTTTAGTATTGTGGACATTACAGTATTGCAGCAAAAACAAAGAATAGTAATAAATTAACCAAAAGCAAGTTTTTTTTTTTTTTTTTACTTATAATAAATTTAAAATATTGCATAAAAAATAAAAATTATAAGTTTTGTACAGTCGTTAACCAAACATTTGACGGAAATCAGCGCAAACTGTATTAAGTAAATCACACGAGAATTTTGTGCATTTTTAAAACCACATTGGGATTTTATGTAATATTTTCAAACCACAAGGAGTTATGTGCAATAAACTAATTAATTGACATAAGGAATATAAGATTATAATGAAAAAATACCCCAAATATTAATGCAAGATTTATTTTTTGAAAAGAGAGCGTAGATGAGATTAATGAAATTATGTGAGTTTCACATATTTCTAAACTGCGTGAAGTGCTTTGTAGAATATTTAAACGATTGGAAAATGAACACATTTTACCCAATATAATTCAAATAAGCAAAGACTTGTATACACCATATGAATCTTCTTACACATAATGGGTCGGATCCTACCTGAAAATAGCAAAAAAAAAACAAAAAAAAAAAAAAAAACACAATCTTAGCCAACCAACTTAGATCTTTGCAAAAGCACAAGGATTGAACACCTGCTATGTAGGGGCCGACAAATATTTGTACTTGATACCTTTTCCAATAAAAATTAATACTTTTATCAAAAAATGTAATATCTTATATGATTGTTAAAAAAATATTATCTTTTTTCGATAAAATACTAATGTTTTGCGTAGAAATATATGCGAAAACATTCATCTAGAAACATAATTTGTAATTTTTTTAATTTTATGGGACGCATCGATTTATTAACATATAAAAACATACATAAATCTAGTGCATAAGAACCTAACTGAATCAAATAACAAAGAATAATATTTCTGACATGTAATTTCCAACTATCAACTCTTAGCTAAGGTGCTCTATCAAACAAAAAGATGTATTCAAACTTAGTTATTAAATAATTTGATATCATATAAGCTTTTCTACCTTACCATCCGACTTTATGAGATTTAGTACCTTAGGTTGCCCCAAAAGAAGAATTTTTTTTTTTTAAAAACACTTTAATGTATAAATTTTATGTTATTTTATACTTAAATAATTTTTGGCGGACTATCCTATTAGAAATGATAAAGGCCAAAATAATAAAGTTGAAAAGACAAAATGCCGAAAAAGATTTACCTTCCAAATCGTGGCAGCAGTTACCACACACGTGCTGGCATATTTCCTAGCGCGACCATTAAATTATAGTGTAACTGCATGCAGTTTCAATGATATAAATATTAGAAAAATAAAAAGTTTATAAGATCAAGCGTGACATCACGTATATTATAATATAATAGTTTGGATATATGATAAACTATTAAGACAAATATGTTGAATCGTGGCAATGCATAGACCCATTTGCTAAAATTTCTTGATGCATGGCATATTTACTCAAATACACCATTCCAAGTACACTACAACAAAATGGTATAGTAAAATGATGAAATTGTACTCTAATAGATGTGGTTAGAAGTATGTTAAGTAATTCCTCATCACCCACCTCATCATGGACATATGCATTTAAAAAATGTGATGTATCTGTTAAACAAGATTCCTTGCAAAGCAGTGCCTCTTGGGTCTTTTGAATTATGGACGGGTAGAGAATCTAGTTTAAAGCACCTATATGTTTCGATTATCCGATATAAATTACAATTTATAATCCACATGAAAAGTAGTTGGATTTAAGATAAATCAATGGATTTTTCATTGGTTATCTCAAAATATTAAAGGGTGTAGGTTTTATTATCCAAACCACAGTACAATAATTGTTGAAACCGAAAATGCCAAGTTCATAAAATCATGAACTTAGTGGGAGTACTGTTGAACCACGTGAAGTGGATATTGACAAAGTAAGCAAAGATATTCTTTTACCAAAATATTTTTCTCATGTCGTTGTTCCTACAATTGCGGAGCCAAACAACTTATAAGAACAATAAATAATTGAGGAACCACAACAAATAGCATTAAGAAGGTCTGAAAGGCAAAGATGATATGTTATCTATGATGATTATGTGATTTATCTACCAAAGTTAGAATATAGCATAGAAATTGATGATGATCCAGTTTGATATTCATAAGCAATGAAAAATAATAATTTTATTAAGTACATAAATGCAATGAAGACAGAGTTAAAATTGATGGCTCATAATGGAGTGGAGATCTTGTAGAACTACTACAAAAGGTTATAAAAGAGTTAGGTGTAAATGGGGTGGTAAGCTATAATATTAATATGGGATGTATTTGATCAAATCTTAGTCTAGTTATAGTTATCTCTAATAAAAAATATTTTTTCTTAATATTTGCGTAGTCTGTTTAAATTTTTTAAAATCAAAATAATAATTCTACAAAATATGTCTCCAATATTGTTGTTCAATATTCAATTTGAGAGTGATTACAAATAAAAATGTGGAATTTGATTTTGTTAATACTACGTAAACATATTTCAAATTAACATTCTTACTTATACAAAAATCATCCATTTTTTCATCATTAAAAAAATAGATTAATTTGAATAATTGATTTTCAATAGATTTGATATGTTTTCAATCAATATACAAATTCTTCAAATAAAACGATATCCATATTTATAGTAGATTTAGTACATCTAAAACCATGAAAAGTTATAAATGATATTTGATTTGATTTTTTTAAATAAATATCATACCCAAATATGAAAATTATATATTCAAATATTAAGTGTAATTATTTATTTTTGTGCTAATACTTTTAGTAATAAATAACATATATTTTTAATAATAAAAACATATAAAAATAACTTTCATGCATTGTACGAAGTCTTACAGTACTGATATACACTATAATATAACATATCTGGACCGTACCTAAACCAAGGGGTTTTAATTGATTAAAGTTTATGAAGTACGATTTTTGCTAAGGATAATAGTATAATATATTATGAGTATATTCTGGTACCTTATTAAAATGTATTTCAATATTTTTTGTGATTTATTTTCAATTTTGTATAATTTAAAAATAGTTATATAAGTGTGTATAATTTTAATATGGATCGATTCTAAAATTCTTTGGGAATTTCTCAGTGGAAAACTAGTGAAAAAGTGGCATATGCCATTTAAATTGCTGCAAGCACACGATATTCTTCAGTGAAAGAAAGAAAGAATACTTTATTTTGTGTTCACCACACGACTATGTGATTCTAGTTCTTGTTTGCCCTCTTTTATTATTTTGATTTTTTTTGTTTACTATTTGTTCTTGAAATGATGTGAGATATAGAGAGAAAAAAAGAAAAAAAAGAAAGCATATTTGATGTATTCACACGGATCACAACCAAAGAATAAATTATTGTGTAGATTTATTAAATTAATCAAATTATATAAGAAAAGTTAATATTGAAGAACTATATAGAGTATACGAAAAGTTACAGATAATTATGTGAATTTAAAAATTAATAAAATTTATATTAATTGTAAGATGGAGGTCTTTCTTTCTTTGTAATTCAAAATTTTTTTGTTCTCTTTCCAATATTTATTTTTAGTTTGGAGTCAATAATTACAAAAATGATTTTAAATTTTGCAGGAACCCAATCCAACCCAACCTAGATGGTCGCATTGAGGCCCAAGCAAATTATGGTGTTGACCTTCACGTGTTTTCATATTTTGGACATCAAAATGTTGCAGCAAAAACAAAGAATAGTAATAAATCAACTGAAAGCAAAGCGTGTTTTACTTATAATAAATTCAAAATATTGCAGAAAAAACAAGAATAGTAATAAATCAACTAAAAGCAAGGTTTGTTTTATTACTTATAATAAATTCAAAATATTGCAGAAAAAAAATAGTAATAAATTGTTTAAATTTTGAAACCATCGTTAACCAAATATTTGATGGAAATGAGCGTAAGCTGTATTAAATAGATCATACGAAAATTTCGTACATGTTTTAAACTACGTTGGAATTTGTGTGATATTTTTTTCAAACCACAAAGGATTATGTGGAATAAACTAATTAATTGACATAAGTAATATAAGAGTATAAATTTTCTTACATGTAATAGGTCGGATCCTAGACCAAAATAACAAAAAAACATGGATTATAGCAAACCAACTCGGATCTGCGCAAACACGCACAGATTGAACACTTGCTATGCACAGGCCAACAAAAATTTGGACTCGATACTTTTTTCAAAAGAAGTAGGACTTTTATCCAAAAAGAATATATATAATATCTTTTATAATTGTTAAAAAATATTCGATAAAGTACTACTATTTTGTGAAGAAGTTTGTGTGGAAAAAACTACCTAAAAATGCAATTCACAATTTTTAAAATTTGATGGGTCGTCCTCTTGTTAAGATATAAAAGGATACATACATTTTGCAAGAAGCTAACAAAGTATTATATTCCTGACATATAATTTCCAACTATTAATTCTTTTAGCTAAGGTGCTCTATCAAACAAAAACATGTATTCAAACTTAGTTACTAAATAGTTTGATATCATATAAGCTTTTCTACTTACCATCCGACTCTATGAGATTTAGCACCTTAGGTTGCCCCCCCCCCCCCCCCCCGCCCCCCAAAAAAAAAAAAAAAACAAAGAAGAAGAAAACACTTTAATATATCAACTTTATGTTACTTTATATTTAAATAATATTTGGCGGAATATTCTATTAAAAATGATAAAACATAAAATAATGAAGTTGAAAAGATAAAATGCCGCCATTAGATTCACCTTCCTAATCGTGGCAGTAGTTGCCACAGACGTGATGAAATATTTTTGAGTGGCGATCAAAATTATAGTTGAAATTCATGCAGTTTCAATGATATAAATATTAAAAAAATTTAAAAATTCACAGGATCAAGCGTGACATCACATATATTATAATATAATAGTTCGGAGATACCAATGAACTATTATAATATTATAGTTTGGATAGCAAAATATATTTTACTAAATATTATAACAATTTCCCCACTATATGCTGTTGCTCATAGTAACCGAGCAGAACAGGCTTCCCTGTGTCCAGAAATATGCAGAGCTAAACACAATATACACATTCTAAACTCATCACAAAAGTAGGTTATGCAAAATACTTAAAGAGAACAATAATAAAAGTAAATACATAAACATCTCCAAATACTCAGTTACATGCCAAGTTCTAGCAAAGAAGCAGTAAAAACATCTACAACTCATCATCCTCTGCAAACTAACAAAGCAAATCTTTGCAAGAATGGGTTATTGGAAAATAAAAACTCAACTTCAAACAAAACATTATTCTTGTCACTTACTTTTGTCGTTCCCCTTGGACTCTTATTCTTCATCATCATCATCGTCGTCGTCGTCGTCATTGTCGTCGTTTTCTCCTTTTTCTTCTTCATTTTCATCTTCTTCTTCATCTTCGTCTTCTTCTTCTACTTCTTCTTCGCCTTCTGTATCTCCACCACTCGGTGAAACAAGGCTCTCAACAAACACATCCCCCTGATATATTTCAACATCTTCATTAATTGGAGGCAAACGATACACTTTCTCCTTCTGATTATAAATGATTTTCACGCCTCCATACAAGAATAGTATCTCGTCATCATTCAACAACCATAGTCGCAGCATGTGAGGGTAAAATCCGGGAGAACCCAAACAAGAAAGTGTGAATACTCTAGCCCAAGAGTCTCTATTGCCATACTCCTCCATAACCCATAGATCTATTCTGGATTTGTGATCGTCAAACAGTAGACAGAGATCTTCCAAAAATAACCCTAGAGTTAGGCAAAGATCGTCGTATTCCCAGCTCGAGCGAGACTCATTCACTGCATTATGTGGGTTCCCCATCTTTTCATATCTCTCACTTGCCATATCAAGAGTGATAATATCCGGGCAACCATCACAATCGATTAGCCAGTGGAGCTTACCTCGGGCATACTTAGCTGACTGATCCAATGGAGTGCCATACTTGAAATCCTCGATTCTCTTCCACTTATTAGTCTTCAGACTATAGATCTGGACTTCGTATGGACCCTTATCAATAATACAGTAGAAAATAGCCACAACTTTGTAATCATCGTTGGCCGCATCATACCCAAACCCATCTTTCAAATAACAGCATAGTCCGCAGCGCATCTGTAGATGAGGCAAGCGCTTGTATTTATTGATTGTAGGATTCCACAAGAAGAAATGCTCCTCATCTATGGCAGCACAGACAATCCCATTGCATGAGCCCAAAATCCGCATAGGTAACTGGGGATAAGCAATATTGTAATCCAAAGTGGGTAAATCACCTACTTCGGTTCCATGCAATAGGTAATGAAGTGTAAACTCTCGGAAATGGTTGCTAGGATAACAAGATATGCAAAGGAGATGATGATTGTGCAAATACATGCTGTTTTTCTTACTGATTGCGGAGATGAGATGGACTTTAATAAAGGCCGGGCTTGAGATTTGAGAGAGCCATGGTTTTGAAACGCACTTGAATCTCACAAGAGACTTCACTGGGAGCCTTGTGAGAATTTCGATGATTAATTCATCTGGGAAGATCAGGGATAGCTCGTGAACTGCCTTGCTACTTTCTCCTTCCATTGTGATTGTGATTTGAGATGTGAGAAGATGTGCATGATACTGATCATACCACCAAATGCTCGAATATATGAGCATAATTTTTAGTTGAGGTTAGGTGAATGCATCGTCGTTTTCGAAAACATACATCCTGCATTTGCTCCTTTAGTACACCATGCGGTTAGAACATAATCCCAAGAAATAAAGATATTTTGTTTCAATGCGAGGTTTTCACAAGGCAAGTGATCTAGAGATATCAACAACCGCGTATTTGTTTGACTTTTCCCATAAGAAATCTGATGCATTAATACATGGTGTCTAATAATATCATTTATTATCTGCAGGTGGCCATCAATTAGATTCACTCTTTACATGTCATTTTATGGTAAATGATATTCCGTAAAGAAGGAGGCATGCATTGAGTAATTTTATATCTTCAAAAACAGACGATACATGGATCACACTATAGACATTATGAGAAGACTTTTAACTTCTGCCACAGATCAGCCATTTACATAGGACATGCGAAGAGTGGCATTTTTTGGCAAGAAAATTACATGATAGAGAAAAAGAAAAAGAAGAAAAGAAAAAAAAATTGCAAGTAATTTCTTCACATGATATAACTACATATAAAGATGGTAAACTGGGATTTCGAGGACGCTAGTAGTATCATTGAAAATTAACCACTGTGATTTGTTGCAAAATCACACCTGGTAATATAATTTGATAATAGCACAAATTATGTATAGAAGCTTGGTTTGGTATCTATGTATTTAAGAATACTCACATTCAATGAATTCTTAGCTGTCACAAATATGGTTTGACGTCATCTTCTAGGTATCATTTCATAAACAAAATTGGGTATTACAGGAAGCCTAAACGATGGCAATCTGATAATGTCATTTGACAAGCTTTTTCTTATTAGATGCTATAGAAATTGGTGGTAATCTATACTTCCATGAGGTGTTAATTAAAAGTTTTTTCAGAGAAAGTTCATGTCAAACAGGGTCAGTTTTACACACATAAAAGGAAAGTTAAAATGTAAAAGGTCTCTAGAATATGAAATCTATCATAAAGAAGGAAAATCACTCTCTGAACAGACATAGAACTACCAGGTTCTAAAAGATGCAGCATGTACTAAAACTCACACCTACTAGCACAACTTTTATTTTCAAAATTTAAAAAAATTCCCAGAAAATTAAGGTGTCAATGTACAAGATTTTCATCTAACCACAAAATTAACCAGAAATATTTAAGGAACCATGTCCCCTTTAAGGTTCACAAGGGGGCTGGGGGAGGGGCGGGGGTGCATATAAAGGCCATAATCCACTAGAATATGAAATCAAAATTCACTCTCTGAACATACTAGAACTACCCGTTCTAAAAGATTAAACATGTAATAAAACTGGCACCTACTAGCACAACTTTCATTTCCAATCTATTGTTTTCTTATAAATTAGGCTGTCAGTGAACCAGATCTTCATCAGGAACTAAAAAGTTAACTAGAAACATTTAAAGAACCCCAACCCATTCCTTATATGGTAGATGGAAGGTTAATGAGACTAGAGAGTGAAAGAAAATAATTCAGATTGGTCAGGATGAATTAATGAAAGATTCTTAAATCAGTATCTACTAGACATATAATTGAAAAGTACAATCATGCATACCTTCCGACCAGCTGTCACTGAAGCTAGGACTTGATACTACGGTCAAAAACCGCTACCACAGGGTCGAATATTTGCATACTCAACGAAATTATGTCTGGGACTATAAAGAACAGAATGTGAACTTCAGCAATAGTAAGTATAGTCCCATACAGAAACAGCAGCCAAAGCTCAACATAATCATGGGCCATTACATCCATCAACTATGTGTGTCAAAATTATAAGTCCAAGACTCCTTGTGCCATATTTTATCATTGCCAGCTATCCATGTAGGTTTGATGATCATTACATATTCCAAAGCATCCCTAAAATCCATAGACTATGAGATATTAAAATCATTAGTCCAAGCTTCCTTGTACTATATTCTATCACTAGCCTATTATACATTGAGCAATATTCTTCCACAGTTTATTTCAAGCTAGAAATTCAGTGCAACTAGGCTCTAATATGGATCACATCTTCTGTTACAATGTAATCAGTGCAAGAATGAATCACTGAACACTTCAAACAACATTCAGTTAAAACTGGATCAACCGACAACAAAGATTATGGCCTTGCTATACAGCCAAAAAAACGAGACACAATCTGCCATCGTATTATTTAGTGTCTATGAGTCCACACCATGCAGAACATTCCCATAAACTCTAATGCTACTGCAACAATTCTAGTTTCAAAATAGGGCGACAATAACAGAGAATGAGGGAATTCAGACAAAATTTGTCAGGAATTAGCCTTCAAACTATAAACGCGTCCATGTTCCGATATATCCAAATCATGACAAACTAAATTCCATCACTTAATAATCATAATGAAACTTATCATATCCAAAACTATTTTTGCGATCTTTACTCACTGTGAAAAAAACAGTAGCAGAATCTGGCAAGGGCTTCGAAGAATTACTTGTAAAATTACATTGTTACGAGACAAACCCAAGCAGAACTTACTATACAAGAATGGACAGCACACGACGAATGCGAGGGGCAAGAGACTAAACGGGGAAAACCTGTAAACTTTTTTTCTCGGCAGCATAAAGACTAGTGGGGTATACAGAAACCTTAACAACAGATTGAACAGAACAGGAGTGAAGATGCAGACGAAATGTTGGAGCCAAAAGCGAGTCTTTCATGAAATCAATCATTGCTCTTAGGGGCTTAACTCGCATCGAGGTCTCCAATCCAGAGAAAGTCACATAATTTTAATTTAGGGGTTTATGTTGTCGAAAGGAGAAACTAATCAATAAAGAGCGTTTGTTTTGGATCCAAGTGGTTAAGCAAAATCTTAATTTTAATATTTATGATATGAAAATTATAACATACTAGCTATGATAGGTTTTAGTTGGGTTTGTAAGTGGTAAGAGTGACATCCAACACCAATTTAAACTTATTTAACTGCAAATGCACCAGTTTATATGTTTATTAATTGGCACCCAACACTCCATCTTATTAATTAAAAATAGATTTTATTATTTTTAAAAAAAATAAAACTTATTGAACTGCAAATGTGGATTTAACCAACCAACCTACTCTTTGTTTTACAATAATTTCACATTAAAAGAATTCAATTTATCAAATTGAATTAACTTCAAGCACGGAAAGAGTTGATGCATGGATAAATACACATTGCAGCCAACCTGTATAAAAATATTAATTTTAATTTATTTTTTAAGAAAAATAAATGTTATTAATCTTTGTTGTGTAGTTTTAATTCTAAAACTTCAAAATATGGTGTTTGATATTGCAAAACATGTAATTTATTTTATGTTACAAGTATATTGAAATAATTTAACATATTTTGATGTGAAATTATGTTGAAACGTAGAGTAGATTGGTTGATTAAACACGCATTTGCAATTAAATAATTTTTATTTTTAAAAATTAATAAAACCAATTTTTTAATTAATAAGATGGGTTTGAAAATTAAAAAAAATAATATATATGTGTTACAAATTAAATTATATAATTTTAGATATGTTATATTATAGAGAGATTAATATACTTACATAAAATATTAAAAATACATGTGATAAAGATCTCCGAAGTGTGTCAAATATTCTTAGAGTCTATTTAAAACAATCAAATTAGGATGCATCAAATATGAATGTAACTAACATCTTCCACTCATATATATGTGATCAACTCATATATTTTCATAGTTTTCGTTCTATATATATTATTTCATACATAGAATAATATGCACGACTAAGCAAGAAAGAACATGTGAGGAAAATTATATGAAGTTATTCTCAACTAATAAAACTCTACAACTCAAAGATTCTCGCTATGTACCTAACCTGTTTGGTGTAGCACCAAATCAATTATCTCTGTTCCCTCGATCAATAGAGCATGTTCAATCCCCAAATAAATAGTTATGCTCATACCTATGTCACACATAATTTTGACTGCCGACCTTTGAGGAATTGAACATAAATGTGTTACCATTTAGTTTTTCCTTAGCCTATCATAAAAATCAACTTGGTTTTGACAAATTTCCTAGCCATGGTCCGATAGATTGGATCACTCAACTTACATGGGTCGTCGCAAAACACATGCAGTATGAATACATGCTATGATGGAGCTCGCATTCAATTTTGGGTATGTCATTCGCTAAAACATCATAAGAATTAAAGTCTAATCGCTCATGTAGCGATTGACTTGCACATTACTTAGAAGTCAGTCTTTGAAAAATATCTTCTAAGAATTTGTACATTTGACTTTCAATAGGATTTTGTGAAGTTTGGACATACTCAATATCGATCAAGTATGATCTCATTTTGGCCTCATGCTAAAGCGACTATAGGTAATAGTCTTTTGTATTATTCCAACTATGAAAGCAATTATATGCATTCGTTGCAATGATTTACCAGTCTCATCCTACTCATTATTGAAGTGCCAAGGTGATTTTCCATGTGAGTAGGATAATCAAAGTCTTGTGGTATTCATAATATACACAATACACTAATATATTTAATAAGAATCACAAATCTTATTAATTATAAAGTGTTCATACAAGCAATAAACATCAAATCTTACCAAGTCTCGTACTGCATACATGTCTTTGAAATACATCTCATATCAATGGCTTAGTAAAGCGATCAACAATCATTTTGCTAGTAGGAACATGTCTGAAAACAACTTTTCCTTGAGCAACAATATCTCTAATGAAATAACATTTGGTGTCAACATGTTTAGTCTTTTCGTGATACTTAATATCCTAAGCATAAGACAACGCAACAATGTTATCACAATAAATAGTAATTGCATCATCAAAATGTGTAGTGACACGTAGACTTTATAGGAATCTCCTCAACTAAATAGCCACTTGGACTGCAAATGTACAAACAATATATTCAACTTTCAAGGTGGATAAAGATACACAAGGATGTTTTTTGCTACATCAAGTGATAGCAACATCTCGTAGAAAGAATGCATATCCCATTGTGAATTTGCACTCATCTTTATCCGCTGCTCCATTAGTGTCGTTGTATCCAGCTAATTTCAAATTACCTCCATGGTAGCAAAAAAAAAAAAAAAAAAAAAAAAAAAAAAAGATCACTAATACCCTTCAAATATCCTTTAGATTGCAGCCTAATGGTTGAGTTCCCGCAAGTATTACTTTAATAGCTATTCACCATTCCTACTACAAATCACAAGTTTGGTCGAGTACACATCATTGCGTACATCAAACAACTTATTGTACTTGCATATGAAACTTTTTCCATGCATTCTCTTTCATCTTGTCTTCGGACATGATTCTTTGCTAAGAACATTATTTTTGTGCATAGGCATGTCTACAAGATTAACATTGTAAATTGTTCAAGAATGTTCTTTGTATGAGTTTTTGGAGACAAACTTAAGAGCTTTTTAGAATGATCTCAGTATATTTTTGCACCAAGTATGTACTCTGCCTCTTCCATGTCCTTCATCTCAAATTTAGAGGAGAAACACTTTTTAGTAGTGACAATCAACACCATGTTATTTTCAACTAATAAAATATTGTCCAAATAAAGTGAAAGAATTGTGGAATTCTTTCCACTTCTCTTGATATACACATAATGATCTCTCGATCATAAAAAAGCCTATCAAAGTGAGAGCATGATGAAAATGATACTTCTACAATCTGGATGATTGTTTCAAGCCATAAATGGAACATTTTAAGCAATAAACTTTGCACTTTTGTCCTTTTTTCTTGAAACCTTTTATGTTGATTCATATGTCTCCTTATCTAGGTCTCAATTGAGAAGTGTTGTTTTAACATCTATCTGAAATAATTGCAGATCTAGGTGGGTGACAATGGCTAATATGAGGTGAATCAAGACAAATCTCACCACCACAGAGAATGTCTCTACATAATCTATACCCTCCTTTTTTGTAAAACCTTTTGCCGCTAATCAAGCTTTATATTTATTGATCTATCCATCAGTCTTATATTTGACATTTAGAAACCATTTGATCCCAACGGTTTTTCATCCAGGTGGAAGATGAACTAGCTCCAAACTTTGTTCTTAGCCATTGAGCTCATTTTTTCCTCCCACAATAATCATCCACTCTTTAGAATTTGGAGAAGTCACAATGGCTAAGAACAATAATCATCCACTCAAAAATTTTCATCAACTGTTTTATGATTCCTTTTTCCTCACAAATTTTTCTAAACTGACCAGGCAAGTATTCTCACTATGTATCAGTAAGCAAAATTTTGAGGTTTCTCTCTTTTTGGTTCTCATCTCAGCTAAGAATCGTTGAAAACAATCAAACGCTTCAGACCACTGAGGTAAGAGATATACTTACCCGCATTGTGAATAGTCTTCAATGAAAGTCAGAATAGGCTTCCAACATGCTTTTCCTGTTAGATAATGTTAGCATTATCTACTACTATTGGCAGTCAAACCTTTTTGTAATTATCATGTAATTAGCATTCATTGATTACCCATTACTTAGGCTTAACTCTATCTATTAGCTACATAGGCTATTAATCAGTATGTATATAATTGGCCAATTGTAATTGTGATCAGCAAGGAAAATCATAATTTCCAACATGGTATAAAATTCCTAAAGTCCAGACCCTATTCTCGCAGCCGCTCATCTTTCTAACTTCCTCTATTTTTTCTTTTCTTAATCCCTCTTCCGTGCTCTCTTGCTTGACAATGGCAGGAATAACAAATCCCACCCCACTTTAGCCGTTACCATTATCAGAAACTTCCTCTGGATCCAACTTAACCAGAAAGATGGTCTATACAACTCTTGGGATGAACTCTTTAAGATCCATTACTGCGCATACCATGTCTTTAACCACATCATACCTGCCAAATCTAATTCGACAGATAAAGAAATGGGGAAACTGACGACAAAAAGGAATTATGGTCTCGCTTGGATGCCATCGACCTAACATAGATCTATGGCATAATTTCTCTTAATATTGGTAAAAGGACTCAACCATGTCGGATGCATGGAATAAATTGGAAATTTTTTTTCAAGATAACAAGAATGAATAGGTTGTTTATCTCGAGAAGTAATTCAACAACGTCCAATTGGATGACTTCTTATCCATGAAAGATTATTGTCAAAAAGTAAAAATGTTATCCGAACAACTCCCAAATGTCAACGCCCCAGTCTCTAATCCTTGGCTAGTTTTACAATTAATTTTGGGTTTAAATGAGAATAAGATACTGTTACATCACTGATTCAACAGAGCAATCTATTATTGAATTTTTTTTAGGATTGCTCATGCCTCATTCTTGAAGAAACTCATAAATCAAAACATGCCCAAGCCGCATCTAACACAGCCGATCCAATATTAACTGCCTCAAACCAATCAGAGCAGGTAGCCCACTCCTTTCGCGACCCTCACTCTAGTTTAGGCGGTGGTCAAAATTGAAATATGAGCAATGGTGGTGGACATAATAAATCAAGCAGACAATAAAAAATTCCAATGGTTGTGGAAAGGGCAAATGATATAGTCAAAATAGCAACAAAAATGATGGAGGATGCTTTAGCAAGGGAAATCCCAAACTTCACCACCGTGGGCTAACTCTAATCCGTGGGGGCACTGGATGCACGCTCCTTCCCACTTCCTCTTAGGCATGCCCTCCTCCATCACGATAGCTCGGGATTCTTGTAAATCTCCCATAATAGGCTTACAATGTGTCCTCACCACCACAGTCCAATTATACACCTATCGACATAGAAGATGCGATGCACACAATGCCGCTAAATACTCCGAATGAAAATTGGTATATGGATAACAGTGCAACATCTCATATGACTGCTTCTCAAGGTCCTCTCTTATCTTATTTTAATATAATTAATGCTAGAAACATTATTGTTGGCAGTGGACACATAATTCCTATTCACGATTATATGCACACCTCCCTAATCCTCCTAATCCACCTCTAAAATTATCCAACATGCTCCACTCCCCTAAACTAATAAAAAGATCTCGTTTCTGTGGCCTTTGAACCCTTTAGTTTTTCTGTGCATGAATTTCAGACGGGGAACTTATCATGAGATGTAATAGCACTAGGGATCTCTCTATCCTTTCACAAACACTGGCCATATATCTACTACTCCATCTACATTTGTAGCTATTTCACCCTCTTTATGGTATAGTAGACTTGGTTACTCGGGAGCACTGGTTTGACGCTTTTTGTCACAAAACAAGTTTATTTCTTGCAAAAAAACTTCGCGCACCTCTGTTTGTGCGTCTTATGTTTTTGGGAAAAACTCTAAGTTGCCCTTTCATGCTTCCAATAATTACACTACTTTACCTTTTGATATAGTGCATAGTGACATATGGACTTCACCTATTTTGAGTTCAGCAAGACATAAATATTACATTCTATTATTGGATGATCGCACTAAACTTTTGTGGACTTTTCTTATTGAAAAGAAATCACAAGTTTATTCCATTTTCTCCTCTTTCGCCTCCCTATCCAGACCCAGTTTGCTATGGAAATAAAAATGCTTCAATGTGATAAGGAAAATGAATCTTTCAATTTTTTTACCACAAAAACGGTCTTCAATTTCGTTTTTCATGTCCCTACACATCACCCTAAAACGGAAAATCTAAATGCAAACTAAAAGCCATAAAAAATCTAATTCGTACACCTCTCATTCATGCTTCTATTCCACCATTCTTTTGGCACCACACTCTAGAAATGGCAACTTTACCTTTTAGATATCCTACCTACAAAAACTCTCCAAAACACCTCACCTTCACAGATTCTCTGTCATTGGGATCTCTCCTATACCACCTCCGAGTCTTTGAATGCTTATGCTACCCCTTCTTCCACCCCCACCTTACATAAAATCCAATCTCGATCCATACCATGTGTTTTCCTGGGATATCTCAAAACCATAGAGGCTACAAGTGTTATGATATCTCAAATCATAAAATAATCATTTCCCAAAATGTAATCTTTGTTGAGTCAAACTTCTTGTTTTCTCATCTCCATAAACCAATGGTTATGTCCTATTCATTCCTAGATTATGAAATTAATCCAATTCTTCAAACACATATTAGACAATCCACTATTGATTTCCCAGCCCAAAATCAACTGAGTATGAGCCCCAATCGGACCAATCCTTCGACCAACCCAAATGGAAATAGTCCCCCCTTGGCCCACACATCACATTCAGGACCAACCTCGCCTATTGATGGGCTACCCTCACATTCCTGGCCCCTTCTTCAAAATCAACCAGTAGGTCGCACTCCTCTCCAGCGCCCTCCTCCCTCCCCCCAAATTTCGGATGCCAGTCAAACCCCCAAAACAGGCCTACTTCACCTCCAATGATAGTTAAACTACCCAAACCAATTCAGCCACCTCTGACCCAAACACAGATAATTTCTACTTGAGGCATGCACGGTATTGTCCATCCAAAATGACTGTTTACCTTACCCTCATCTACCATACTTTCCCCTACCAAAAATTTTGAAAACAGCCTTAACCGACCCCAATTAGTTCTCTGCCATGCAAGATGAATTTAGTGCGCTTATTAAAAATAAGACGTGGGAGTTGGTGCCTCATCTGCCGAATATTAGTGTTATTAACTCAATGTGGATTTTTCAACACAAAAAGAAATCTAACGGTTCTTTTGAGCGATACAAAGCTCATCTCATTAGTGATGGCATGTCTCAATAGGTAGGCATGGATTCTGATGATACATTCAGCCCAGTCGTGAAACCAGCTACTATTCGGACGGTTTTCAGCATTGCTCTTTCCAAGCCTCGGTCTATTCACTAGTTGGATGTAAAAAATGCTTTGTTAAATGAAAACCTTAACGAAACCGTTTACATGCATCAACCATAGGGTTTTTTCACATATCAAATTTGACCATTCTCTATTTATCTACTGATGAGAAAATGACATGGCGTATATACTCTTATATGTGGATGACATCATTCTCTTGACCTCTTCACTCATACTCCGCCAATCTATCATGGCAAGTGTTTGCTATTTTATTTCACTAATAAACGACTCACAAGTGCATGATGCAAATTATTGTAAAACTATGGTGTGAACATGTATCGTATCCACATGAGCTGTCTAAAGTAAATTTAACTTATTGCTTGTCTATATTATTCTACTTTATCTAAAATTTGAATATTTGTGATTAATGGTTTAAAATAAAATAAAATAGAAAATATTAATAAATAAAACAACTCAGATTCAAACAAAAGGACTTCAGAGATTAAATGGATTCTAGGGATAAGCACTCCTATGGTTCATATGCCTTCTTTTAATGTAACAAACCATCTCTAATTCTTATATTTGTAGGAGAATAACCAATATAATCAGACCCTCTCTCTCGAGTTAGATCCACAAGTAGATTATACACCACTAATCATCTCTCAATATCATAGTGTTATCTAACTCCTTATCATTCCTAAGATTTCTCATCATAATACTTACCAATCTCTTGATCTCGCAAGTTTATGTTATGCACTCCTAATCCGTTAACCAATTACCCTCAATTGGGTGATATGGATTAACTACACATATACAATTATTTACCACATAATTTCATATGACATTTAGATCAAGGAAGCATAAATAAATATATGAAAGAAAATAATATAATCAAAGAAAAACATATGAATCCATAAATATGCAAGCCTTAGAATCACTAAGTGTTTAGTTACTCATAATCAATACGTAATCCATAGGAAACAAATTGATAATTATAGCTAATACATATGAATAAGAGAAAACAAATAAACTATGATTGAATCCCAACGATCTCTCTGATGACTAGTTGCTCGATTCTACTTTGTACACTCATTTCTAGCTCTAAATTTTGATGCTCTTCGTTTTTTCCAAGCTTCTCCTTATATGCCAATGATTTAAGGTTTAATTGCCATCGAATATCTACTTTGGAATGAGATAATAATCACGAATTGTGTAAAATCGCGATGGCTAAGATTGGATCACGTGACGAAGCACAGTCTGTGCCATTGACCTTGCGCAGTCCGTGCATATGGGAGCACGATCCGTGCTTCAAAGGCTAAAAATGGGTCATTATGTACTGAGGCACGGGCTGTGCATGATCATGCACGGCCGTGCATTTGGTCTTGCCTTTGGGGTTCATCCTTGAATTGCTTGACAGTTTGTGTGACTCGTGATGCGGTTTGTACAACCTTAATTGTCCTATCTTCTATCAAAACTCTAAAAAACATGTGATGTAATAAAATATTACAAAATCATCATAAACTCGTCACTTATGTACATGAAGTTGCCTAAAACTTATGTATAATAACCTTGAATTGCATGTAAATCATATGTTTATCAGCATGTCTTGCATCAAAATTTGCTATGAAGGAGTTAGTTCCTTAGAGTTATTTTTTGGGAATCATTGTCACTCGCAACGTAATAAGTCTCTTTCTCAATTAAAAAAATATGTAGAGGAAATTATTGATCGAGCAGGTATGACGTCTTGCAAACTGATGAACACCCCCCGTTGATACTGAAACTAAATTAAGTGCCACCGTTGGCCTTCCATATGAAGATCCCATATTATATTGCAGTTTAGCAAGGGCTCTTCAATATCTAACTTTCACAAGGCCCAAAATATCCTATATGGTCCGACAAATTTGTTTACACATACATGATCCACGAATCAATCACATGACAGGCTTGAAAGGCATTCTTTGTTACATATATGGCACACTCTCCTATGGCATTATAACGTCTCTTGTTGCCATGTGTCTACAATCCAAGGAGAGAATCAACAGAAAAAAGTACTGGTGAGCACACATGTTAATTAGAGAACAAGGGTTAGGCCTCGCCTTTTTCGGCTCAGTTCAATGAGAAGTGAAGTGACCTTGCTTGTCACATATATAACAATTTTCTTTCTGTCCCTTTTACCTATGTGGTGCTTCGTAGTATTGTTTCCTTCTACGCCCTAGTTTTGGCCACTATCTTGTCCTGCATTCTTTATTGGATTGGATGTTTACCTTTCATTTTACATTGTCAAGCATGTGCAACGAAAGCAACCCCTTATATTTTCTCCACCTTTCGATGGTCAGCCTCAAGCCTGAGATGACTATGATAATATCAAAGTTTGGATTTGCTCATTGTGAGTGGGCACAAACTTAAATTATCCTCAAGTTTGCCCAGGAAACGACCTAGGACAACGAATAATTGTTTGTTCATTAGTGAGCTCATTTCTATCATTTTGTAACTCTTAGATCATATCATTCATGACAATGAGATACCGACTCATCGCATGTATAGTGTACAATCTTTTCTTGATCAACCCAGTTGTTGTTTACATCTATTTGCGATGATATTGGGCAGGTTTTTCATTTTTTGGCAGATCATGCATAGTCATAGTAGTGTTTGTGCCCGATCGAGCGCTAATGCTCGACCGAGCTACTTCCCACTTGATCAAGCATTGTTGCTCGACCAAGCCAAATTTCTGCTCCATCGAGCCATTTTCCACTTGATCGAGTGCCAAATACAATTTTATGTGTAGATCTTTGTTTTTTCGTGAGATTTGATGCCTGGAACCCATTTTGGAAGGGTATTTTTCTTATAAATATATGACCCTTCATTAATACTTCATAATCACATATTCTACACCTCTAACTACCAATCTACATTCAAATACACACCGACTTATCAAGAGAGAGAAAGGAAGAGGCAATCCTCTATCCACTCAAGGAACTTCACGGATCATTCGTCATAATTCCTAAAAAGTTTTAGAGTTTCTTCAATGTTTAATTATTGCATTTATGGCTAAACCATCATAGTCTTAGGACATGTCTGATATAATTATGCAATTATATTGATTTATTTCATGTTCATAGTTGACTTCTTCATTGATGTTCTTATTCATATATATGATTTGAGATTCCTTGCTTAATTATGTTGCCAATAATTATGCATGTTTAAAATATGTTGAGTCTAAATTCGAAAGATGAGACCTCAAATAGATCTGATCTATATGATATAAATATTTATATGATTGTTTGTCTGCAATATGATGAATTATGAGTGGTATTATTCTTTTGGGAGTTGATTATTTATGTGAAATAGACATATTTGTGATAACTCTATGTAATAGAGTTATTTTATACCTTTGAATTTAAATTCATGTAGGGAATTGTGATTAATTTAGCGAACTTTGGTATAATATATTCGAATTAGATCTTTACTTTATTTGTAGTTTGTAGAAATTAATTGTCTAAATTATCCCTTAATTTTTTGTGTAAAAGGGGCTCGAGCAGAACTTGAAGAATCGAAGCTCAGGATGCAGACCGGTTGAGGAAGTCTCCAGTTGCTAAGAGCAGTGCTGCAGCACCATTGGAAGTCAATCTTTGACCTAGAAAATTCGTTCCAAATTGCTGACTTTGATATTTATTCACTCACCAGCTGGTGTGGGCCAGCTTTAAACTTAATGGAATGTCTGTATCAATAGAAAAATGATTTGGGCTAGATTGACATCATAACTAATAGGTTACCTAAATTGGAAAGGAAAATTTGGGCCTCCTAATGAGAAAGAAGGAAAAGAAAAAGAAGGGTTACATAAGAGAGAAAAGGCAGGGCAACTAGAAGGGGGGGGGGGGAAGAACATCAGAGAACATTCAGAAAGAAGACAATTAGGAACACAAAATTTTTTTAGCGAAGTTCAGAGGGAGAGAAGGAAACGAATTTGAGAAGGAAGAAGAAGGAGAAGACACAAAAATCATCATCATCAACTTTATCTCACTTCTCTCTTCTTTCTAATCTTTTATCCCCTGTTTTTAGAATTACTTTTCAATTCCTATGGATGATGAACTAAACTTTGGATTTGTAATTTCTAAGTTCGCCATGAGCTAAACTTGTTGAAGACTTGAATTGCTAATGGACCTTGAATCATTTTATTGAAATTTTTATGCATTGTTAAGTGAATTGTGCCATTGTTAAATCAAGTGTGCTTTATATCAATGTTTGTTGTTGTTTGGCAATCAATGATGAATTGACAAGCTACGTTTAATTCTGAGAAGGTAAATCTAGTGGAATTACTTGAATATACAAGATTATAGTCGATTTTAAGTTGTATTAGCGGGTGATACAGGAATATATTATTCTCCTTGCATAACTATAAGAATTGAAGATTGTATTGATGCTCCAAATTCTATTGGGCATAGGGTTATGTTCGATTAGAAGGAGAAATGTGTAGCATAACATTTGGGAAAATTCTATGTATTGAGAGAGAATTCTTGCTAACCTTGAAATTTTTTATTTAATACAATGTCGATGAACATCGTTTAATGAAATTATAATACTTGATAGTCTCATCTAATTCTTGTGGATACAACCTTACTCACTACTATTCTATAACTTACCATGTACAATTGTAGGTTAGCATATAGATTTAGACGAACAGTGTCGACTGCAAATAAATATGTTAATTGTGTATTATCTATATTTAAGTAATATTTAACCTATTTAGCTAGCTATCTTACTATAAGACCACAATGTCTTACATAATTTTTTGCCAATCTTTTTGTGTATATATTTAAAACAAAAGATCTCTTCAATATCATTGCAAGAAAACTGCAACTATTCACAACACACTCCTCTAACTATATACCCAAATGATATTTCTCTTTCCACCTCTCATTCTTATTTATTTATATTCACTACAAGAAAAATACTAATAGACAACGGTTTTTTCCATTGTCTTTCTAAGAAAAGAAATGTTGTTGAATCCAGTATTGTTAAAGATGGCACTAAAAGACAACAGTATAAAGACAACGGGTACAGACCATTGTCTTTGACGTTGTCTTTATCACTGAAGACAACATCAAGTCTTTTACAACTTATGCCGATAGTTACAAATAATATTATTTGTTCTATTTCCCGTTCTCTCATTATGCAAGTTATGTTAATCATACTTTAGTTGTTATTATTAAACTAATATTATACTGTATGACAAGTGCAAATGTAAAAAACTTGTTAGATAAGAATTTGTGCGTATGTGTTGTGTTCACAATAAATTTGAACAATAATTGAAATATGCAGAAGCAAGATAGTAATTAAAAAATTACGAGGAAGAATCCCTTCTTCCTCTGAAATCTCTTTATTAGAAAAAAATGTTTTGTTCCCACAATGTGTATTTTGAACTTACTCGCTATTAGACTCCCTCTAATGCTAGCCAACTCTATACCACTTTTTTTTTTTTTTTTTTTTTTTTTTTTTTTTTTATAATTTAACTGACCACCTAGTCCCCTAAATAGATTTGGCTACTAACTCCTATAAGCCTGCAAGCTATACTCCCCCCAAGCACAGTGGGAACCATAGAATGGTTCAGTGACAGTTCTCTAATCTCCAGAACTGTACTAAAGTAAGCAATCAAATCAAACGACTCTCTCTCTGCTTATGCTACTAAATATAATGGAAAGAGGTGATCACCAATTTCTATACAATTCTTTATTTATAGACCTAAAAGCCCATCATACTTGGGCTGGACTTTTAGGCCTTCACGATCTCCAGTCCATATAAATCTTGAACATATCTTCTTTGGAATTGTATCTCTTGGCTGTGGATGCCTTTTTTTTTTTTTTTTTTTCCAAGGATTGGATTTGTACAAATCCTTTCCTTATCCGCTAGATCTTCCCTTGCCTTTATGCAGATCTTTTTCTTATGCGGCTCAATCTCTTCATTGCACCACATCCATATCATGTTCTTGGTTTGGTTTAGATTATGCACATCTTCTTTCCTGATTCTGTTGTTGTTTGTCTATCGTGATGATCTCTCGTGATCTCTTCAGTGCAACCTATATGGATTAACATAACACATTTAAATTATGATTTTTGATATATACCAACAAACTTACTTTTATAAAAAATGAATAATGCTAAATTCATCTACGGAAAACTATTATAAGTAAATACCATTGTATATAGCGATCATTTTGTTTCTCTAGTTTAATTATTTCAAACTTTTTTCATATATATTGTGGTTTCATACTAGCAAAAAATACCATACCTGATCATTCTTAATTGCAAAGCTAAATCCTAGTTTATAGTTGTAATTAAATTTGTGGCTTGATATCACTAAGGGTGTGTTTACATTGGGTTAGAGGGTGAGTGACAAATTCTTCACTCAAAATTCTCGTTAGTATGATTTCAAAAGAATGATGTAAATCTTATATTTCTTTTGAAACTTAATAGAGTGGGATTTATAAAGTATGTATCAAATCATAATAAAAAAAAAAAATAATGTGTTAAAACATACCTTTATAATGATTAAATGATTGACTAATCATAAAATAATTATTGACATTTGTAAGATAATTAAGTAAAAGAGAGAGATAGAAAAAAAATCAAGAAATAGAGAAAAAAAATAGGTGGTGTAAGCTTTCTTAGAGAGGGTTTGTAGAGTATGATTTACTCAACTCAAAGATAAGTTTAATACAAATGTAAGATTGAAATCAACACGTCCCCGTCCAAACTTCCCAAGATTAGTGCAAACAAACTCTCCAGAATTTAAACCTGCTCAAGTCCTAAAAGTAGAGTTATTGATCATATGTGTCCCGTTATTTTTACTTTTCTTTTTTAGGATAAGTCTTTTGTGATAACATCTCACAAACATTTTATATGAGATTAAATTTCTTAAAAAAATACAAGACTCGATCTCTTGTGTACCAAATAAATGGGTCTCCGAACTGCAAATTAATGGTCTGACCCAACCCACAACCCACATAATTTTAAAAAATTGTTTATTTTCACCGCCCCGACGGACCCGTCTTACGCACGCAAAATATAATATTTTTAAAACAGAAATAATAATTTTTGGTTAAAAATTAATCCTTTCAATGATAAAAATATTAAATCTTTACCATTAAAAATATTGTTTTTTATTTGACTAATTACAAAAAATATTTGTTTAAACCATAATACTTTTTCAGTGAAAAGCAATACTTTTATTGTAAAAGAATAATACATCTTGAACAATCTTTAAAATAAAACATATTTACACAAAAAGAACTATTTTTCTCAAAAAAGTGTACCTCCAATTTACACTCACAAAAAATCTGAATAAAAAAATGGAAACATAAATAAAATTGGGTTTTGTTTTATAAATACATTTCGTGAGATTGTTTCATATATACAAGCTTTTTTACATTTTTATATATTTTTTCATTTAACTTTTATCTACATTGTGTGGATGATGTTTAAATTTGTGTGTGTACTAAATAATTAGAACTAGAAACGTTTCTTTTCTTGCATCTAACATGGTCTAACTAGATAACGTTTCTTTTATGTAGTTACATTATCATTTTCTTGGTCATTTATAATTCCTTTTATGCAATTAAATAGTTGCATGTTATACATTTATGTTCACCTTAGTCATATGCTACTCAAAATAATTTGCGGGAGGAAAACATTTTATGAGGTGCATCTCCCAAGACAATCAAATCTTTTGTAATTAGTTCCATTATTAATTGTATTATAATAGTTATCCTAGTTTGTTCTCCAAACAATAATGAAAACTAGTTTGATTAGTCTCAACACTCACATACAAATATACTCCACATACACAAAGGACGTTACTCGTGGTTCATGTACACATAGTTGTGCATATATATATGTGTGTGTATATATATATATAAATGAATGAGAGATACTAAGCGAGTGTATTTCACGATATATAGCATTTATAAGGCCTTAAAAACTAAGACATCTCATGATTCTTTAAGAAAAATGATAAAGAGCCATAGAGAAACCATGTTTTTTAGGACAATACAAGTATATCGTTGTCAAGGGACCGCAAACAATAGAAGATATGTGAAGACAACAAAACCATGCAAGCCATCAAAATTGTTATAATTTTATTTGGTCACTCTTGGATATCAACGTCGCCGTCTGGAACAGACAAGGGCTTAGGGATGCTTGGGCTCACCCCGATTTTATTCACATAAGATAATCGGACTATATAGGGAGGTCACACAAGACCTTATTCCCACCGTGCACCCACACTCTTTTCCCGATAGCACTTCTCACTCAACAGGCAATTCATCATAGCCACACAACACACACAGAGACACCTGCACATATACACAAGAAACAACAACTGAGACAAACTAAGTCCAGGTCCAACATGCAAGAAATACTCAATTTAATCCAAGGAATCAAAGTTCAAAGTATTCATGCAATCTTTAGTTTTCTCAACAGATAAACATTTTGTTCCCATATCAGCAGGGTTAAATTTGAGGGTATTTTCTCAAGTTTGACAGTCCCTTTTTCAATGATATCTCGAATAAAGTGATACCTAACGTCTATATGCTTAGTACGATCATGAAAGACAGGATTTTTACAAAGCTGAATTCCAGATTGACTATCAAAATATACGACTACATCACCTTCTAAATATCCAATTTAAGATAACAAGCCTTTTAACCATATAGCTTCTTTTAGAGCATCATTTATAGCAATATATTAAGATTCAATGTTGGATAAAGCAACAACATGTTGAAGTTGAGATTTCCAACTAATACAAGACCCACATAAAGTGAACACATATTAAGCAGAGAACTTTCTATTATCTCTATCATTGACATAATTAGAATCAATATATCTAATCAGGTTCACACCTCGAGCATATTTAGAATATCTGAAGCAAGTATTCACAGTTCCCTTTAAATACCTTAAAAGCCATTTTAATGCATCCCAATGAGGTATACTAGGGTCAGACATATATCTACTTAAACAACTTACCGAGTATGCAATATCCGGTTGAGTGCTTACCATAACATACATAACTGAGCCTGTAGCATTAGCATATGGCACCTTAGACATTTCATCAATTTCAGAATCAGTCTTGGGAGACTAATTCTTACTTAGCACAAAATGAGCAGTAAGAGGAACACATTTACATGAATGGATTCAAGTGCAGGATATCTAGATTGAACAATATTATGGCCTCACGTTTGATCTGGCGCCAAAAATAAACATTAGACTCCCTTATAAAACTTATACGAAAATAACATTGAATGAAAGTTTTCTTAGATATCTAATCTCTCCCTTTTAGGAAATGAACCTTTTAGATGATGAGCAAGCATGTTCTTTCTTTGTTGAACATGTCTTTCATTTTGTTGTCTTCTCTTGAGTCCTGCTAGAGTTCATATTATTATTTTTAGATAAAACATTTGAAAAGTGGCAATTACATATATTCCAGAGGCGCGCTTCAGGTGCGAGGTGGATAGGTTTAGGAGGACTGTGCCTCTGCACAGTGGAGGCGAGCACAATTCAAAAGACATGCATCTCGAAGCGCCTCTATAAGCATGCCTGAGGCGCACTTTTTGGTCCCAAATTTATCTGCAATATTATGGATGGATTTTTGGGCAACATGGCAAGCATCAAACTTGCAGCTTGATTCTTGGACCTTATTTACATATATAGATTGACATGACAACTTTCCTTAATCTTTACTTTTTTTAATTTATGCTCTCTTCAATTATAGATTAATATAACTTAGGACAACCTAACAATCATAGATTACCATAATCTTTGCTACGGTTTTGAGTAGAAATTTAGAAAAAAAGTTAGAAAAAGGTAGAGTTAAGAAGAAAGTGAAGAAGAAAAAGAACTAGAAGAATTTAAAAAAAAAATATTTAACATTTGATGATGATGAGCAAGAGGATTATAATAGTTATGATTAGTTTGTTTAGTCATTTTATCTTTGATGCTTGATTTTTCAAGTATTATTAATGCTTAGTCTCTTTCAATCTCTCTTAACAATTAATATTTGTTTGATGCTTATTTTACATGAGATAAAAAAATCCACTGTTTCACTAAGATTTTGAATAGCGGTCCCAAATTCAAGTTCTTAAAAATGATCATTTTTGCTTATTCTTCATATTCTTTAAGACTTTTGTTTTTTGTGTATCCAAGAGGCGAACCTTCGGCGCTAGACCACCCTTTATGCCTCTATGCACCTTGCACCTCCAACAAGTATGGAAAATTATCATTAAAGTTTTACTAAAATGCTTGGAGAGGAGAAAATAAAGAACAATAGAAGATGAATGGTAAATTTTCGTCCTTGAGAGAAAAAGCATGAGGAATTCTCACCATAGGACAAGCATGTCACCATTCAAAATTTATAGACTACATAAATGTCTTTCAAACTTTACTCCGCAAGAACACACATCATGCAGGAGACAAAAATCTAGATCATTTATCTGTTAATAGAAACAATTGAGGCATGAATATTTAATACAAAATACAGATTTTTTACAAAACATACTTGACTTGCTCTTTAGCAGGAAATGATCAGCTTCTCGTTCGTGAGAGGACTGTGCCTAAATGTTTAAATTTTCTCAGACACGTGAGAGTAACAAAGAAGCTGACTTGTTGAGGCTATCTTTCTTTGAACAGATCCCATTTTTTTCTGACATGTCAAAGATTTCTTCATCATCATCGTCATATTTTAATCTGAAATAAAGAAACAAACAAATACAATGTAAGCAGCAGCGGTGAAACTGATCAAATTTGCTTGGAAGATAGCATAATCTGCATGAAAACTACTGGTTAATAGAGACGAAATCAGTCTTCAAGGCACTTAACAAAAAAAAAAAAAAAAAGGTTCTTCATTGCATTTTGCATTATGTAAAAAGTAAAACGACATTATGGCAAAGGAAAGATCATTACCTTGTGCTTCTTTCTCTCAGAATCATAAGATCGAACGATGCTTGGGTAATAGCTGCATAAGATAACCGACGCCAAAATGGGGTGTTTTAGCCCCCTGCTGCAAATCAGGAAAACTATTTTGATACTTAGATCATCCATGCGGGTTGTCGATGGTTCAGAAAAATGTACCAATGATAGATCAAATCTTAATGAAGTACAACTGGGGGAACCATGTGATGAAAGCTTATCCTTATGAAATTAAATTATAAAAGTTTATTCTGACATTTGAAGACGGTGAATGTCATATACAACCAACACTATCACTAATATGTAAAAAAAGAACACCCCAACCAGATAGTAATGTCAACATTATTGATAATTTGTATGACATCAAGCTATTTGGGCACTGAGAAATCAACTAAGATAAATTATTTCCAAGAAACATATTACCTCAACTCAATACACATCAAGTTATAGAAGAAAACTATTGAATAAATAAAAAAATTGTGAAAAACAAATAGATTGTAGCAAATAGATTACCCAACTTTTGTACTTACGTTTTGTGAATTGGCCACCATACCATTATCATTAAATTAACCAATTCCTGGCCAAGCTCAAGATGGAAGTACATAGGCTCCTAAATTTAAAACACATATCCAAAGATGATAATTCGAGTAGGATTCTTGACAAATAGTCTTAAGTTAAATCATATACTATAAAAGAGAGGTACCTTTTCCTTTTCTGGATCCAAATCCCAAAGGTACTCTCATCTTTTGCAAGTTCAGACATAGCAGATTCCACCATCTACATTGATCATCACAAATAAGAACAAAACTGGCATACTTTAACGCTACATAATACATTAAAAAAAGAGAGTAAAAAATATAGTTTGATAATAGCAATCCACAACACCTGCTACCTTATATTTCCCATGTTCCTGGGAAGTATTTTTGTTTTCAGTTTCTAGACAAGCAGATTATAGCAAACCTTTTCCTTTTCCACACACTGTGCACTGGATCGAAGAATTCTTTCAGTCGCCTTTTTCCTTTCTCTCTGGGAGCAGCTGCACTGTCTAAATTTTCCATTTTCTGCACAATTTGAACTGAAAGGAACATTAACAGCTTTTAGTTGTCTTCTTTACTTTTTCGGAGCCTTTCTCCTCTATCTTAGATTGCTTGACTTTTATAGGCTCAAACGCAGGAGATTCGCCCACCTACATCAATTATCACAAATGAATAATTTAAAATAATTTGAAGGCATAATCCATAAAAAAAAAATAAAAAAAAAAAAAAAAAAAAAAAAAAAACAAGTATAGTTTGATTACCTTGTTCACAATATCTTCCAAATCATCATTTGGAAAGTTAATTCATTCTTGCCCTCTGAGTACTCACTAAAGTTTATCGGTTCCTTCTCAATATCTGTCTTCTTTGTTGGCAAGAACCTTTCTCCTTCCTCTTATATTGAACGATGTTTTTCTTGGTATTGACAGAACTTCCAGAGTAGGGTCTTGATTCCTATCGCTTCTTGGACCAACCCCTTTTTGCATTTTTTAATTCTTTGTAATCATAATAATACCCTTCATCTGGCGTCATTAAAGTGTTAGGTTTTATTCTCTTTACTTCTTTGTATTTGTATCTGAGTATTCGTCCTAGCCAAAGACCTTTCATCCATTTTGGGGGCTCCATCACCAGAAGCATTAGTTGCTACAAACTGAATGGTTGTAACTTCTTTGATTTCTTCACTTGCCTCAGGAACAATGGCAACTTTTTCAACTTCTTCATTTGTGATTATCTGAACAAGGAATTATAAATAAAGCAGTTGTCATAATGCTGCATGCTAAAGAGGAAAGATGATACAAATTTTATTTTACCAAGAAAAAATTTCACATCTCATAGAAGTATGCAAGTACTCAGGTCAACAGATATACAAAACTTTTTCTTGGATAAGGATCTATATTGAAGAAAGGGTGTGTGGGTATTCTACAAAAACTTATTAGCATAAAAAGATTAAAAGAATGAAGAAAAAGAAAAACAATGAAAAATTAAAAATCCCTACAAAAATTAAATACTGATAAAAAAAATTTAAAAACTGAAAAACTAAGAAAAGAGAAATTGAAAACACAAAAAATAAAAAAATAAAAAACCACAGAAAACGTTAAAAGAACAGAACATTAGAAAAAAAAAAAAAAAAAAAAAAAGTTTAGTATTTCCATGAGATTGTCTCATATGGGATTTTTCCATAATAGAAAGCTGATGTTACAACTATGCAAAAATTGCTAAGCCCATAACATGCAAGTATTTAAAATCTCATTGAACCAATTTTGGATATACAGGAAATAACTCAGTCTTACAGACTTAACTGATTGTTTCGAGAAAAAAACTGGAACATCCCAACATATATTTTATCAATGTCCAACTCTAGCATTATTAAGCATGATTGACATCTAGCCATACATTCGAGAATCCGCACAGCTCTTTCATAATTAAAACCAGACCCACTGCCCAAGTGCTTTAATACATTCATGAATAATGGGAAAATGTCCTGTCAGCACGAATCACACAAGGGTTGGTTTTACTACATGTATGTGCTTGAAATAAGGGAAAAAATGAGAAAGGAATGGATAATATTGACTATCCAACTCAAGAGACTAAATAGGAGATTGCTCACCTTCCAGATCTCATCCTCGCAAGTGTAGCTTGGATCTGGATGTTTCAAGTTTTCATCACTAATCAATGACAGTCGTATAGGATACATGGCATGTTTCTTTGATCTGTACGGATGTTGGGGTACAAAATGCAATAATATCTCTGCTTCCTGAAAGACCACGCACAAGACTAATCTTATTTACTACCAAGAGTATGAGGGTAAAAGAGTTAAAGCTACAAATAACAAAGGTCAAGAAGAAGAATACCATGGAGCCAATATCACATTTTGCAAATCAGAGGTGTTGTAGGATGGAATTAACAAAGTATAAGCATTATCGACATCTATTGGTATCAAAAGAACTTGTATAGAATGTGGTGCAATGTAACAAAGTATTTACACTACCCACTAATAATAAAGCAGCAAAGCAGTCAGACACCTTTCATAAAATCCACCAAACATGGCCTTCTACGGAAGTACGCAGTTGGATATAGAAAGATTGACAAGGAGATTCAAAGAAGACCTCAACAATTTCCTGAGCCCTTTAAATCCAAGATTTTAAGATGTAAATTTTTATTAATAATTGGACTGAAATTATGCAACAGATGTAACAATTCAATCATCAAAATCAGAGCTACAATCAACTCACTACCATAAGAGCTATAATCAACTCAACACCATACTTATTTAAGGCGCTAGGCGCACATGCTGTTTTAGTGCCAGTGGCGCGCGCTCTCGAACACAAGAGGAAAAACCTCAACTAAAGAAAGACAGATTCTCCAAGAACAAAGATAATTTTCTGTTTGCTTTATTCAGTTTTCATGCATTGCTTTTATAGAGATTACAAGGAAAATAGAATATGTAATATTAGAATTAGGACAACAAATATCAAGAAAAGCTGCCTAAATTATTTCAATTTATGTGAAAGAATCATATCCTACCTAAAGTAAAAGTCAAAACTTGCCCAAAATTCAAGATTTAGTTTTCTGCAAAAAAGCTCCAAGAATCAAGTTGCAAGCGTGATTGTGCCTACCATATTTGTTGCCCAGAATAGCATTCATAAAATCAAGTTTCTTTTGTATTTTTTTTCAGAAAAACTAAAAATGTCTTAAATAACTGAGGTAAAAGTTGGAATCCAGAGCCGCGCCTCAGGCGCAAGAAGCGCACTAAAGTGTGCTCCTATGCTACCAGCCCGCCTGTTCTATGTTAAGGCACAGAACCCACAAATGCATGCAACTTATGAAATGTCATGATATACCAATCATATGAAATTGAGGCACTTAAAAATCACAAGCATTCACATCGGAACAATTAATGATGTTCATATTCTAGATAAAGCAGGCATCCATATATCTCTGAAGAACGATAAGCAGTTTATCCTTGGTGGAGCAAGGCTTAAGAAGCTTATACCCAACTTCGTAGACCTGCACCTCAAGCTCTTTCCTTGCTTCATTAGTGTTACCAGATGAACCTATTTTTCAAATTCAACCGTCCCACACAATTAAACCAACAAAAAACAGCATCAAAATTAAAGAATTTCTCCAAAGTTTAAATACACTCTATATAAAATTAATATTTCTTATTTATTTTTACTAAATATCTTTTTACCAATCATACATTTTTAATTAAAAAACAAAACACACAACAGTAAAAAAAAGAAAAGAAAAAAAAAAGAGCATTATATTGTCCAAATATTATAAACAGTCCAACCTACCTACGAAATACAGTAGTTAAATTGAAAGAGAAAAAGACCTCAAAAAATTCCAATAATGGCATCTTAGTGGCGATGACATTACGACAGTGGTGATGCTCCTCTTCCTGCCTCTCCTTATAAATTGTACGCTTATTTCTGCTCATTTGATCGCTCGCTCCTGAATCTAGTTCAGCACTCAAATTCCAAACCAGTCGACCCTAATTTCGAGAAATGGATGTCGATGTACCGAAATCAAGTTTGGGTCCAGGGCCGTGAGGTGTCAAAACAAAGGATGGGCAGCATGTCCATGTCCGCCTTCTACGGGCCACCAAACCCGAGGCCAATATTAAAATTTCAACATGAAAAAATGAAAATACTTACACAGTATATTCTCTATTAATGTATTGTAATCAATTACTAATTTTTTTGAATTAACTATAATTTGAAGGAGAAAAATTATTGAGTGGACGAACTTCAATAAGATATTTGTAATATTCTTAAAAAATATTTATACAAAAAAATTGTGTAGGTACACCAATTTCATAATTAGATTTATCAATCTAGTTTAATTTCTTTTATCAAACCAAATTGTAGTATCAGAACTTTAATCAATATTACAAACACTCGTTTGACTACTGTAATGACTCTGTTTAATTCAAATCGAGACCACCAAATACAGCTAGTTAAATTTATTATACATGCTACACTTGATAAAATAAATTGAAAATTATGTATACTATTGTTTTGGTAGCAGCAATTCCAAATCAAATAATACAGTAGAATCAGCTCAATCAATCAGAGCAACTGAATTCTATCACATATATGTAAGCAGTCAAGAAACTTCTGATAATGATAAATTACAGGAAATCAACAAAAATCACACAAAGATTTTAATGTGGAAAACCCCTCAAATCAAGGGTAAAACCCACAGGACCTAGTCCAGAAAAATTTTCACTATGTAAACCGAAATTACACAGTCTCCCTCTCTATTACAAATAGAGGAATCATTACAACATCACCAAGAAACTACTCAAGAAAACCATTCTTGGCAAAAAAAACCATTCTTGGCATCGACAATAAATGGGAGGAGTATCATAAATGATAGAATAAGAGGATAAGAAATCACTTGTTCCTTGTCTTTCTTCCGTCTCTCACTTTTCCTTTCTTCTGATGCGTGTTTCTCTCTCTGTCTCTTCTCTTGTTTCCTTTCCTATTCTTAGAATTGAACTGCTCTTCTCATTGAGAGCACAAACTATTATTTTGCCAAAATGAGCCTAAGAAATTTCCACGGGCTTTTCTTTAAATGTCAACCCAACTATATTGCGTAAACCCCAACAATCTCCCCCTCCCAATATAGTTGGATATGGAATCACACAAGTCTCGAGTTCATATTGGCCAACCCAGAGCATAGCTCATGTTTCTGTCGAGTAACCACTTTAGTCATCATGTCTGCAACTTTTCTTTCTCGAATGATCTTCATTCCCAAGATTTTCCTTGCTGAACCTAAATCCTTCATGTCAAAGGATTTGGACATCTCTTCCTTCAACCTGCTAATCATCACAATATCTTTTCCCACAATCAGCATATCATCAACATAAAGTAGCAAAATGAAAAAATTACCATCAGGGAAGTACTTGACATAAACACAATGATTTGCCTCCGTTCTTTTATAACTTTAGGTAGTCATAAAAGAATCAAACTTTTTACACCATTCACGTGAAGCTTGCTTCAGGCTATACATGCTCTTCCTCAATCTGCAAAACAAGTGTTGCTTTCCCTTAATCTCAAATCCTTTCAGCTGATTCATGTATATTTCTTGCCTCAATTCTCCATATAAGAATGTTGTACGAATATCAAGCTATTCAATCTCAAGATTCAAACTAGCTGGCAAACCGAACACAATGCGAATGGAGCTCATCTTCACCCCTAGTGAGAATATCTCGTCAAAGTCAATTTCCTTCTTCTGAGTAAACCCCTTGACAACTAATCGTGCCTTGTGTTTCACTATTTGTCACCATCTTTCTTTAACTTGAAGACCCATTTGTTCTTTAGAACTCTCTTTCCCTTTGGCAATTCAACCAAGTTAAAAGTGTTGTTTTTGTGTAGGGAGTCAATCTCTTCTTACATTGCTTTAATCCAATGATCTTTATCTTTGAGGGATTGCACATCCTCAAATACTCAAGCTCCCCCTCATTGGTGACCAATGCCCATTCTGAATCCAGATACAAGGTATTTAGATTACATTGTTTGAGTCCAGATACAAGGTATACAAGGTCTTCCATCTTGTATTCCTGGATTTTCTGGCGGTATATGTGGCTGTTCTAGTCTGTAATATCCGGGATTGGATCAACCACATCTAGGTCAGCTGTGACTGGCTCATCATTTTCAATGTCATCTTCGTTACCAGTTTCAACTTCTTCTCTACCAGCATCAGCATTGACGGTAGGAATTTTTAGTGGTGTTAGAACAACAATACCTGTATGCATTCAAGTAATGGTATTTCTCTTTTCCAGATCTTCTATTGTTTCATTCTCATGAAAGATAATATCTCTGCTCCTGACAATTATCTTCTTCTCTGGATCTCATAACCTGTATCCAAAATCCACATCTCCATATCCAATAAGTATACAAGGAGTGGCTTTGCGATCGAGCTTGCTTCTTTGTTCCTTCGGCACATGCATAAATGCCTTGCACCCAAAAGCTTTCATGTGGGAATAAGAGACATTTTTCCCACTCCATACTCTCTCTGGAATATCAAAATCCAAAGGGACTAATGGAGATCTGTTAATCAGGTAGCAGGCAGCCAACACAGTTTCACCCCAAAAGAACTTAGGTAGTTTAGCCATCTTCAGCATACATCTAACTTTTTTAATAATGGTTCTGTTCATTCTTTTTGCTATACCATTATGTTGAGGAGTCCCTGGTTCTGTCTTCTTATGTCTGATGCCATGTTGAGCACAATATTTTTAAACTCTCTAGAGGTATACTCCCCACCATTATCTGTCCCCAGACACTTGAGCAGCTTCCCCATCAGTCTCTCAACCATGGCATGGAACCTCTGAAACTTCTGAAATACTTCACCTTTGCTCTTCAAGAAATACACCCAATTCTTGCGTGAAGCAACATCAATGAAGGTGAGAAAATATTTATTTCCACCTAAGTACTCTACCTCGAGAGGACCACAAACATCAGAATGTATTAGATCCAATACAATATTTTTTCGTTTAGAAGGTGTACGAAAGGAAATTCTATTTTTTTTACCAAATAAACAAGAATCACAAGGGTGGAGTGATTTACTTTTATTTATGGGAATCAAACACTTCTTAGCTAGGAACTGCAATCATTTCTCACTCATATGCCCTAGCCTCTTGTGCCACAAATTTGGTGAAGCATCATCTTCGGCTACAAATAACTGGTCTCGAGCTACCTTGAGCTTCGTCCTGTATAAGGTGCAACAAAGCTTTCCTTTTCCAGCCAACAAGGACCCTTTTGTAAGCCTCCAGTTTCCATTTGTGAACTTTTGATTATATCCTTCTTTGTCAAGGACATTAACAGCAATCAAATTGTTTCGCAACTGTGGAATATGTCTTTCATTTTTCAAAGTCAAAGTGCTTCCCAATTATGTCACAACAACTATGTCACCAATGCCAATGATTGGTGCAGCACTTTTGTTTCCTATAAACAAATGGCCAAAGTCTCCATCTCGGTAGCTTGTGAACAACTTTCTCTTCGGAGTACAATGATGAGAAGCACCCGAATCAACTATCCACTTAACATCGGGATCCTCAACATGACAACATTCATCACTGATACAAACTACAGTCTGATCATCATCGGAGTGAGTGACAACGACTGCTGTATTTTTATCCTCTGACTTCTTCTGATTCCCTTCTCTTTGCTCTTTCTTCCAAATTCTACTATTTCTCTTCATATGGTTGAGTCGACCACAATGATAACACTTGAATTTTTCTCTGGACTTAGACCTGTCATTCAATTTACCACGATCTTGAGGTCCTTTGCTCTTGCTTCTACCTCTGTTTTCCATGACAAATGTTTGTGAAGAGCTGGTCTTTGATTCTTTTCTCCTAGTCTCTTCATTGAACATATTTTCTTTGACCATGTTCAACGTCAACTTTTCATTTGGAGCTATATTACTAAGTGTCACCACCATAGTCTCCCAACTGTCAGGTAGAGAACTCAATAGAAATAGCGCCTGCACTTCATCATCAAATGCAATTTTCATAATAGAAAGCTGATTCACCAAATCTTGAAAAACATTCAAGTGCTCTGCCACAGAACTTCTATCTTTCTATTTCAAATTCACCAATTTTCTGATAACAAATGCTTTGTTCTATGCATTCTTCCTTTCATACAATTCCTGCAGCTTTTCCATGAATCACATGGATCAGTCTCTTTAGCCACATGATGAAAAACACTGATATCTACTCACTGTCTAATTGTACCAATTGTTTTCCTTCCTAATTTTTCTCACTCTTTATCTTTCATGTTCTCAGACTTAACATTTTTTCCTTCAACAGGATCATACAAATCTTTACAATAGAGTAAATCCTCCATTATAAGTTTCCATATGGAATAATTCTCTGCATTCAATTTAATCATCAACCCAACACTACCCTCCATAGTTTCTACCTAATCGTCGCTCTGATACCACTGTTGTGGTAGCAGCAGTCCCAGATCAAATAATACAGTGGAATCAACTCAATCAATCAGAGCAACTGAATCCTACCACATATATATAAACAGGCAAGAAACTTCTGATAATGATAAATTGCAGGAAATCAACAAAAATCAACACCAAGACTTTAACGTGGAAAACCCCTCAAATCAAGGGTAAAAACCACGGGACCTAGTCCAGGAAAATTTTCACTATGTAAATCGAAATTACACAGTCTCCTTCTCTATTACAAATAGAAGAATCATTACAACATCACCAAGAAACTACTCAAGAAAACCATTATTTCAAGAAACTACTCAAGAAAACCATTATTTCAAGAAACTACTCAAGAAAACCATTCTTGGCAAAGAAAACCATTCTCGGCATCCACAATAAATGGGAGGAGTATCACAAATGATAGAATAAGAGGATAAGAAATCACCCACTTTTTCTTTCTTCTGGTGTGTGTTTCTCTCTCTTTGTCTCTTCTCTTGTTTCCTTTCCTATTCTTAGAATTGAACTGCTCTTCTTATTGAGAGCACAAACTCATTATTTTGCCAAAATAGGTTTAAGAAATTTTCATGGGCTTTTATTTAAATGTCAGCTCAACTATATTGGGCAAAAACCCAACAACTATTTGTGTCATACACATACAATTTTATCTACAAATTTGTGTGTGCCCCCATGTAGACAATATACACGGATATTAGATATTTCTTTCGGGCCTTTCAATTTTTTTGGAAATGAATTCTGTACAAATTTTTTTATGAATGTCTAGTGTAATTTTGAGAGAGAGAGAGAGAGAGAGAGAGAGAGAGAGAGAGAGAAATATAATTATAAACACTAATTGATATGCGAGTATATCATGGAATGTAATTTTGTAAAATTGGTCTCTAAGATTTCATTTGTTGTGTTTTTGTCATTTTAAGATGAGTTATGTACATTTTAATAAATAATAATAATAATAATAATAATATCATAAATTATTAGTATAATAAAATATATTATATCACGTGTATTGTATGGGCGGATATTTAGTTTGATTTAAATTTAAAAAATATTCATAAATAAAAAAATTAATTGAGTAAAAAATATATTTAAACATAAATAAATTTGGTTTATGTCTAATAAAATACAATCCGTGAGATAGTTTCATAGAATCTTCTACCTCTTTTTTATGTATGTTTTTAGTCAGCTTTTATCTCCATTGTGTGGATGATGTTTAAATTCTTTTGTATACTAAATAATCAGAAATAAAGACAATTTTTTCTTTCATATAATATGGTCTAATTATATCTATATAATTATAAATTGTAGGTATAAAACCTATTTATGTAGTTACATTATCATTTCTTGACTATTTATAATACCTTTTTGGTATCTGAAGCAGCTAACCAATACTACGAAGGTATTATAGAGAGCCTCAAAATTCAATTCCTCTACGATTCTATTTGTTGAGAATGCTTCTAGAAAGCATTTGAAAGAATCACTTCGTAAGTGACATTTTTTATATTTAGTATTATCAAAGTGATGTAATTATATTTACTTATGGGTTGATGTAATGATGTTGTAATGTATCTCAAGCAATTTGGCTATGTAATTAGACTTCAAAGTCAATGTAGCAGTTCAATAAGAGTTGTCAAATATGTACCCATGTAAATAATTGCATGGTGTTATACCAATATGTTCACTTCAGTCAAATGACACTCAAAATAATTTGTGGAAGGAATACACTTGATGAGGTGCATCTCCCAAAACTATCAAAAAAATTTGTAATTAGTTCCTAGTTTGGTCTCCTAACAATAATGAAAACTAGTTTGAACAATCTCAAGATTCATATGCAAAAACTTCACTTGATGACATATACAAAGGGCAAAATTAGTAATTCATATGCACGTATATACATATATATATATATATATATATATATATATATATATATATATATATATATATATAAACTAAAGATACTATGCTAGTGTATTTCACAAGATATAGCATTTATAAAGCCTTGAAACTAAGACACCTCATGATTCTTTACCCAAAATGATAAAGCCATAGAGGGCTCAAGTTTTTTAGGACAATATAAGTATAAAATTGTTTGTCAAGAGATTGCAAACTCTAAAGAAACGTGGGGGACAACAAATCCTTGCAAACCACAAAAATTGAGATATCAATATAAAGAAATAATTAATTATTTGTTACAATTTTTTCTCAGTCTCTGAGTCGATAGAAGTTATTTTTAGGTCAATAGCAATACACTCAAGCTGCAATTCCCGAAGTTCAATGGCGAAGATCCAACGGCTAGATCTACAAGGCTGAGCAATACTTCAAATATCAAGGAATGGGGATGGATGGGTGCAACTCGCCTCTTTTCACTTAAAGGGTATGGCACTACAGTGGCATTGATGCTATACGAAATTTCATGGGCCTCTTACCTGGGAAGAATTCACCAAGGCGATCCTACTTCGTTTTGGCCCTACCGAATTTGGAGACCCATTCCAGGCGTTACCTCATCTGAAACAAACCACGACCGTTTGAGAGACTCTTCCATCGAATTGATAAATTACCAGAAACATTCCTTTTAGGTAGTTTCGTTGCTGGCCTAAGAGATGACATTTGCTTGGAACTTAAAATCAAGCAACCCAAAAATTAGCAGATGCAATCGGAGTAGCTCGATTGGTAGAGGAGCGAAATCAACTACGACAGTCTGCAACAATAAACAAAATGCAGCCCACATCCCCACTACCAAGAGGAAACACTGATTCTTCAGCAGGAATCCTAGGACCACCACCCAATCCACGCACGAAAATGACGTCCAATGTCCAGTCTCCCACCTTTCCCTCGAATCACTAACCAGAAAGCATAAGAACGTCGAAAAAAGGTCTATACTATTATTTCGATACGAAGTATTCTATTGGCCATCATTGTGAACGCCCCTAATTGTTCCTAATTGACGATACACAACACATAAGGGAAGAAACCGAAGATGGGCCACTTCTTGATGGAGAAATACTACCTGAAATATCTTTTCATACAATTGTTGGAGCAGAACATCCCCAAACACTTTGAGTTTTAGGGAAACTGAAGAATAAAAACTTTATGGTGTTGATCGATGGAGAAAGTACGCACAATTTCATTAACCAAGACACGGCTTCTCGTTTTGGCTTATCCATTGTTCGGGATAAGAAGTTGCAAGTGATGGTTGCAAATAGAGAAAAAATAGAATGCACTGGTCAATGCCGCGGGATCACTCTCACCATCCAAGGTATCCATATCACTATCGACTATTATGTTCTTCCTGTGGAGCATATCAAGCAGTTTTAGGTGTACAATGGTTGGAAACGCTCAGGCCTGCCTATCGAGATGGATTACAAGCATCTAACCATGTCCTTTCGTGTTAATGGAAATACCCATACCCTCCATGGAATCAACCGCAATCCGCAGGCTACTAATTTGAAGTTTTCAATGACAAAGAAAGTGTAGGGTTACAAGAAATGGGTTTTCTATTTCAAATTGTTTCTGGAAAAAGTAAGTCTGGTGATCAGACATATCCCTTGGAGATCAGGATGTAGCAATGTAATTCAAGCTTCATGCAGTCAACGTATTAATGCAAAATAAGTCAGAAACTATTAGCAGACTTTTAAGTAGAATTGGTCAATTCAGTTTCCTGGTTTTTAGCCATCTATTAGGAGTTTTTTTATGTTTATGTTTTGAGTCAATTATGAGCCACTATCTTAGGCTTTATTAGTGGAGGATAGTGGAGTTTATTATTCAGTTTTTTAGTACTCTATTTAAGCAGTTGTAATGTGCTGAAGTTAATAATATAGAAGAATATGTTTTATTCTGTATTGGTTTTGTCTCTCAGAATTCTGGTATACTTCCTCTGTAAAATTAACATTTGGCATCAGAGCTAGAGAAAATTCCTGGGTTTGGTGAGTGTTTCGTGTGAGAAAGCAAACACAAGGGAAACACAAGTCTATTGGTGAATCGTTCATGATGCAGAACAACAATGGAAATGGGAATTAACTAAATCAATTGCCCATCTTCAAAGGCGTAAACTATCATTTTTGGAGCCTAAAAATGAAGACTCTCTTCAGATCACAGGAATTGTGGAATACTATTGAGAATGGCTTTGATGATAATGGAACTGAGGAGCCAGACCAGGCGTTGAGGGAGAAAAGAAATAAAGATGCCAAAGCACTTTTCATCATTCAGCAAGCACTTGATGATGAAGTGTTTCCACGCATTGCAGCAGTTTCTACAACAAAAGAAGCATGGAGTACTCTTAAGCAAGAGTATATGGGAGATAAAAAGGTTATTACTGTCAGATTACAATCATTGAGAAGGGAGTTTGGGACTTCTCAAATGAAGGATAAAGAGACCGTTCAAGAGTACCTTTCAAGAGTTTCCAGTACTATGTAACAAATGAGATCATATGGAGAGGAGGTCATAACTCAGCAAGTTGTGAGTAAGGTTTTGAGGAGCCTTACAAAGCAGTATGATAATGTTGTGACAGCAATTGAGGAATCCAAGGATATGGAGACCTACACATTTGATGAACTCATGGGATCTCTTCAAGCACATGAAGAGAGACAAGCCAGAGGAGATGACAAGAAAGAAGAGAAGGCTTTCCAAGTAAAAGGAGAGTTTTCAAACAAAGAAAGGTTCCAACATAATTCTGGTAGAGGCAGAGGCAAGGGAGGCTCAAGAGGAAGAGGCTGTGGAAGGGGACAAAGTAGTGAGGGAAGAGATCAATCTTACCAAAATATGTAATACCCGATTATTTTTACGCAATATTTAATTTCCTTGATTAATTTTATTTTATTCTTTACGTGGGCTTATTATTGTTTCAATTAGGATTATTGGACCTTAAGTTACTTTTCTCTAAGCCCAAATATATATATATATATATATATATATATATATATATATATAATGGAATTTTCAGCCAAGATATGGTATATTTTTCTTAGAATCTTATGGGTACGGAGGTTAGCTTTTTTTCTAGGAAAAATGAGATATTTTCTCTCAATTAATTAGAAGATTAGATACAGATACAGATTCTCTTTAGAAGATACATCTAGATTTAAATCTTGTCTAACCTATAAATACAACCTAGCATTCCTTCAATAGGAATAATCTAGGTATTATAGAACTTCAGGCGAGGAGATAAGGCACGTATTAGAAACATATCACTTGCATGAGATTTTCCTTATATTACGAGAAGTCACGTAAGAGGTGAGGTTCCTTTTATGGCATGTCATTATTAAATATGTTGTATTAAATATGTTGTATGTTTAAGTATGTTATGATTGCTATATGAATTGATACGCTGATACGGGATCATAATTTGATCCAAATTGATACGGGATCATTATTTGATCCAAACTGATACGGGATCATTAATTTGATCCACCTATGTTACGTTGGCCATTTATTGATACGAAATGTTACGATTTGATACGTTCATGTTGCTTTCATTCTATGCTTTTACTACTCCATATTTAATTTTGACAAGCCTGGACCTCATGAGCTCGGTGTAGCTCACCCCCTTTTACCTTTCTAGTTTTCAGGATAGGGAGTTTGTCAAGGCGACGGGAGCAGGCGGATGAAGCATATTTTTATTATTCTCTTTTTTGAATTATGGGTTACGTTTTATTCATAAACGATTGAAATTTTATTAGGGTTTGTTATGTTTTTCTTCAAACTTATCTTAGGAAACAAATGCTTATGCCTACTTTCGTGATTATATGAAGTTATGAGTTTTCCAAATTGAATAATTATTTAATTAGTGGCATGACTAGGTTGATTCTTATTTTAGAGTGAATACTATTTTATTTATTTATCCGTATGAATTAGTTATTGATCTAATTATTTATGAATCATTTTAGGAATTATGCTTATTTATTCCGCTGCTTAGTAGATTTTTAATTGTACAGGAAATTATTTAATTAGTGACATGACTAAGTTGATTCTTATTTTAGAGTGAATACTATTTTATATATTTATCCGTATGGATTAGTTATTGATTTAATTATTTATGAATCATTTTAGGAATTATGCTTATTTATTCCGCTGCTTAGTAGATTTTTAATTGTACAGGAAATTATTTAATTAGTGGCATGACTAGATTGATTTTAATTACGAACTCATTTTAGAATGAATACTATTTTATTTATTATTTGTATGGGTTAAATTGTGTGTTGGGTTAATGGGCATGAGAAATTAATTTCTTGTTGTTTAGGTCTTCATGCAACTACTTGTTATTTGATTTTGTTTTCGAAAATATATTATTGGTTATAATTATTTGAGGTTACGGCATACAAAAATTTAGTATTATGAAATCTAGTAATTCATTTTAGTGCTTGGATAAAATTTATGCCATATGGTTCTCTTTTAACGGCTTGATTTTAGAAATATTAATTTTACCAAAACATATTTTATGTGTCTACTTGTTTATAACTGTAATTTACTATTTAATTATCTGTTATGAAATTTCGGGTCGTGACATTGTGGTAGCTGGTTTACGTTTTTGTAGACTTGTTTAAATTGTGAATTTATGATGAAATGTTTGAAAAAAATTTATATATATATATATATATATATATATATATAAGTTATATGCTTCATCGTCTTCTTCCGTTCACCACGAAAACTCCAATGGTATGTAATTAGTTATGATTTATGTTATCCACGTTAAGTTTGATATGTATATGGTTACACCTGTTTAAGACCTATTATTCATGCATAAGAGTTATGACACATAGATTTATGCCTTAGTATTATGTGTATTGAGTTGTAGCCGCATCAATTAGATAGATAAGATGGGTCTCACACGTTGAATGCCTAGAAGAAGAACCGTAAAAAAAAAAAACAAAAAAAAGGGTAGTAGTACAGTAATTATTTTATCTAATTCTAAGAAATATATTAATTATTTTATTTAAGTATTAGAAATAGAGTAATATTGAAGGTTAGTCTGCTCAGAATGCGGCATATGATCTTATGATTGTTTTGGAAAGGAAAACAAATAGTGGTATTTGAAAGATTAATAATATGGTCTTGGTTGTAGTTATAGCTTTTACGTTTTTATAGGGAAAAATTTGCTGAAGTACTTTTTCTATTTCCTTTCATGTCACTGCCCCTGTTTTCTGGCTTCTGAGATTAAATATTATTATTTATTTTTTTATTAGTCATCCCAACGCTTGTCGATTATTACGGCTTTACCCCCGAAATTTATTCTATATTATAGATTTACGTCTCCGCATATTTTTCTACGATGGGTCCACCTGAAAGAGGCACCCCGAAAAGGGCGCTGTGATTGGTTGCAAAATAAAAGGCCATTCCTTGTGGATTTCAGTGGGCCTACTCACATTGTTGAAAAGTCAACTTTAGAATCCATGTCCATCATGGTCCACGTGACTCTTTGTACCATTTCATGTGAATAGAGAGTTGGTGGGTATCTATATGTATATGTATATGACTGCTTAAGCATATGCAAGCATGGTGTATGCAATCCATAAATAAATTTCCATTTACGAAGGTCATTTTTATTTTAATAATAGGAATAAGTTGGGATATGAATCATGTGATATAATAATGTGTTACTGCTTGATTTTAAATTATTTATTATTTTATGTTTAGGATTTAGTCTATATTAGAATATTCGTGGTAATAGAAATATGGCACCTAGACGAGACAACACTACTGCATCTGCTTCCAGCAATCAAGATCAAGCTACCCAGAATGAGGTTCCCAACAATCAACAACAGTTGTTTTCGGGACTAGTTTCACTCCTTCAGGGCGCTACGATCAACTCAACAACTACGCCCGAACAAATACAAGCTCGGGTTATCAGTCAATTTAGTCACTTTCAACCCCCTGTGTTCAAGGGTAGTGAGGGACCTGCTGCTATGGAGGAATGGTTACTCACTCTACAAAGCATGTTTGAGAATATGTCATGCACCGATGCCCAAAAGATTTCTTGTGCTGTGTTCCAATTGAAGGGTGACGCTAGGACTTGGTGGAATGACTACTGGAGGTTTAGATCCGAGGCAGAGCGCATTGCTCTTACTTGGAAGAACTTCAAGGAGATCGTTATGGAGAAATACTACCCACGGGTGTATCGGGACAAGATGGAAAGAGAATTTATGGATTTCACCCAAGGCAATTTGACAGTCACTGACTATGAACGCAGATTCAATCATTTCTGTCGTTTTGCCCCACACCTAATGGATACTCCACAAAGAAAAGCTCAAAGGTTCCGTGATGGGTTACGTAGCGAGATCCGCCACCATCTAGCGGGACTTGGAATGATGGCCTATGCTGAAGCAGTAGCAAGGGCGGAAGACATATCTGCCAGCATTGACATGGAAAAGACTAAGCACAAGGCGGTAGATGGTTCCAACAAAAGGAAGTGGCATGAAAACAACCAAGGAAAAGGAGGAAATCAGATTAAAAGAGGGAGGAACGATGGGCCATTTGGGCCCAAACCACAAGCTGACTTTCCGACATGCCCCACGTGTGGTAAAAAGCACAGAAGTGAATATCTACGTGGACAAAACAAATGTTTTCACTGTCGTGAACCAGGACACATCATATCATAATGTCCAGTGAATCAAGGTGGACCTAATGGAAGGGCCCCAAACACCGGTCAAGGAGGACGAGCTAGAATTTTTGATATGACATATAAGGAGGCGGAGCAAGAGCTAGGAACTATGTCAGGTATGTTACCGGTTGCGGGAATACCTGCTTTAGTGCTTTTTGATACAGATGCTACACATTCCTTTATTTCCACAAAATTTTGTGCTATGTGTGCATATAAAAGTATTAAGCAAGTGGAACCACTCGAAATCAGTATACCTTCGGGTAAATTAATGAGTACTGATTCATTGGTGAGAATAACTGTTTATGTCAATGAACATGGTTTGGAGGCTGATTTATATATGCTTGAGATGAACGATTTTGATATTATTTTGGGTATGGACTGGTTGGGTAGATATAAAGCTGATATTCATTGTTTAGAAAAAAAAGATAATTCTACGGTCACTAGATGGTGTAGAAATAATCTTCCATGGGGCAAAATCCAATCCCATTATACGTGTTATATCATCAATAAAGGCTGTAAAGATGCTTAAGAAAGAAGGGTGTGAAGGATTCTTGGTGAATGTGATGAGTGTTCCGTCCCCCAAAACATCATTGACCGATGTACCAATCGTAAGAGAGTTTTTAGATGTGTTTTCCAGAAAGTCTACCGGGAATTCCCCCAGACCGACAAGTGGAGTTTACTATAGACTTGGTACCTGGAGTTGCGTCAGTTTCCAAAGCCCCCTATCGTATGGCCCCAAAAGAGTTACACGAACTTAAGGTTCAAATCCAAGAGCTATTGATATGGGTTACATTAGACCAAGTGTTTCGCCTTGGGGAGCACCGATTTTGTTTGTAAAGAAGAAGGATGGCTCTATGAGAATGTGCATTGATTACCGTGAACTAAATAGACTTACAATAAAGAATAAGTATCCTTTTCCAAGGATCGAGGATTTATTTGATCAACTCCGAGGAGTGGGAGTATTTTCCAAGATTGATTTAAGGTCAGGCTATCATCAACTGAAGGTTAAAGAGGGAGATATTCCTAAAACTGTATTTTGAACTCGTTATGGTCATTATGAGTTTGTGGTCATGCCGTTTGGATTAAGTAATGCACCAGCAGTTTTCATGGACTTAATGAATCGAGTGTTTCATTCTTTCTTGGATGAATTTGTAATAGTCTTTATTGATGACATACTCGTGTACTCAAAGAACAAGGAAGAACATGAGCAACATCTAAGATGGGTGTTGGAAACGCTGCGTAAAGAGAAATTGTATGCGAAATTCAGTAAATGTGAATTTTGGCTAGATCGAGTAGTATTTCTTGGGCACGTTGTCACATCTGGAGGAATTGAGGTTGATCCGACCAAGGTGGAAGGAGTGAATAATTGGAATGCACCCACTAATGCGAATGAGGTACGTAGTTTCCTAGGACTTGCTAGCTATTACAGAAGATTTATAGAAGGTTTTTCAAAGATAGCTGCACCTATGACTCGATTGACACGGAAAGGAGAAAAGTTTATTTGGGACGAGGAGTGTGAAAATAGTTTTCAAGAGCTTAAACGACGCCTTACCACAGTGCCAGTACTTACGATTCTAGACCCAACTAAGGAATTCGTGATCTACAGCGATGCATCCAAACAAGGGTTAGGATGTGTACTTATGCAATACGGTAAGGTAGTGGCTTATGCATCAAAACAGTTGAAGTCACACGAGTTAAATTATCCCACACATGATCTTGAGTTAGCTGCTGTGATACATGCTTTAAAGATATGGCGTCATTACCTCTATGGGGGTAAGTGTGAAATATACACCGACCATAAAAGTCTAAAGTATCTCTTCAAACAAAAGGAACTAAACATGAGACAAAGAAGATGGCTAGAGTTGGTGAAGGATTATGATTGTACAATTCACTATCATCCTAGAAAGGCCAACGTAGTGGCTGATGCACTTAGTCGTAAAACTCGAGGAGAGTTGGCGTGTATCTTGACGAAGGAAGAGAAGCTAGCCAATGAGTTTTCGAGATTGAACATTGAAGTGGTGAGACCACCAAAGACTGTGAATTCAATATTGGCACCCTTGGTAGTAAAATCAACATTAAAGGAAAGAATCAAGGAAGGCCAGACTCGTGATGATTTTCTCCCAAAGATGAAGGAACGAACACTCGCCGGAGAAGACAATGGATTCACTATCGCTGAGGACGGTACAATTTACTATAAAGGAAGGATATGTGTGCCAAAGGATTTGGAGTTAAGAGAGGTAATTTTAGGAGAAGCTCACAATACGCCTTATACAGCACATCCTGGTAGTACAAAGATGTACCAAGATTTGAGAAAAACCTTTTGGTGGGAAGGATTGAAAAATGATGTAGCAAAATTCGTCAGCAAATGCATGGTTTGCCAACAAGTGAAAGCGGAGCACCAACGACCTTTGGGTTTAATGAAGTCACTCCACATTCCAGAATGGAAGTGGGAACATATTGCAATGGATTTCGTTGTGGGACTTCCACGTACCGAGAAAGGGAATCATGCAGTCTGGGTTATTATTGATCGTCTCACTAAATCAGTACATTTCGTTCCGGTAAAGATGAACTATAGAGTGGATCAGTATGCTCGAACTTATGTGTGTGAAATTCTGAGATTACATGGAGTATCGTATCCATTGTATCAGACAGGGATACCCGTTTTATGTCAAATTTTTGGAAAAAACTACAAGAGGCCTTAGGAACTAAATTGAGCTTCAGTAATGCTTAGCATCCACAAACTGATGGACAGCCCGAGAGAACAATACAGATACTTGAAGACATGTTGAGAGCATGTGTTCTAAACATGGGAAATAATTGGGACCATTTTCTGCCTTTAGTAGAATTTGCTTACAATAATAGTTATCAGACAACTATTGGCATGGCGCCGTATGAAGCTCTCTATGGAAGGAAGTGTAGATTATCGGTTTATTGGGATGAGGTTGGAGAAAGTAAGCTTTTGGGACCAGAGATGATTGAAGAGACCGTTGCAGTAGTAGAGAAGATACGAGAGAGGATAAAAGTAGTTCAAGACCGACAAAAGTCGTACGCCGACCAACGGAGAAAGGATCTTGAGTTTGTAATTGGTGAGAAAGTTTTCTTGAAGGTTTCTCCAATCAAGGGAGTGATTCATTTTGGTAAGAAAGGGAAGTTAAGACCAAGATATGTGGGACCCTTTGAGATACTTGATCGTATTGGAGACTTGGCATACCACCTAGCTTTACCGCCAAAACTCTCCGCTATACACAACGTATTTCACATTTCCATGTTAAGGAAATATGTGCACGACCCCAGCCATGTTGTCAATTATTTTACCTTGGAGATGAACAAAAATTTGACGTATGAGGAGAAGCCAGAAGAGGTGTTGGGGAGGAAGATTCAAAAACTCAGAAATAAAGAAACGGTACTTATTAAAATGCGATGGAGCCAACATAGTGAAAAAGAGGCTACATGGGAGCGAGAGGACGAGTTGCAAGCTAAATATCCTTATTTCAATACTCACGGTACGTTATGGAATTTCGAGGACGAAATTATTTTTCAACGAGGGTAGAATGTAATACCCGATTATTTTCACGCAATATTTAATTTCCTTGATTAATTTTATTTTATTTTTTACGTGGGCTTATTATTGTTTCAATTAGGATTATTGGACCTTAAGTTACTTTTCTCTAAGCCCAAATACATATATATATATATATATATATATATATATATATATATATAATGGAATTTTCAGCCAAGATATGGTATGTTTTTTTTAGAATCTTATGGGTACGGAGGTTAGCTTTTTTCTAGGAAAAATGAGATATTTTCTCTCAATTAATTAGAAAATTAGATACAGATACAGATTCTCTTTAGAAGATACATCTAGATTTAAATCTTGTCTAACCTATAAATACGACCTATCATTCCTTCAATTGGAATAATCTAGGTATTATAGAACTTCAGGCGAGGAGATAAGGCACGTATTAGAAACATATCACTTGCATGAGATTTTCCTTATATTACGAGAAGTCACGTAAGAGGTGAAGTTCCTTTTATGGCATGTCATTATTAAATATGTTGTATGTTTAAGTATGTTATGATTGCTATATGAATTGATACGCTGATACGGGATCATAATTTGATCCAAATTGATACGGGATCATTATTTGATCCAAACTGATACGGGATCATTAATTTGATCCACCTATGTTACGTTGGCCATTTATTGATACGAAATGTTACGATTTGATACGCTCATGTTGCTTTCATTCTATGCTTTTACTACTCCATATTTAATTTTGACAAGCCTGGACCTCACGAGCTCGGTGTAGCTCACCCCCTTTTACCTTTCTAGTTTTCAGGATAGGGAGTTTGTCAAGGCGACGGGAGCAGGCGGATGAAGCATATTTTTATTATTCTCTTTTTTGAATTATGGGTTACGTTTTATTCATAAACGAGTGAAATTTTATTAGGGTTTGTTATGTTTTTCTTAAACTTATCTTAGGAAACAAATGCTTATGCCTACTTTCGTGATTATATGAAGTTATGAGTTTTCCAAATTGAATAATTATTTAATTAGTGGCATGACTAGTTTGATTCTTATTTTAGAGTGAATACTATTTTATTTATTTATCCGTATGAATTAGTTATTGATCTAATTATTTATGAATCATTTTAGGAATTATGCTTATTTATTCCGCTGCTTAGTAGATTTTTAATTGTACAGGAAATTATTTAATTAGTGACATGACTAGGTTGATTCTTATTTTAGAGTGAATACTATTTTATTTATTTATCCGTATGGATTAGTTATTGATTTAATTATTTATGAATCATTTTAGGAATTATGCTTATTTATTCCGCTGCTTAGTAGATTTTTAATTGTACAGGAAATTATTTAATTAGTGGCATGACTAGATTGATTTTAATTACGTACTCATTTTAGAATGAATACTATTTTATTTGTTATTCGTATGAGTTAAATTGTGTGTTGGGTTAATGGGCATGAGAAATTAATTTCTTGTTGTTTAGGTCATCATGCAACTACTTGTTATTTGATTTTGTTTTCGAAAATATATTATTGGTTATAATTATTTGAGGTTACGGCATACAAAAATTTAGTATTATGAAATCTAGTAATTCATTTTAGTGCTTGGATAAAATTTATGCCATATGGTTCTCTTTTAACGGCTTGATTTTAGAAATATTAATTTTACCAAAACATATTTTATGTGTCTACTTGTTTATAACTGTAATTTACTATTTAATTATATGTTATGAAATTTGGGTCGTGACATTACAAGAGTCCTCTCAAATGCTACTATTGCAAAAAACCAGGATATAAAGAAGCCAGCTGTTGGAAGAAAGGGGAGGATGAATAGAAAGGTGAGCAAAAGTCCAATTTTGTGGAGCAAGAAGAAAAGTTGTTCTTGGCACAAAATGCATCAGCAATGATGCAGGACATGGCGTCTGGTATATTGACAGTGGGTGCTCAAACTACATGTCAAGTGCCAAGTCAATGTTCAGAGAGCTAGATGAGTCAGCAAAGAGCAAAGTAAGACTGGGTGATGGAAAACAACTTGATGTTGAAGGGAGGGGTACGATTGCAATCACAACTGAGCAAAGCAACACAAAGCTTTTATGTATGTGCAGTATGTGACAAAGCTGGCTCACAATCTTCTCAGTATTGGTCAACTCCTCAACTCTGGCTATCATCTGTTGTTTGAGAATGAGTCTTGTCTTATATGTGACAAGAAATGTAAAGAAGTTATTGTGAAAATTCCACTGGGAAGAAACAGAATGTTCCCTTTAGATTTGTCAAGCCACGTGAGCAATGCCTTGATAGTCAAAGGGGATGATGATGCCACGTTATGGCATCTGAGGTATGGTCATCTTCATATGAAAGAACTGAAGTTGTTGCAGTCCAAAGAAACGGTGCCTAAAACTGGAGAGCTTGAGTTGTGTGAAGGTTGCATCTATGGAAAGCAATCAAGAGGAGCATTTCTAACAAGAAAAGCATGGAGAGCAAGTGAATGCCTTGAACTTGTCCATACAGATTTATGTGGCCCAATGAAGATAGATTCACTCGGTGGAAGTAAGTACTTCTTGCTTATTACTGATGATTACAGTAGAATGAGCTGGGTCTATTTTCTTAAAGCTAAATCTGAAGTATTTGACAGCTTTAAGATTTTTAAGGTTATGGTTGAAAAATAGTCTGGTTTTTCTGTAAAAGCATTGAGAACAGACAGAGGTGGTGAATTCTTGTCAAATGAGTTCATCACATTCTGTGAGGAGCATGGAATAAAGAGGGAACTTACAACACCATACACTCCTGAGCAAAACAGAGTAGCTGAGAGGAAGAACATGACTGTGGTTGAAATGGCAAGGAGTAAGCTCAAAGCAAGGAGTGTGCCAAACAAGTTTTGGTGTGAAGTTGTGGCAACAGCTGTGTATGTCCTCAACGTTTCTCCCACCAAAGCAGTCTTGAACAGAACACCATTGGAAGCTTGGAGAGGAAAGAAACCTTCTGTAAGTTATTTGAGAATTTTTGGTTGTACAACTTATGCATTGGTTGATTTAAGGTCTAAGCTAGATGATAAATCTATTAAATGTGTGTTCATTAGCTATTCAACTCAATCCAAGGCATATAGACTGTATAACCCTCTCACTGACAAGGTCATTGTCAGTAGAAATGTTGTATTTGATGAAGATGCAGGCTGGAATTGGGAGGAAAGTGAAGCAAGTGGCAGTGTTTAACAGAAATCAGTGGGCTTTGATGGCTCAGAGGAGGATCCAAGTGTGCCAGAGAATGATCACCACATTCTAAGTCCTCCTTCCAGCTCATCATCATCTGACTCTTCAAGTGGTTCAACACCAAGGAGACACAGGTTATTGACTGACGTGTATGAAAACTGTGATTTTGCATTAATGGTCACAGATCCTGTCTATTATGAGGAAGCTGAAAAAGAAGTTGAGTGGCAGTATGCAATGAGAGATGAGATCAATTCCATTGAGAAGAATGAGACTTGGGAATTGGTGAATCTTCCTGAAGGAAAGAATGTTATTAGATAGAAATAGGTGTTCAGAACTAAGTTCAACACAGATGGGAGTGTTCAAAAGCATAAGGCAAGGCTTGTAGCTAAAGGGTATGCACAACGAGAGGGGATTGATTTTGAAGAGACGTTTTCACCAGTAGTAAGGTTTGAAACTGTGAGAGTGGTGTTGGCATTGGCTGTTCAATGGAAACTGGAGGTGTTCCAGCTGGATGTAAAGTCTGCATTCCTCAATGGAGAATTGCTAGAGGAAGTCTTTGTTGAGCAACCAATTGGCTTTGTCAAAACTGCTGAAGAAGGTAAGGTTTACAAACTGGAAAAGGCACTTTATAGATTAAAACAGGCGCCAAGAGCCTGGTACAGCAAGATTAACTCATCTTTCTTCAAAATCAGTTTCAAAGGAATGAGAATGAGCCAACTTCATATGTGAAGAAGCAAGGTATGAATGGTTTCATTGTTGTCTGTCTTTATGTGGACAATATTATCTACTTCAGTTCTTCTCAGAAGTTGCTAAGTGAGTTTAAAGCAGCAATGATGGAGAAATTTGAGATGACAGACTTAGGATTACTTCAATACTTCTTGGGTCTAGAAGTTAAGCAAGGGGATGATGGAATATTTCTGTGCCAGAAGAAGTATGCAGAGGACTTGTTGAAAAAATTCTCAATGGAGATGTGTGAACCAACCAGAACTCCCATGAATACAAATGAGAAGCTTCAGAGAGAGGATGGTACATATAAAGCAGATGAGAAGATTTTTAGAAGCTTAGTTGGTGGCTTGAACTATCTCACACACACAAGGCCTGACATAGCCCATAGTGTGAGTATAGTATCACGTTACATGCACTCTCCAATTAAGCAACATCTTGGAGCAGCAAGAAGGATTCTAAAATATGTGGCAGACTCAATTAAGCTTGAAATTATCTATGAAAGTGTTGAAAATTTCAAGTTAACTGGGTATACTGATAGTGACTGGGCAGGTTGCTTGGATGACAGAAAGAATACATCAGGGCCCGTGTTTAGCCTGGGGTCAGGAGCTATCACATGGAGCTCCAAGAAGCAAGACACAGTTGTTTTATCCTCATCTGAAGCAGAATATGTAGCTGCTAGTGCAGCAACAAGGCAAGCTATTTGGTTGAGGAAGTTGCTAAAAGACTTATGCTGTGAGCAAGAAGGAGCAATTGAGCTTTGGTGTGATAACAAGTCAGCTATAGCTATGACTAAGAATCCTGCATTCCATACAAGGACCAAGCACATAGAAATTCAGCACCATTTCATAAGAAAGTTGGTTGCTGAGGAGAAATTGGTTCTGAAATTCTGTGCAACAAATGATCAACATGCAGATCTATTTACAAAGGTATTGAGTCAAGTCAAGCATCAGTTGTTTCTGGAGAAGATTGGCATGTATGAGCTTGAATTAAGAGGAGCTATTGCAATGCAATTCAAGCTTCATACAGTGCACGTATTAATGCAAAATAAGTCAGAAACTGTTAGCAGACTTTTAAGCAGAATTGGTCAATTCAGTTTCCTGATTCTTAGCCATCTATTAGGAGTTTTTTTACGTTTTTATTTTGAGTCAATTATGAGCCACTATCTTAGGCTTTCTTAGTGGAGAGTGGAGTTTATTATTCAGTTTTTTAGTACTTTATTTAAGCAGTTGTAATGTGCTGAAGTTAATAATATAGAAGAATATGTTTTATTCTGTATTGGTTTTGTCTCTCAGAATTTTGGTATACTTCCTCTGAAAAATTAACACAGGATGCTTCTAAACAAATTTTATAAAGTCTTTGAGACTCCAACAAGTATTCCACCTAAGCGTCTGCAGGACCATCGAATTGTACTCAAGCTCGGATCAGGACCGATAAGCGTGCAACCCTATCAATACCCGTACTACCAGAAAGCATAAATTAAGAAGATGGTTAGGTAGCTGCTACACATAGGGCTTATATGACCAAGCAACAGTCCTTTTTCTTCTCCAATTTTACTAGTAAAGAAGAGTGACGGAACTTGGAGATTTTGTGTCGACTATCGGTCCCTCAACAAAATCACGGTGAAAGATAAGTATCATATTCCCATAATTGATGAGTTACTTGATGAACTACATGCTGCTAAATTCTATTCGAAGTTGGACTTACGTCCGGGTACCACCAAATCTGAGTAAATGAAGAAGATATCTCAAAGATGGCATTTCGGACTCATGAGGGCCATTATGAATTTGTAGTTATACCATTTGGAATCACCAATGGCCATGCAACTTTTCAGAGCCTAATGAATGAGTTCTTTCGGCCGTACCTATATCGGTTCGTGTTGGCATTTTTTGATGATATATTGATTTATTCACAATCTTAGGATGAGCATCTCTCTTATTTACAATTACTTTTCGCTATTTTTGGATTCTAACCAACTATTTGCAAAAGATTCAAAATGCCAATTTGGAGTTCAATAGGTAAAATACTTGGGACATATTATTGCTACTGGAGGAGTGTTGGTAGATCCCAAAATATGGTGCAGGCAGTTGCGGAATGGCCAACCCCCTAAACGGCATGGGAAGTGCTAGGATTTTTGGGGCTTGCCGGGTACTATAGAAAGTTTATTCGTCACTTTGGTAGAATAGCAGCCCCATTAACGAAGCTCTTTACCAAGGAACAATTCACATGGAATAGTGAAGCTAAGGCAGCATTTCACCAATTGAAGCAGGCTCTCACCACACCACCTATATTGCACCTCCCTGATTTTTCCCAACAATTTGTGATTGAATGTGATGTAAGTGGAGTGGGAATTGGAGCGGTTCTCACACAACAAAATCATCCAAGTGCTTATTTTAGTGAGGCTCTCATGGGGTCAAGGTTAGGTTTATCTACTTACGAGAAAGAAATGCTCGCTATCGTTAAAGCTATTAGAAAATTGCGTCCTTATTTGTTGGGAAGAAGGTTTGTAGTGAGAACCAACCACCAAAGTCTCAAAGCATTTGTTCAAGTAACGTATCACTACTCCCACTCAATCTCGTTGGTTACCTAGGTTGTTGGGATATGACTATGTTATTGAGTACAAGAAAGAAGTTGAGAATTAGGCGTCAGATTCTTTATCTCGAATGGGTGAGCTCCAATTCTTAACTATTTTCATTCCACATGGGGATTGGTGATCAATAATCCAAAAAGAAGTATATGAAGATCCAATTTTTGCTAAGTTCGCTGACAAAAGAGATGCTCATATATTCACACAACGAAATGGAGTTTGGTTCCAACATGCCAAGGTGTTCTTTAGTCTGAATTCGACTTTAATTCCTTTAATACTTATGGATAACCACTCTTCTCCAATAGGTGACCATTTTGGATTCCATATCAGACCTATATTTAGCCAAAAATGTGACAAGTTGTGAAAGATTTTTTGAAGACTTGCGAGATATGTGAGCAATATAAATTAGATTGTATGAACCCCACTGGCTTACTACAACCCCTTCTGATATGTACTCAATATTGGGTTGATACATTCATGGATTTCATTGAAGGTCTTCTGATGTCGAATGGATTTACAGTTATCATGGCCGTGGTTGACCGCCTTACGAAATATGCACACTTCCTACCAATGAAACATCCATTTTCTGCCACCTTGGTTGCTCAAGCTTCTATCACCAATGTAGTACGTCTACATGAATTTCTAGCCTCTATAGTTAGCAATCGTGAGAAGGTCTTCAAAAGTAATTTTTGGCAGACATTGTTCCACCTACTAGGGACAAAGCTTTGCATGAGTTATAGCTACTATCCTCAATGTGATGGATAATCTGTAGTTGTATATAGGACTTTGGAATAATATCTTCATTGTTTTGTAGGGACTCAATTGAAGAAATGGGTAGAGTGGATACCATGGGCCGAGTTCAGCTACAATACTTCCATTCATTCAGCAACAAAGATCACTCCCTTTGAGGCTCTCTATGGCAAACCACCACCAAGTCTATTGTTATACGTTTCCGAAATTGCATGAGTTCAAGCTACGGAAGAGTATCTCCAAGATAGAGATAAAATTCTTAGGAAGCTTCGACGCAATCTACAACTTGCTCAAAACCGAATGACAACCGACGTGAGGTTTCTTTTTATATAGGTGACCATGTCTACATCAAGCTTCAACCTTACCAACAGACTTCAGTAGCTTTTTGCGGGTCTTTGAAGTTGTCACCTCGTTTCTATGGACCTTACAAAGTAATTGAATGGGTGGGACAAATGGCTTTTTGGTTAGAATTTTCGGAGGGATTTCTGATCCATAACACATTTCATGTGAGTCAACTACAATAACACTTGGGATCAATTACTCCTACTTCTTCAGATCCTCCATGGACAACAACTGATTCTACTATCTTGCCATAACCAGAATCTATTTTGGCTCGATATGAGGTGAAAAAAGGAAAATATTGTCTGAAATCCAAAGTTCTAGTTAAATGGATTGTGATAAATTGTAGATTAAACATTATGACTGAAGTTGTAGATGAAATCTAAGATTTGGAGAAATAGAAATTGTATTATTTATGTATTGTAATTGTTATTTACACCAATCACCAAGGAAGAATACATATAGAGAACAAAAAAACTTATCTAAGGCAACTATTCTAAACTTGGAACTAATCTCTTGTGATATGAATCTGTAGAATTTAAGAAGCTATTCTCGGATGAGGATTTAGATTTCCTTTGCTGACACTCTCCCTCAAGTTAAGTAGTGGGGTCTTCAATACTCAACTTGATGAGTACATTTGCAAAACATTTTGAATTTACTGCTTCGGTTAGTATATCTGCAAGGTGATCCTCATATCGAACAAATGGTAACTAGATTACCCCCTATGAAGGTAAAGTACCCTACAGTAGATTTTCTATCCATAGGATTACCTGCCCAGTCGGCATCGGTGTAACCATGTATCCTTGAATGCCCATTCTTCCCAAATAACAATCCATATCCAAAAGAACCCTTAAGATATCGCACAATTCTATGAGCAGCCTCCATATGATCGGTTTGTGATTTGTACATAAACTGGCTTACAACCCCGACAGCATAAGCATTATCAGGTCTGGTGTGAGAGAGGTAAATAAGTTTTCCTACCAGACGTTGATATTATCCTCGGTCAATTGTTTGGCACCCTTAATAATCTACAATATGTGGTTCACTGCAATAGGCGTGTCAACCGATTTGCAGTCTAACATCCCAGTTTCAGTAAGAAAATCTAGAGTGTATTTTTTCTGGCATATGAAGATCCCTTTGGCTGATCTAAGGACTTCAATGCCGAGGAAGTACTTAAGAGCACCCAGATCTTTCATTTCAAATTCAAGAAACAAACTCTTCTTCAAGTTCACAATTTCTTCTGTGTCACTACCTGTGATGATCATGTCATCAACATAGATGATCAAACAGGTAATGAGACCTCCTCATTTCTTCAAGAATAATGTGTGGTCAGAATTACTCTGCCGGAAATCATAACTCTTCATAGCACTTGTGAACCTCCCAAACCAGGCCCTTGGAGATTGTTTAAGCCCATAGAGGATCTTCTTCAACTTGCATACTTTCCTATCTCCGAACTCGAACTCAAACCCAGGTGGTGTCTCCATATACACTTCTTTTTTAACTTCCCATGTAGAAAGGCATTGGTGACATCAAATTGGTGAAGTGTCCAATTTTGGTCAGCTGCAATTGAGAGTAAAACTCTCACGATATTCATCTTGGCCACTGGAGAAAAATTTTCTGAGTAGCCTACTCCATAAATCTAAGTATACCCTTTTGCAACTAACCGAGCCTTACATCGTTCAATTGATCCGTCAGGTTTCCGTTTGATGGTGAAGACCCATCTACAACCAACTGGTCTCTTTCCTTGAAGTAATCTACAAATTTCCCACGTGCTATTTCAGGCTAAAGCATCCATTTCTTTCTTCATTGCAACAGTCCAATGTTTGGACAGGAAGGTTTCTTCAATGGTTCTTGGGAGGCTTTCATGTTCATACAGAGCAACTTGAAAAGTTGCTGCCAGGTCCGTGAGATTTTGTTTAGCAATATTCCCAATTAAGTATCTGGATTTTCTGCTGGTTTTCTCTGGGGAATATCTCTTCGATGGGATACCCCTATTACTTCGTGGAGGTAAAACATACCTGCATGTATCCTGTTTTGTGATCTCTGACATCTCACGGTTTCCGACTGTATTCTGTTCTATACCCTGTTCTGTGATTTCTGGCATTTCATGGTTAGTTAATTTAGGACTGACAGAAATGGAAGGCTCAGTACGTTCATAATCTCTTACATCATCTACTAAGTTAGGAAGAATACCACTGTTCGGTTCACTCAGTTTCGATGATTGTGATGACGTTTCAGGAATTGTCTCAACAGCATGGTTAACTGTCTCTGTTGGAACTACATTTGGACTGCTTGGACTTGGCAACCAACTTAGTGGATCAAGCCAACTTAGTGGGTCAAGTTTAGAACTCTTCCCTTGAACACTAAAGTGGTGATGATAAAAGTATTCGGTTTCAAGGAAATCGCAGTTCATGGTAGTGAACAAGCGACGAGACTTTGGATCATAACAACGATAACCTTTTTTATGAATGCCACAACCCACAAAGATGCATTTGACTGCATAGGGGTCCAATTTTGTCCGTATATTTTTGGGTATATGGACGAACACAAAGCAACCAAAGATGCAAGGTTTTAAGGTAAGAGGTACGGGTAGTTGTGTAAGTTTGGAAAGGCACTGAATAGGAGTCTGGAGAGCAAGGCTTTTTGTGGGTAAGCGATTTAAGAGATACACTGTTGTAGCAATGGCTTCAGGCCAAAAATGGGAAGGCACACGAGATTCAATGAGTAAGGCTCTAGTTATTTCAAGAAGGATTTAATTTTTCTGTTCGGCTACCCCATTCTGTTTAGGTGTATGAGGACAAGTGGTTTGGTGAACTAATCCTTTATTGTGGAAGAATTTGGTCATAGAAGAATTCACAAATTCCCCCCTATTATTGGATCGCAAAATTTTGATATCGATTTTAAACTGGTGGTGAATCATAGTGTAGAAGTGGACAAATTTTGAAAAAACTTCTGATTTGTGGCGCAGAAAATAAACCCAAGTCATGTAAGTGTGATCATCTATGAATAATAAATAAGACTTGAATCCCTGACCACCAACAACAGGTGCAAGACCCCAAACATTAGACTGAACTAAAGAAAACATAGAGTTCACACGAGTATTACTAGGTTTAAATGTTTGCCTATGGCTTCTTGCCGAAACACAAGTCTCACAGTATATATCTGAAGAGCAAAATAACTGAGGAAATAAAACTTTGAGATAACCAGTTGAGGGATGCCCAAGTCGGCGATACCAGCCAAGCAGTATCGGGTGCAGTTCCGGTAACTAACATCATCGTACCTTTTTGAGAAATTTCATCCATGTAGTACAATCCATGGCTCTCAGTGCCACGTCCAATGATCTCTCCCATCCTGATTTCCTATAAAATACAGAAAGCAAGATGCATCAACATAGTGCAATTAAGCTATTTTGTGACATGGCTGATTGACAACAATTTGTGGGACAATACAGGAATATATAAATAATTGGATATTCTAAGTGTGGGGGAAATTATGACAGTGCCAGCTCCATTAACCGGGGTGATTTCCTCGCTACCAGTAAGAACATGTAGTTTTGTAGGCTGTGACGGTATACAGATATCTGATGCATCATATGTTATTGTCTCCGTAGCACCACAATCAAAGATCCAAGCAGTATTTTTATTTATTTCGTTATATATATCACGTGTAACATTGGCACAGGCGAAACATGTATCATTAATATCAGAGATATCTCGAATATTAAAAAGAGAAGGGACAAGTGGGTCGAGTGTTAAGACACCCGACCCGGTACCTTCAAAATCTAATTCACCATTTAGACCTCCTGATCCACTACTTGAAACCCTTGCCACCATTGCCATTTTCCTGACTCCATCGCTGCAGTCACCTCGTCCTCCACCGTTACTGCCATTTCGATGGTCGGCAACATCTGTTTCGCTGACAATGATGGTGGCTTTGCCATGATTGTATTTAGGCAGTTTATGGTTATCCTCCCACCATTCTGGATACCCAACTAGCTGAAAACAGGTCTCCTTGGTATGCTTCGTCATACCACAGTGGGAACACTTGAGCTTGCTCTTATCAAATTTCTCCCAAAATGATAAGCCGCTACTCTTGGGTGTGCCTGACTGATTTGGTGGTCGAAACCCTTTGGCCGCCATACCTACTGCCTTGCCATCTTGGTGAGAGGTGAGGGTCCCAAATGTGGAGGAGCCTCCACATTTGGTAACGGGTCCATCTTGAGGATGTCTCTCCATTTAGGTTCGTATTTTTCATTCACTCTGGTGAGGAGTTGGAACAATTGAGTTTCAGATTGTAGCCGGCGATAAGTTCCAATATCTTTCTCACACTCCATTGGATTTGGGTGGCTTTCGTCAATTTCTGCCCAAATTCATTGTAAAGTGTTGTAGAAATTTTCAATTGTTCCTTGCCCCTGTTTGACACTATTGGCCTGCATAGTTAATTCAAAATTTGTGCATAATCTCTTCCTATGCTGTATGTTGTGGCAAGTCCTTTCCATACTCTTGTACTGAGCATAATTGTTTGCTAACAGTGCTTCCATGTTTTGAATGATCTAGGATATAACTGTGAGGTCATTTTGATGCCACTTGTGGTATTTGCGGTCGGTTGAATCTAGGGGAGGAGGATGGTCGGTGATGTGATTGAGGCAACCCCTCCCTCTGATGGCTAGATGCATCATCCGTGACCATAACGAATAATTAAATTCGTTTAATTTGATGTTCACACTAACTGTCTGCCATTGGTTGCTCTATGTGGTTCGGTTTTCTATTTGTTAGTTGCTTGAGGAGTGTAGCCAGCTGTTGTACCAGAGCCTCGGCCCTCGGCTGAGGCTGTTGTGTATTCGCTAGGCTGTCTCCTTCGTCCGCCATGTTGATAGCAGGTTTGAAAGAGTTAGATGATGATACAGAATAGCAATGATCCGTTAGGATCGCTACTGCTCTGGTACCATGATAAATTGTAGATTAAACATTATGAATGAAGTTGTAGATGAAATCTGAGATTTGGAGGAATATAAATTGTATTTCTGAATCGTATTATTTCTATATTGTAATTGTTATTTACACCGATCACCAAGTAAAAATACATATAGGGAACAGAAAAACTTATCTAAGGCAACTATTCTAAACTTGGAACTAATCTCTTGTGATCTGAATCTGTAGGATTCAAGGAGCTATTCTCGAACGAGGATTTAGATTTCCTTTGCTGATAGATTGGTGCCCCAATTGAAGATGCTACTTTGGAAATCGAATGGCGTTTCCAAAGACCCTATCCAGATTTTTGTCATTAAGGACAAAGACCTCTTTCAGAGGGTGGGATTGTTATGTGTACTACTGTGGAACCAGTCAGATATGGAAGAAGTGATGCTTACTTGGTCATGCTGTCATGGTTTCCTATTTTTTAGCCATTATTTAGTTGGTTGATATTTCATTGATCTTCTGCATTTTAGTTGTTGCACTTGTTTTGTGAATTGATGTAATGGCTGAATATATAAAGCCAAAGGAAGGAAAGAAAAGGCATACGAAAATAATTCTCCTTGTTTCCTCTCTATTCTTTTTTTCTTTTCTACTGCTTTTCTTTCCCTTACTCAAATTCTCACATAACATACACATGGAGGAAGGTATTTTGTGATGTTATTGTGGTTATATCTATTTGATGAATTAGCAAAGAGACAACAATTCTCATGAAACTCTTGTTGCTCGTAGAATCAAACATAATTTAAAAAAAAAAAAAGATCATTGAGAAATAAAAGTAAGGTTTTCAGCTCAATCAAAGATATAATTATAAGCGTGTTGATGGATGGAAACAAAAGCATTTCTCTAATGCAGGTTTTTTTTCACATATTCGATCATTGATTCGTTCATTTTTATGGGGTAGTGCTTGGGAAAATTATAGAATTAGTCGTGAATTTTTTGGCAGTTCTAAAATTAGTTTTTTATTTTTTATTTTATTAATTTAGTTATGTATCTTTTTTAATATTTAGTTTCAATCTTATATTTTATGTGAATTAATAATGTTGTCGGAAAAAATATGCGCCTTTCACATGACCTCAAATAAATTGGGGTTTTATAATATTCTGGCCAGCTTGATTATGCGGCAGTGCTAACATGAAATATCACAGCATGTTAGATCAGATTGGAAGGCTTAAAAGAACCAAAACAACAATTTCTCATTTTGCAAATTTTATGAACCATTTTAAACGTCACTGAGGTGCAGGATGGAAAAGGATAGATTGAAGCATATTCCTCTCATATCCTTCTCAATTTGAGTCAAATATATTGTGGGTTTGAGTTATTTGTGTTTCTTTGGGGAGATTTCAAATTCTTTAATACTAGGGTTTATACAATTGGGAATACAATTTGGTTTGGTAGCTCGACAAATTTATAAGGGCTTTAAGAGAGTTTAAAGTTGTTTTTGGCAGCCTAAGACATGTATATTGGTTGATTTTAAGACATGTGTATTTTAAAAAAGCCAAGTGTTTATTATAGTAATATTGCTTAGTTTACATGGGTGAGAGTAAAATTGATATAGTACAATTAAAAAGGCTTGAGTGCTTTGTTAATATTTTTTATTACAATCTTACCACATCATTATTCCACCAATCTGGTCAAACGTGGCATGATATTTTACGCCAATGTTGCTACGAAATCGAGCTAACCAGAATATTATAAATGCATAATTTATTTTAGATCACTTGGTAGACACATGTTTTTCCAACAACATTATTAATTCTCTTAAAAATAAAATTAAAATCGAGCATTAAAAAAGATGCAGAATGAAATTGATAAAGTAAAAAGATACGGGATTAATTTTGGACCGCGTAAAAGATACACGACTAATTTTGCAATTTTTTAGGTAGTGCCTGGTAAACGAAGATAAATATCACCATACTTAATCGCCATCAAACAATCAATCATGGTTGCTGGTACAAATTAACTCAGGAGTTACCACCAAAATTTGGGGACGCCGATGGCTCCCAAAGCGCCATCTTTTCAAATTCGTAGTGCTTGTACTGTGATTCTTGAAAATTCTCCTGTCACATCTTTAATCAACCCCAAATATAAATTTTGGAAGTTTGATCTTGTTTGTGCTATCTTTTCTCCAAATGAAGCTTATCTTATACTAAGTCATCATCTTAGAAATTCCCGCTAAGAATGGAAACATTCGGCTGAAACCACGTACTATGAAATTATGGGTACCCTTCAATGTTCATTTTTGGTAGGGTCATCTTCTTCTTTGCAAGATCTAGAATGGAAGCACTTATGGAAACTGAAGCTCCCTGGTCGAATCCTTCATTTTTGGTGGAGATGTTGTACAAACGAAAAAATTACAAAATTAGTCCTCTAACTTGTAGTCGGTCCCAAAATCAGTCATTTATCTTTTTAATTGCTCGAATTTGGTCCTCTTTAATCAAAATTCAAAAACTTTGCCCGATAGTTACACTTATACACCACATAATCACATCACATTAAGGATTTGCACTTTTCGTGCTAATATGTGGTCTCTATGGGCTAATATGTGATCATACAAAATACATAGTAGAAGTAATAATTAAAATTATTTCTATGATAAATATCTAATTCGAATATTTAGGTCATAGATCATACAAAATACATAGTAGAAGTAATAATTAAAATTATTTCTATGATAAATATCTAAACTAGTACGACCTAGCATAAGTAATTAAATTAAAATTTAGCAATATATGAATTGCGATTTCACTCTCTTAGCAAGAATCCATGGACAATCGGATCGGACATTGACCAAGGACATTTCTCTAAGTTTATCCATGTCCATCCCTTGATACATAGACACACGGTGCATCTTGATTCATATATATCTTATTTTGAACAAGATGAATAATCTGGAACTGAGAATATAATTAGAAATCTCAACACATGAGAGGTAACAGAATAGAGCACACAGGAGATGATGAAATTTCTCTCTTTTTCGTGTATGCTATGGCCGAAGTTGCCCTCCTTATGGGCCTATACTTCTTTATCTTCATATGTTGGGTCTATCTCCAAGACTAGGTATTTAAATGTCCTCTTGGAGTTTAATAATTCATATAATTAATTCCTAAACTCAAAAGATTACTCCCAATTTATTATTAAATTGTCTAGCATTATTCAGACCTAATTAATTATTTATCCAACAAATAAAAATAAAACTAGCCCAATAATTAATTCTCTCCATGATCATTTAATTACTTAGACTCAAATAATTAATTTGTTCAACAAATATTATTTAGCCCAATAATTGATCCATCCATGATCAATTATCTATTTATCTTCATTCCTATGCACCAAAATCTCGTTATGTATGTGACCTCTCAGGTTCATCACTTCACCTAGTTCAATAGCAAGTAATCCAATTTAAAAGATTAATTAATCAAATGAATTAGTTTTCTTTAGATTTTTCCAATCCTTAGGTACTCAAGAAATCCATTCATTCATGTCCAGTCAACATTACTAGAGGGACTCATAGAAAAAAGATTTCAGTGTACGAACCTTTCATCCAAAAGTGTCATGCAGATACAGTTATTTCACTCAATTCTTCGATTATTATCTAGGGCTTGGTCATTTTATATCATAATTAAAATTAATAACTATAATAATTATCACAAACTCTGTCAATCTGTTTGCCCATAACGAGATCCCATCTCTTATGTTTTGGTTGGTGACTTGCAAAAGGTCTTTATTGGATACAAACGAATGTAGGAAATATACAGAAACATTCCTAACATATTACTCTACGGGCCACCACTATACTGATTTTGAATATAGTTTCACCATAACGAGAAGGGCCCCGTTTGGCCTCTCAAGAGAGGTAAGGAACCCGTCAAATATATACAGGACCGCATACATGTGTATAGTCTAAAGATTAATTAAAGTATCTACAGAAATGAGTATCTCAATTTTTCCATATATAGAAGATATGAAGCTTAAATGTAGGCAAAAAAGTAGGCTAATAATTACAAAACTAATTATTTACATTGACCACTAAATATATACAACATATTTAATAAGCTAATAATTAGGAAACTAATTATTTATATTGACCACTAAATCTATGCAATATATTTAACACACCCCTAAGTCGAAATGGGAGATATACGGACGCTAAGACTGTCTCGAAAATTCTCAAACAATACTAGTGGAAGAACCTTGGTGAATATATCTACAATTTGATTTGTGATGGCACATGAGGAACCCGGACCTATCCGTGGCAACCTTCTCTCTAATGAAATGAATATTCATTTCAATATATTTGGTATGTTGATGTTGAATTAGATTTCTAGACAAATAAATAAC
>JAPYKT020000018.1:504053-523635 GCA_028749325.2 Caryopteris x clandonensis | reverse complement strand
TAAAGCTAGCTGCACATTAGTTTTTATAAATCGATAAGGAGTCAATAAACACATTAGAACCTGAAACTTGGATCTAACTGCACCATTCAAATGGCCGCCTGTCTGAGCTCAAAAAGAAATATATATATATATATATATATATATATATATATATATATATATATATATATATATATATATATATATATATATATATATATATATTTATGACAAGCAGGGCTTTGCAGTAATTTCTCCAAATAAAAAAGAAAAAGAAGAGTTCAGGCTGAAGTCATCAAGAAACATTTCTCCATAAGATGTGAAGTTATTAAAAACAATTTATCTACAAATTAAATGATTTTTCAGTCTTCAAAACCCTAGTCATCATACTTCAATAAGAAGTGCATGTATTTTTAATTGGTACTTGATAGATTTTTAACTAATTTATTAATTAATATTTTTACCAATAAAATCATGAAACAAATTTTTTTTTAAGTTATTATTTTTAACTTATTTGTTTTTTATTTTATATAATAGTATAAATATTTAGAGTATTACAAAATTTTCAAAATAATAATAATAATAATAATAATAATAATAATATTAATATTAACAATAATAAAGTAAGAACAATAGACAAATAATTCAAGAATCCATTTTAAAATTTTTGACCGAGGCCTAAACAGTGTAGGTCCGGCCCGACACTCAAAAGTACTTCTATAGAAGTTGAATGGACACCCATCTATAAATTTTCATAATTTTATCTAAAGCGAGGGTAGAACATATTTGAAACAGGAATTCTGGCATGAAAGATCCAAATCACAATAATTGTGAATATTTTATGATGCAACATTTATCAATAAAGTGGAAGAAACATAAATTAGATTGCAGCAGAATAAAAAGTGGTGTTGTAAGGTTGGCCAGATGTAATTTATAGTTTTCACGTTTTCTTTTTCATATATTTTTTTCAATTATAATGAAAAAAAAAAAGTCAACCATTTGTTGTCCTAAATCTGCCATGTGAAATAAGGGCAAAAATGCCAAAATATGGCAAAAAAAAAAAATAATTACAAAATTATAGTAAAAAAAAAAAAAAAAAAAAAATCTAAGGAAAGTCGCCCCTCGCAGGGGCGACTTTCAATTTTTGATTTTTTAAAAAAAATTTTTTTTTTAGTGTCGCCCCTGCCAGGGGCGACTTTCACTTTTTTTTTTTTTTTTTTTAATGCTGGTCGGGCACTCGGTCGGGCACTCGGTCGGGTCATCCACTCGGCCGGCCGAGTGATACTTGTTACTCGGCCGAGACACTCGGGCCCCGTATTACTCGGCCGACCGAATTCTGGGAATCCACTTAGTCACGGCACTCGGTCGCACACTTCACTCGGCTGGCCGTGTGCGAAGCCGGATTTGGATTTTTAACATCTACTTCAATATTTCTCTCTCTATCATATCTATTACCACCCACCCACACCACACATTTCTCTCTTCCTCATCACTTTCTTCACTTCTTCTTCACTTCTCCTTTCAATTTCCTTTCAATTTTTCTTCAATATTCACGTTTCGTTTTTCTCCATTTCTCAAAAGTTCGTTGAGGTAATTTTTATCTTAATTTTTATGTGTTTGGGTGGTGTGTGTGTGTAGTGTGGTTTTTGTGTGTGTATGGTGTGTGTGTATTGCTTTGTGTTGTGTGCTTGTATTGTATGTTGATGGTGTGGTGTATGTATGAAATGTATATATGGAATGTATGTATGAAATGTGGGTATGAAATGTGTGTTGTGATGTGTGTTGTGGTGTGTGTGATGTATGTTGTGGTGTATGCTTGTGTGTGTGTTGCTGCGTGTGTTTGTGTGTTGTGTGTGGCTTGCATTTTTGTGTGTGATGGGTGCGTGTGTATGGTTGTGTGACGTGTGCTTGTGTGCCGTGTTTTGGATATGTGTATGTCGGGCGGTGTATGGTTGTTGCTATATATATTGTTATAAATTTGTCGTTAATATTTTTCTGTTATACATTATTTGATGTAGGAACTGTTGAAATTGTTGCCGTTGTTGTGCATTTATCGCAACCCTCAAATTGTTGCCGTCGCGTTGACATATTGATTCATTTCAATTTCAGGTTTGAATTTTTCTAATGTATTAGTTTAAATTAGTTTTATTAAACTTTGTAATTATATAGCTTAATAATACCTCTTGCATGCAAAAAAATAGTTAATTCTATATTTTAAGATCATTAATACATCTTTATTATTTAAGATATGGAGTCTTCAAACAACGTCGGTATTGTTGTTTATATTGGGGATCGTAGCGATATTCCACCTGTTTGTGCAACAAGGGTACCTCGCGACATTGGATATTCTGGCTTGGTATCAAAATTCTTTCAACTGACAAGGATTGATAGCGATGAATATAAATTGAACATATCCGCTTCACTACATGCAAACAACAGATATCATCGTATACCAATCAACAACGATGATAATCTATGGTTTTTCTTTGCACCGGATGCGGATAATCAATATGTAGAATTTCATATTGATCCAGAGAAACTGCAAGATAATGCTCTTCCAGATATTCTGCCAAGCAATGAGTATTTTCAATATGCTTCTTACTTAAGAGGGGATGACATTAATAATCCGGCACTCGTCAGGCAAGAGCATACTGTTGGAACCTCAAGGTCCAATAATGAGGGTATTCCAAGTGAAAGAGAAAATGCTCAGACCGAGGATCAAACAGATGATCCATTGATTGACACTTTTGGTGTGAATGAACTAGAAGACTTCGAACCTGACGAAGACGATTTGTGTAGTGAATCAGATGAAAATGGTGTGGATATTGGTGATATTCAAACTATGTATTCCCCAAATCAAGAGAGATCACCATCCAATCAACAACCATCATTTCCATCAAGTGCTCAGAGATACTCCATGCATCCGAATATCCCGTTCTTCAATGCATCATCACATGAAATGCTTGCGGACTCCTTTGATCTTCCAAAAAATTTTAGATATTATGATCCTACTGAAGGAGTGCTCACAAAAGGCATGGTATTCAAAGATAAGAAGAATTTGCAGTTTGCAGTTAAAGATTTTGCAATACGTATAGCGAGGCGTGAATATCGAGTAGAGGAAAGCACACCTCGTATATGGAAAATCAGATGCAAAAATAATAGTGAGACTACACATTGCAACTGGTGGTTGCGCGCAGGTTACAAAAAAAGGATTGATATGTGGGAAATCACTAAGTATGGAGGCCCTCATAGGTGCCTAATGAACGCGGTGTCTGTTGACCATCAAAACTTGTACAAAAACATGATCGCTGCGTTGCTAACTGGGATGGTTCAGACAGATCCCGGGTATGAGATTAAGTGTGTTCAACAACAAGTGTATGAGAAATTTCAATATACAATCTCATACCATAAGACATGGCATGGTTTGAAACGGGCAAGAGAAAATGTGTATGGTACATGGGAGAGCTCAGTTTCAAGACTACCCAAATTTTTGGGAGCTTTACAAAAATGGAATCCAGGCACAGTTGCCGAGTGGCGCCACATGCCCGAAGAGACAAATGGTATAAAAATGTTGAAATATGTGTTTTGGGCGTTCAGACCATGTATAGATGGGTTCCAGCATTGCCGTAAAATAATTAGTGTTGATGGAACTCATCTTTACACTAGATACAAGCACAAGATGTTAATTGTTGTTTCCATGGATGCAAATCAACATCTTTTACCTTTGGTGTATGCACTTGTGGACGAAGAAAGTTTTGGTTCTTGGTCATGGTTTCTTCGTATGGTATCAAAACATATTGTTCGCGGTAGAGAAGGAATGTGTCTGATTTCAAATAGACACGCCGGTCTTTTGAAAGCTGTCGAAAGAATTCCAGATTTTCAGCCACCTCTTGGAGTCCATCGTTTCTGTTTGAGACATGTGTGTTCGAATTTCAATAGCAAAGTCAAGAATGTGAAGTTAAAGGACATGTGTTGGCAAGCCGGCTCAGCGTTCACAATCAGAGAGTTTGAAAATATAATGGATCAAATGAAGGCATTGAATGAGAGGGCATATGATTACCTCTGGAAAATTGAAAAGGAACAATGGACTCTTGCCCATGACGGAGGATGGAGAAATGGAATTTTGACAACAAATCGTCAGAGTGCATGAATGGCGTGTTGAAAGGTGCACGACGGCTCCCAATCTGTGCCATTGTGCAGGCTACATTTTATCGGTCGATAAAATATTTTCTTGACCGATTGACACTGGGCCGTGAAATGCAGCAAAGGAACCAACCATGGCCTGATGAGGTGTACAAGAAGTATGATGCACGACAACGAAAGGCAATGGAACATCAAGTCTATAAGGTTGATTTCACTGATCAAACAGCTTCAGTGAAAACATTTGTGCCAGGAACAACGAGGTGCTATACCCACATTGTCAAGTTGATGCTAAGAGAGTGTAGCTGTGGAGACTGGAGGCAAAACTGCATACCATGTTCCCATGCAACGCAAACTTGTCGACATTTTGGAGTAAATCCGATGATTTACATGAACTCAGTTTTCAATAAAAGTACGTATGTGGACACCTATAGTGGTAAGTTTGAGCCATTGCCTGATGAATATTATTGGGATGAGGCTTCCTTTCAACTGTGTCACAATCCGGCATTGTGTGAGAAGAGGCAGAAAGGAAGAGGCAAGACGACTAGAATTGAAAATGAAATGGATTGGGCACAAACACGCGCTAGGCAACAATATCGGGCACAGGATCAAGCTGCTTCCCAGGCTGGAACTTCATATGAGCGTAGATGAGATTGTTATGTCTAAAATATTGTAATGGTGTTTGTTTTAGATATTTGACCAGTATTTTGATAACGTGTATTGAAATTTGGATTAAGATTGATGTTAGTTTTGCACTATTTTTTTTATTGTGAACCGTTTTAGATTTTATGTAATTTTCAGATTTTATGTAATTTGTTCCATTTTCGATTTCACTTATTTATTGTTCATCTTATTGATTAAATCTTATTGCAGTATGGAGTACTACGGAGAATATGGCCCTATTAGTGGGGAGATCTTAAGGGAACAGCACATGCACCGATCTGAGGATGTATTTGCAGGAGAAATTGACCAAAAATTGAAGTGCAGACACGGAAATGGTATCTTTTGGAGACTCGATGACCATGTTCCTTATGAGGATGACCCAGACGATGATGGTAGGGAAATACTCAGACGTACACAAAGGTTGCATTATCGAGTCATATCGATGTTGTATCGTATGGGATTTTATGGTGTCTACAGATGTGGTGATTATGTAATTAATAAATCATTAATCACTGCACTGGTTGAGAGGTGGCGGCCTGAAACGCATACAATTCATTTTAGAGTTGGAGAGGCGACCGTGACATTACAAGATGTCGCATTTATTTGGGGACTGCCAATTGAAGGTGGGCCGGTTATAAGTTCAGATAATTCAACCGGTCGGGCATATTGGACTGCACGTTGTGAAGGGTTACTGGGATGGGAACCCAATGCAGAAGACATAAAAGGGTCAAGATTTTCACTTTTAGCCTTAGGTACACACCTAAGCATGCACCTTGTTACCGATAACAGCTCACAACAACATGTTGTGCAATATGCACGTGGATGTGCCTTGATTTTGTTAGGATCCATAATGTGCCCGGATACTTCTGGGAATATGGGGTCATTGGTATATTTGAATCAACTAGAAAATATTGATGAATGCAGTAATTTGAGTTGGGGTTCAGCGGTACTAGGTTATTTGTACCATCAGCTGTGCAATGCATCACATAGGGGTCGTACACAAATTGGTGGACCCATGCAACTACTGCAGGTAAATATGTCTAAATATTGTTAAATATGCATATGTTATATAAAAAGGTGAAAAGATACGTAACATATTATTGTTTCATGATAGATATGGGCTTGGTCAAGAATTACTTTCCTCACTCCGCAAATGACTGGAGGCAGATGCCTAAATACAGCGGCAATTGTTGGTGTGGATGGAGTTCTACCGGTTGCACCGTATGGCGCTGAGTGGTTACAATACCACAACTTTACAACTAGCTTGACGAACAACTTAAGGGCTATTCGGGAGAGCTTGGACAGGCAAACTCCACAAGAGGTATGAATGGTATTTGATCAGATTATGCTATATTTCCATTAAATGTTAGCTAACATTATTTTTATCCAGTTTAATTGGCAACCTTACGACCCATACCCAGCTGCTGTGAGGGCATATATTGACCTTGGAATTATTAGAGTCACGAATATGTGGATGTCAAGATGCCCTATGATTCATTATTCAATTGTTGAGTTATATTACCCCGATCGGGTATTGCGATAATTTGGGATGAGACAACGAATTCCAGAAAGCATTACGGATGTGCATGATACATTGCATAATATAATTCGGGTATGTTTTCATGTTACATTGAGGTTGTAGTTTGATTATGTTCATGAGGGACTAATTTGGAGCATTATGGCATGAAAGAAGTTAAGTTTTTTTGTAAGTTTTCATTGAAGTATTTTATCGAACACTTGGTATGCATCATAGAAATTGGGAATGTGGCATGATTTAGTGTGAGACCATGATGCCCTATGATCTTAATACCCCATGAATTTCAATGTTGAATTATGAAATTGCTTAAGATGAAAATTGTATTATGTGACTCTTGATTTTTTGTTCACATGAATGTAATATTAATTCATTATCATCTAGGCACCCACAATGGATCATAGCATGGATGTTGTGAATTCTACTTTCGAATGGAGTGAACACTCCAATGAAGAACAACAAGCTGAGTATGAAAGAATTTTAGCCACCATGCCGGATGCCTACGGTATAAACTTTGCTAATTGGGAGACAGAAAGTGATAGGTGGTTTGAGGTACAACAGAAGAAAAGGCGAGCCACTCGTTGGGCCGATGTTGAGTGCATGCAACAAATGGGCATCTATGAAGATTTGAAAAAATTGTGCAAGAACATCGGGTGGACTAAATTCTTTGGCATGCACGAGAAGACGTATAAGCCCCTAGTTCTTGAATTCTTCTCACAGCTTCAGGTTGGATACAATGACACGGTGCCGGAATCTGTGATATTTTATGTGGGAAACGAGTGTCACCATCTTTCGGCCGAAGAGCTCAATCACATTTATGGATTTCCCAAGAAGAAGTACTCAAATCTGCCCAATGAGAGGATCAATTTTCCGGAGTTCAATGCAGTGACTTTTTGGAAAGAAATAACAGAGTCTGATCGAGCTAACCCATCGGCCTACCATTCTAGTCGGTCGAAAGCATCGAGTATTCGAAGCCCGGTCCTTCGATATTTTCAGAGGTTCATCTCCAATACAGTCTTAGCAAAACCTGAGCCTGGAGCGGTCAGTGTGGATGAGCTGTTCGTGCTATGGTGCTTGGTGAAAGGGAAGAAGTTCAATGTGGCACCAATGCTGTTAAGGCAATTTGTCCGAACAAAAAATCAGGTTGCTAATCACATTGGAGGTTTGATCACTCCAATTGCTCGCCACTTCGGGGTCAACTTGGAAGGGATGGAAGAGACACCAGGCGAGACAAGTATAAACCTGGAAATGGTGTGCAACATGAAGATGTGCCAATTACATCCCGGCACCAGAAAATTGTATCTGATTTTATCAGATAAGAAGAGGTTTGCACTGCCCAACTCTCGCCTGACCAATATTGCTGGAGGGAAGGGCCATAATCTTTTACTGAATGGCTCGGTTCATACGGAAGCAATTGAAGAGAGTGAGAATGAATTAAGGAATGAGGAGGAACGAAGGAAGAGGAGGAGAAGAACTACGGATGCCCGATCAGAGCCAATGGACCTTGATGTGGAACAAGTACAGGTGGATGAAATGATGGGTGATGCACAAATGCCCTCGTACGATCAGGCAGGACCTTCACAGCATCCACAGTATCCATCTCAGTATCAAGGGGGGTGGAATGATTGGTCGGATTGGAGAAACGCCTTGGATGCACGTTTGTCCAACATAGAAGGGGATGTTGCCGACATAAAAGAGTATGTCCACCGTGAAGCTTACAATTCTCAAATTTTACTTGACATGCAAAGGCAACAGTATGAGTGGCATGTGCAACAAGGCCATTTCCAAGAAAGGGAATATCCACCTTATCAACCATTCGGCCCATCCAACACACCGTACCGACCCCCTCAGTGAGCACACTCCATTCCAATGAAACGGCGCCGACTAATTTTTAAGAATGTATTGCTTTGATTTCAAACTCTTGACTTTGTTGTTTTTTGTTGTTTATTCATGATTTTGAGTACTATTAAATTTTATTTGGAATTTTTGTTGTTAATTATTGTTATTTGTTGCAAATTCAATTAATCAATACATTTCAAGATATTATAACAATCTCATTTAACAATTTCATCGAATTTTTACCAAAATAAATAAATTAATAAATTTAACTATAACACGAGAAAATAAAAATAAGAGAATGTACAAAAACAGGAGAACGAACGAGAAAACGAGAAGAATAAAAAATCAGAACCGAGTGGAGAGATTACATATTTTTTAAAATTTTCCTTCGCACTCGGCCAGCCGAGTGAAGTGTGCGACCGAGTGGATTCCCAGAACTCGATCGGCCGAGTAATACGGGGCCCGAGTGTCTCGGCCGAGTAACAAGTATTACTCGGCCGGCCAAGTGGATGACCCGACCGAGTGCCCGACCGAGTGAGCCTTCCAGCATTAAAAAAAAAAAAAAAAAGTGAAAGTCGCCCCTGGCAGGGGCGACACTAAAAAAAATTTTTTTTAAAAAAAATAAAAAATTGAAAGTCGCCCCTGCGAGGGGCGACTTTGCTTAGATTTTTAATTTTTTTTTTACTATAATTTTGTAATTATTATTTTTTTTTTTTTTTTTGCCATATTTTGGCATTTTTGCCTGAAATAAGAATGTGGCTTGTGGATGCAAGAACAATCTTCCTCCAGATTTTAGGCTACGCAGGAGCTCCATGGTCAAAATTAAATACACAAAATTGAGGAAAGACATGTTGGTGATGATGAATTAATAGAAAATTGGATAGCTTAACAACATGATTGTCGTGCAATTAAATACAGCCAAAAAGAGAATTATCAAGTTGCAAAACACAACTCCTGTTAATCCATTCTAAAAATGTAGCATCAAGATGTATTGATTTGGTCACACATCTCGTATAATATAATTTATTTAAATATAAATTATTATTTATGTAATTTAAAAGGGATAAAATACAGCAAACCCTCTTGTGGTTTCATAATTCTGTACGATATTCTCATATGATTTTGAAGTTGTGTGAAACTCCTTTTTGATTTCATAAATCTTGCACAAAATCTCTAAATTAGTCAGTTTTGACAAAGTTGAGGTACACGCGCTTTTGCTGTGAATTAATATATTTTTTTTCAATTTTTATCAATTAAAATTACAATTTTGCCTGACAATTATAATTTCTTTTTTTTCTATTTTCTTTTGTTTATTTTCCGTTTCTATTCTTTTATTCTAAAATAGTCCTTCTGTTTTTTCTTTTCTTTTATTTTTTTCTTCTCTTTTTTTCTTTTGACCATTTATTTTTCTCTTTTTCCTTGGATGAAAGATTAATAAGTTTATAAAGTAATTTATTTTTCAGAATTACTATTTTATTTTTTATATCATTCACATTATATATTGATAACAATCTACCAAATTACGAATAAAGTTCAATACTTTTTTAACTTTATAGCAATATTCTCAATAAAAACATGTAAATAATTAAAAAGACAAAACATATAATTAAAAAAGAAAAAAAGATTTATAACCTCATAGCAGTATTCTCAATAATATATGCAAACAATTGTTTACGAATACTGTAAAACACAAAAAAAAAAAAAAAAAAAAAAAGCAAGACGCCGATGCTGCTTCTTCTTTCTCTACCAATTTAGTCCTTTATCCTCATCTCCAAACTCCAACTTTGGTGGGTGTTCGTTCTTAGTTTCTCCTTTATCTTCTTTAGTCCACTCCGCCCCAAATAACTTTGTAGAATTTTCGCTAACCCAACTACAATTACAGATTTTATTTTTACATATGTGCGCGCACTTTGTTCTCCATGCTCGCTTTGACACAATCCATCTTGGCATTCTCCACCAGGTGAAATCGGCGGATGAACTTGTCAAAGCTCCTCTCCATGCGGTGCTAGGTGTCGTTTTTCTCCTTCTTCTTGCAGTTGTGTACTCCGCTTATGAGGAGGACATTTCCTTCATCGACCTCGACCTTGACCTTCTCCTTCTTGAGCCCGGGCAGATCTACCTTGGATAAACATTAATCATATGGACCCTTTTGGCATGAAAATTGGAGGGTTGGTTGCTGGCTTACAAGACAGAAAATCAGAAATTTGATGATAGAGTGAGTGTGTGCAAATGAGAAAAGATTTAAAATACGAAAATCTAGATAGACAAAATTTAAGAAGAGGTAGAATTCTAGAGAGAGAAAACTAGAAGTATAATAGTTTGAAAGAGAGGAGAAGACCATGGCGATCTTGGAGAGAGAGAGAGAGAGAGAGAGAGAGTAATATAATAGGAAAAAACTAAACGATATTTTTTTTTTTGAAAAGGGAGTGTGTACAAGATTAATGAAAACTATGACATGAGAGAGTTTCAAACAATTTAAAAACCATAAAGGGGTGTCGTGCATGATTATGAAACAACACGAGGGTTTGGCATATTTAATCTTTTTTAAAAGTATTACTTTTAATAGATTTTTTCATATAATAATTTTCCCTCTATTTTTTCAATATTTAGTTAATCAAACCGTAGCGGAACAACACAAAGAAAAAGGAGTGTGGAGGAGAAGGAGTCGAGCGCATTTGTTTCACACCTCTCTCTCTCTCTCTCTTTTCTCTTGTTTATTTCTTTGTCTTAGTGATTATCGTCTATCTCTAATATGCCTCCTCACTACCACTATGTATATTACAATTGAGTATACTTGCAGTTTAGTGAACATGGTTTACCAAGAGAATAGTACCTACACAATAATTTTACTAATATTTTTGTGTATTTGCGGTTGTGTCCATTTGGTCCTGGATAATTTTTGGATTCATAAGCACTTCATTGAGACAGTCGGTCCTCACACTTATATTGGTGACCAAAAGTAACATGCACGATGCCACCGTATAAGGTATGAGTCATTAAAAGCTTTAGAAAATTACCCTCACCACACATCAATAGGATTTTCTTTTTGCACTTGGTTGCCTAGTAATGAGTTGGATAAGTTCTAAGTGTTTAACTAAAAATTTATAAATTAGTTGTCTCATTAAACTAAGTTTGTTGGATCTACACTCATCATGGTTGAGTTATTATCACGAACATCCTTTCATCTATAGATTTTTAACCTCAATCCCTTAGAATAAGCAGCTTACCTGATCTCTATTCAATTTTCTATCCAACGAATCATTTTAGCCTACGGAAAAAAAAAAATATAGAGATCAGTTGCCTTAAGCATGTATTATTGTTTTAAGTACTTTTACCTTAGCTAAACACCCCCACATTTGAACATTTCATTGGGAAGACCTTATCACCCACATTTTAGTATTTATATGGAAACTTATTTCTTCCATATTGGGGTGTTAAAGACCATATTGTTTCAGATTCTTTAACCCAATTAATTTATGCCCAACATTTACCCCATTTGACCGACATCTATTTTAGTGGGTTCAAATCTCCTTAAAGGGCAATATCATTGTTGGACTTCTCGAGCCCGTGTGAACCACTTGATCAATCAGTATGATATTATCCGCTTTGGCCCTTACTGGGCCTGCTTGGTTTTCTTTTGGGCTCACCCTAAAAGGCCTTTATTGATGGAGATTTTTTCACATTTATAAACCCATGAATATCCTCATGTCTAACCAGTGTGGAACTTTGGTTGTCCGTCTCAACGAAGATTCTTTCATCAATTAATGTTCCACAAAAAATCCCAACTCTTTGACTTAACTCAGGACTTTATTTAGGCAATGAATCTCATTATCTGATTAATATTGGGCATGTTCGCAATCCAGCAGATTTATATATTATTATGTAAAAACCCAACAAAATGTTTTAAAATGTACTTGCGTTCAAAATTTATTTTGGGTCCTCAAAACTAAGTGAAGCCCAATTTTATGAATTGACTTTAGTTGAATGAGGTCTTCTTTTATCTTACAGTACCTCAAACTTCTATATGCCCCTCACAACTAGGGAAGTATCTGTGCTAATTCTTGCATTTTCTGATCACTTATGACATTTTGAAACATGACCACAAAATAATGATAAATCTATTCAATGCGTTATTTTGACAATTTTCATGTCAATATCATACTGTAAATATCTGTTTTATTCAATTATGTGCAAAACCACTAAATAGTCATCTTATATTCGAGTCCCACATTGCACATATAAAATTTAGGACAAAACAATAGGTTATAATTCAAATATATTGAGGGCACATACAATATCCACTTTATTGACTCCAAATCAACACTTACTCCACACTATGATTTATGAATGAATCCTCAATTTTCATCATGTGCAATATTCTATAATCATCAGTCACATTCCTTTGCTTACCGGTGGTGACAATTCACAATTTATCAGTCAACATCTTATTATGCCAAATTCATAGAAACTTTAATTCATATTTTAAGAGACTGAGGAGCAATTCATATTTAATTTCATTTACGTCTGGTTTATGAATAAATAGTGCTTAGAAAAACCTGATCATCCAAAAATGCTCACATTAACCTCATCCACATAAATGGATTGCTTCTTCATGTCGCTATGGGTCATTGGTTTTCATGCCATTAGTATTGTACACAAAATATCGTCTTATGTTGTTGAATAATTTAGTAGTTCGTGTAATATAATGGCTAGAAAATCAAAAGGGCAAGACATAAATGATATCGAATTATTATCAAAATTGAAAAAAGAGGAGGTGAGTGTTAAACGCTATTTCGGTAGATGATTTTGCCCCGCCTTTGTGCTTATGTTTTATGGAAACTGTCCTCAAGATACAACCATTCAACATCTTATGATTGTAGCACAGCAAAAAACAAGAAATGACAAATTAAATAGTATCCCAAACTCTCTTTTAGAACAGACGTAGAAATAAAATTGAATTTTAGAAGAATACAAATTTCCAATTGTTTTCAATACGTTTATGAAATTTGGAATGTGAAATAAGAATTTCATACTTACAGATTTTTAGGTGTTTTTGTGAATGAGTGCACCTTTATAAATCCCAAAAATCTTTATTGATTTTGACATTCACCAATTATTTTATGAAGACAAGGCATACATTATTTAGCAACATATATGTGCTTCGTAATTTTGTATGTCTCTCTCTTCTTTCATCCCACTTCATACATGTTTATGTTGGGTATCGCCGGTGCCGTCTAAGGGCTCAGAGGGTGCCTGAGCTCGCCCCGGTTCGAACACACAAGTCAATCGGTTGTTTCGGACTAGTCACACAAGACTATCGTCCACACAGAGCACTTTATCCCCTTCCCGGTAGCACTTCACTCCCAAATCCTTTCCCACTCGAACATACACAACCTATACCCCGTAAACCTCACGGAAAGAGATCAACACTCAGTATAGACGAAAGAACAGTGGAAGGAAGAGCAGTGAGAAAACTGTTGTATGCGATGCCAGGAATCGAATGACTGAAGCCATTTATATAGGCACGCATTTAACCGGAAAACCACCGAAGGGTCACGCGGTTTCAACAATACAATTAAGAAGGGAAGACTGCCTGGGGAAGGGGAGAGACTCATCGGAAGTAAGGGGGCGGAAGGAGGAAGACGAAGGGGAGGGGAGAGAGCGGCGCCCAAACAGGGAAGGAAATTAGGGCACGACCGAGTGCCCTGATTTAAACAAGGCAATAGCATAAAAGGGAAAGGAGAATGGGCTAGAGAGGCTGGGCCTGATGGCCATTTGGCTTGGGCCTAGTAAGTAGGTCAGGCCCCTCACCAAATTCGGCCAATACCCAATTTACATTCTCCACCTTATTGGACCAATCCACACAAACCGATTGACAAGTTATTCGGGGCTCAGGCAGTTCATCATTGCCCTTTACACACTCACACACACACACCTGAACAAATGAAAAAACAAAAAATGTGAGAAAAAACTAAGACCAGGTTTATAATGCAAGAGATATACATTTTAATCCAAGGAATCAAAATTCAAAGTATTCATGCAGTCATTAGTTTTCTCAGCAGAAAGGCATTTAGTTCCCATATCAGCATGGTTGAATTGTGAAGGTATTTTCTCGAGTTTGACCGTCCCCTTTTCAATAATATCCCGAATAAAATGATACCTAACATCTATATGTTTAGTGCGATCATGGAAGACAGGATTTTTACAGAGTTGAATTCCAGATTGGCTATCAGAATAAACCACAGTATCACCTTCTAAGTACCCAATTTCAGATAACAGGCCTTTTAACCATATAGCTTCTTTTAAGGCATCAGTAATAGCAATGTATTTTGATTCAGTAGTGGATAAAGCAACGACATGCTGCACTTGAGATTTCCAACTGATACAGGAACCACACAGAGTGAACACATATGAGGTAGAAGACTTCCTATTATCTCTATCATTGGCAGAATTAGAATCAGTGTAACTAATCAGATTAACACCTTGAGCACATTTTCAAAATCTAAGACAAATATTGACAGATCCCTTCAAATACTTTAACAGCCATTTTAATGCATCCCAATGAGGCATACCAGGGTTGGACATGTATCTACTCAAACAACTTACCGAATATGCAATATCAGGTCGAGTGCTTACCATAAGATACATGACTGAGCCTATAGTATTAGCATATGGCACCTTAGACATTTCATTTATTTCAGAATCAGTTTTTGGGGACTGATCCTTACTTAGAACAAAGTGAGCAGCAAGGGGAACATTAGTAGGTTTAGCATTAGACATGAAGAATTTACTCAAAATCTTATTCACATAAGAAATCTTGTTTAAGTGCAGTGTATGGTTCTTCCTATCTCTAACAATATCCATGCCAAGAATTTGTTTAGCATCTCCAAGATATTTTATGTCAAAATTATCATTTAGGCAATTCTGCACATATTCGATAGATTTAATGCAAGGGCTAACAAGGAGCATATCATTGACATATATCAGAAGAAAAGTAGGAACAGAGCCATCACACTTAAAGTAAAGACAGTGGTCATGCACACTTCTTTTGAACTTAAGATCTTTCATGCACGAATCGAATTTCTTGTTCCATTGCCTAGGGGATTGTTTTAAACCATACAAAGACTTTTTAGTAAGCATACATGGTCAGGTTTTTGAGGGTCAATAAAACCATCAGGTTGATGCATGTAGATTTGTTTGTCAAGTTCACCGTGCAAAAAAACAGTTTTTACATCAAGTTGTTTTAATTCCCAGTTAAAATGAGCAACTAAAGCCAACATTATGCGCACAATAACAAACTTAACAACAGGAGCAAAGATTTATGTGTAATCTATCCCCACTTTTTGAGTAAAACTTTTTGCTACAAGTCTAGCTTTAAATCTAGTGCTGTTACTTTCCTCCTTTACTTTATACAGCCACTTACATGCAACAACAGAGCAATTAGAAGGCTTAGGTACAAGGGTCCAAGTTTGGTTAACATGCATGGAGTTCATTTCATCATTCATAGCATTTAACCAGTCAACAGAGTTTTTGGAATTCACAGCTTCCTTAAAGGTTTTAGGTTCTAGATCAGTGGGAGATTCATATACATCCAAAACATGCATATCCATGTGATAATCATTAAGTCTAGATGGCTGCCTAATGTTTCTTCTAGGTCTATCCCTAGCAAGTTGATAATTATCATTTTCAACATTTTCACCATCACTTAAATTATCATGCAAGTTATCAGAATCTGAATCAGATAAAACAGGCAAGTTTGGTGTGTGCTCCACCTCACTAAGAGTCGTGTCATGAGCAACAATAGGCACAGAGATAGGCAGGCAAGGGAATTCAGTTTCATTAAAGATAACATCCCTACTGATAGTTACTTTAAAACCAGGTTCATTTCTTAACCATAATTTGTAACCTTTCACACCTTCAGGATAACCAAGGAAAACACATTTTTTAGAGCTCGGTTCTAACTTATCCAGTTTTTTATGAACAAAAGCAGCCCAGCTAAAGATTTTTAAATTTGAAAAATCAACAGCTTTACCTGACCAAACAAGTTCAGCGTATTTCCCATTCAAAGGTACGAAGGGGGACCTATTAATTAAATAGGCAGCAGTGACAACTGCTTCACCCCAGAACTTCTTAGAAAGTCCAGAAGCTGCTAACATGCTTCTTACTTTCTCAAGTAAGGTTCTGTTCATCTGTTCAGCCACACCATTTTGCTGTGGTGTGTAAAGGACAGTTTTGTGTCTTTGAATACCAGAATCAGCTCATAAATTATCAAGTAAGTGATTACAGAATTCCAATCCATTATCAGTCCTAAGTTTCTTGATTTTCTTGCCAGTTTGATTCTCAATTAAAGATTTCCAGTTTTTAAAAACTTCAAACACATCATATTTATCCTTTAAAAAAAGAACCTAAACTTTACAAGAAAAATCATCAATAATGGACAGAAACCACCTTTTGTCACCAGGTGTAGGGGTAGTGGCAGGACCCCACACATCAGCATGTAGGTATTCAAGTATGTCGGTGCATTTAGACAAATTAGGGGTAGAGGAGATAGGGAAACTGACTCTATATTGTTTACCCTTGACACATGATTCACAGAAAGGCATGCATGAAAGTTTATCATTTCCAAATGATCCTACTTTTTGCAACAGTTCAAGGCCTTTATTACTCATATGTCCTAGTCTACAATGCCAAAGTGCAGTTTTATCATCCTTTACTACATTTGCATGCAAGACAGGTTTGGTAAAACACATATATAGGTTATTACGTTTTTCAGCTTTAAGGACCACAGAAGACCTTTTCATGATAGACATAACACGCTTTCCCCATTTTCCCTCATAGCCTTCATCTTCTAATGCAGCATAAGATATGAGATTACTACTTAAAGCAGGTACATATCTTACATTTTTCAAGTTAAGAGCATGTCCAGTTTCACACATAAGTGAAATATTACCTATACCTAGGATAGGACATTTATTATCATTTGCCATGGATACAAAACCATCTTTTGTTTCTTTAAAGGAGCAAAATAGATTCTTAAATGGAGTTAAGTGAAAGGTGCAGCCAGAATCAATAAGCCATTCATTTTCACACAAGAAAGATGAATTTACAGAATTAGCCACAGATGTTTCACAAAAATCAGTTAGCATAAAAACATCTTCATGCATTTCCTTTTGAGACACATTGTTAGCCCGTCTTTTAGGTTGAGGACAGACATTAGCAAAGTGACCAGGTTCTCCACAATTAAAACACTTCTTTTTTTTTTATTAGGGAGATTATTCACCTTTGCATTTTTATCCTTAGACTTTTCTTGACCTGTTTTTGTTTTCAGGGAACTTTTTCTTTTTCTTAAAATTCTTTCCTTTAACAAACATAGCATCGGCATAATTTTGATGTTTTATACTCATATTAGCTTTTAAGTCTATTTCTTTACTCTTTAGACCGTTTATCACATTGTCAAGATTAACCTGATCTATACCATACTTAATAGCAGATTTGACATTACTACATGAATCAGGTATAGCATTTAAAAGCACAATAGCAGTATATTCATCAATAGATTTATCACCAGTTTTCTTAATATCTTGTACAAGTTTTTAAAAAGTGTCCATGTTTTCATCAATATCTTTAGACATGTCTAGTTTAAACAGGAAAAATCTTTCAAGTAAGAACATTTTACAAGGCAGTGAAGTTTCAATGAATAATTCTTCCAATTTATCCCATAAATCCTTGGCACTTTTTTGTTCTCCGACTTTTCGGATAACAGAGTCTGAGAGGTGTAGGATGATGGATGAGAGTGCAATCTCATCCATCTTTTCCTTTTTCTCATCAGACGTGGTAATAAAAAATGCAAGGGTGATACTTTTGAATACACGCTGCTGTATCAAAATCCCCTTCATTTTTTATTGCCAAATGCCAAAATCAGTGCGACCATAAAATGGTGCAAGATTATAGGAACCCATGGAAGACATATTGCACACAAAAGCACAACAATATTCACACTACTCACACGAATCAAAAAGCTGAGAATTTCCAAGTTCACACATCGATTTATCGGTTGCGCAGGGGGTCACTCAGATCCGGTTTTAGCAAAAAAATGTTCAAGTGGACAGAATATTACACACAAGTAATATCACCGATTTTATCAGAGATTCTACAGACCAAGAGATATCAATATCAGAGAACAGCAGATAATATCAGCACATAATCCTGCCCGGTTCAACCGGTATCTACCAGCAGACACGCCCAAACCTATCCGGTACAACCGGCAGCTATAGATTTTTGGGTTTAGCCTCTTTACCAAAGCGAGGTTTTGGGAGACCTCGTAAAATGACCTCCTGTGTGGCGCGCGTTGGGCAAAGGCGCAACGGGCGAGGGGTGAAGAACGGACGGCCCACTAGCCTCGATTCAATAACCGAGGGGCAGATCCACCGTTGGTAGGCAGCAGGGTCACACGGAGGCGATGAGGGCAGGGGAATCGCACGGGGGCGATGGCGACTGCAGCGAAATCGCCCGGCGGCGACGGCGACTGCAGCGACGATATTCGGTGGCACAACCAAGGGCTCTGATACCACTGTTGGGTATCGCCGGTGCTGTCTAAGGGCTCAGAGGGTGCCTGGGCTCGGCCCGATTCGAACACACAAGTCAATCGGTTGTTTCAGACTAGTGACACAAGACTATCGTCCATACAGAGCACTCTATCCCCTTCCCGGTAGCACTTCACTCCCAAATCCTTTCCCACTCGAACATACACAACCTATACCCTGTAAACCTCACGAAAAGAGATCAACACTCAATATAGACGAAAGAACAGTGGAAGGAAGATCAGTGAGAAAACTGTTGTATGCGATGCTAGGAATCGAACGACTGAAGCCATTTATATAGGCACGCATTTAACCGGAAAACCACCGAAGGGTCATGCGGTTTCAACACTGCAATTAAGGAGGGAAGACTGCCTGGGGAAGGGGAGAGACTCATTGGAAGTAAGGGGGCGGAAGGAGGAAGACGAAGGGGAGGGGAGAGAGCGGTGCCCAAACAGGGAAGGGAATATGCCTAAATCACACAAAATTGCAACGGTTAAGATCATATCACGAAGATAAGCATGGTCAGTGTGACGTGAGACATGGTCTATACATCCTTAATTATCTGTTTTTTTTTCAAAACTTCAAAAAACACGTGATGTAACAAAATATAACAAAATCATGATGAACTCGTTACTTAGGTACATGCATCTGCCTAAAAAAACTATACATAATAATCCCAAATTACACATAAACCTATATTTATCAACCTCCCAAACTTAACCTATTGTTCGTCCTCAAAACAATGATAACGAGTCTTCATTTAAGAATGAAATGGGTGTTTTGACAATACATGATGCCTCAAACATAAAAATCATTATGATTATATCAAAATTAACCATATTGCAAA